>QGSO01000325.1:657145-989186 GCA_011037825.1 Carya cathayensis
ATTTCCCGGAGCTATCTTACATTTCCCAACAAAGTGTCAATGGCGTGCTACACGTACTTCAGCATATTGAATAAAGTATCAGAGTGCACACGATGTTTGAGAAGAAGTCTAAATGAAATCGTCTCTCTTCAATATAACTTTCAGTATTTGTTTTCCACACTTTACAGAGCCATACAGTGAGCTATTTATAGAGTACATTCCTATCAACTATTGGTCCACCTGTACATTCGGTTATGAATAATTCCTTCTAGAATTTACAAGATACTACAACAAAGGAGCATGTGCGTTGTGGGGGTGATTTCTCTATGGTCAGATTGTAGTGTTGGTCTTCCTATGAGGCAACTGCCTCATCAGCCCCCCTCGATGCAAGCGGCACTTGAGTGAGAGTGAGGCTTGATTGTAGTTGTGAAAACCGAGCTAAAGACAAAGCCTTTGTAAAAATGTCAGTAAGTTGATCTTTGCTGGAGATAAAAGATACACTAAGTGTTTTAGCAGCCACTCTTTCTCTAACAAAATGATAGTTAATGTTGCCCAAATGACTAACACAAAAGGGGGGTGAATTGAGTTGTATTTAAAAAAATAACAATTATAAATCAAATATACAATATACAATATAAACAAAATATGAAACAGCAATAAATATAAAAAGTAAGGGTAAGAGAGAAGCAAACTCAGTATGTTAACGAGGTTCGGCCCAACTGCTTACGTCCTCGCCTCAAGCTACCCCTTGAGGATCCCCGAATTCACTATTCAACCTCCTTCAAGTGGAGATAGAAACCTATTACACCTTTGAACAACACCACTACAAAGGATCCGTGTAAAATACCATCTACACTTGCAATCACCTTACACGTGGTGATTCAACTATTCTTTGTGTAGAACAATTTCTACACGCACAAGGATTATACACACTATTTTACTGATACAAGAGCTGATAGTGGGTAGGTTATCAGAAAACATTTTTCTCAATGAGTGAAATAAGAACAATATAGCGCAAATTATATCTCCCAAAATGAACAAGGGTTAAGGCTAAATGTTTAGAGAAGAGAGAATGAAAGCTTTGAATGAATATTGTATGCTCTTGGTGTTGTGAATGTGAAGCTCTCAAATGATCTATTTATAGGCATATGAGACTTCATATTCAAATTTAAAAAGATTCACATGTCAAAGACATCATCATTTAGTTTTCAAAAATTTCAAACTTAATCTTTTTACTTTTTGCATATGACAAAATGAGCACACTTTACTTTTCAAAAATTTCAAACCTAATCTTTTACTTTTTGCATATGACAAAAGGGCACACTTTACTTTTCAAATTTTTCAAACAAAGACATCTATCTTTTGCATAAGTCAAGAAAAGCATCCATCACTTTTGAAAATATTCAAATAAAACATGCACATGTGAAAGATAACAATCAATCATCTTAATATTTTCAAAATTCAAACCTTTAATCATGTCATGCACATGTGAAAGATGACAATCAATCATCTTTCAAAATTTTCAAATTTAATTTTCAAAATTTTCATGCACATGTGGAAAATGTATTTTAATGCTTTATGATAAAATATTAATTTTGAGCCTTAATCCTAATTTCAAATTTTTAAGAGATTTACAACATTACTCTATGACCTTAATGTAAACTTGTTTCCTTCTTGCTCATGCTTGGTTCCTTGATGTGCTTGATTCCATTATGTGAACAACTTGAGTTTGAGACTCCTTTATTATTTGAATTCATTTGTTATCATCAAAATTTATGTGTAGATTCATAATTATACGAAACTTGAAATCTTGGGTTCAACAATTAAGTTCGACATGTTTAGTGCGAGCATGTAAAATCGGGTTAAGAGAAATATATGTAGCACCCAAGTGATCGCACTACAATGTGGGTGCTTCTTCTAGAAAGATACCCAGTTCTTGTAAAAGAGATTGTAACCACAGAATCTCACAAGTACTATTTGCCATAGCCTTATATTCCGCTTCAGTGGAAAACCGTGCTATAGTGGGCTGTTTCTTAAAGTCCCAAGAAAGAAGATGAGAACCAAGATAAATACAGTATCCTCCCGTAGACTTATGGTCATCCGCCCACCTGGCCCAATCAACATCGAAGAAAGCAGACAGCTTGAGAGAAGATTTTAAGCCAAAGTGAAGACCAAGATTTTTGGTGAGCTAAAGATAACGAAGTATGCATTTTACAGCTTGCCAGTGGGACAAATGTGGATAATGCATGAATTGACACACTTTGTTGACAACAAATGAGATGTCGGGACAAGTAAAAGCCAAATATTATAAACTACCTACAAATGAAACAGGTTTCAACTGATGCATGTTTGTACAAGAGAGCAAGTCTGAAATATATTTGGACTCAGAAAAATAAAGACCAGATTTATTTCGGACGACCTCTATGCCTAAAAAATAATGAAATGGTCCAAGATCCTTAATAAGGAAAAAACATGTAAAGCACAAATGAATTGAGATATTAGCACAGAGTTTGAACCACTGATAACAATATCATCAACATAACTTAAGACATAAATGAACTCAGATTTATTTTTAAGAATAAATAAAGAGTTGTCTGATTTAGAAGCAGTGAAACCAAGAATGAGCAATCAATTTGAGAGCGTAGAGAACCAAGCTCTAGGAGCTTGCTTTAAGTCATAAATCGATTTTCGTAACTTACAGACGTGATGTGGGAGCTCGGGATTGACAAACACAGGAAGCTACTGCATGTAGACATCGTCCTTAAGGTCACCATAAAGAAATGCGTTCTGAATGTCTAGTTGGTATAGGGGTCATTTATGGGTAACTGCAAGAGAGAGAAGGAGACGGATGTTGACTGGTTTTACAACCGGACTAAAGGTTTCCGTGTAATCAAGACCGGGTTGATGATGAAAGTCTTTGGCGACAAGGCGAGCCTTGCGCCTCTCAAGAGACTCATCTACCCAGCATTTTGTTCTCAAAACCCACTTGGAACCAAGTAAATTGTAGGTGGAAGAAAAGGGTACGAGGTCCCATGTCTGATTTTGGAGAAAGACATCAAATTCAACAGCCATGGCAGCCCTCCATTCAGGGAACTGAGCTGCCTCTGTATATGAGGTTGGTTCTTCGGGTATAAAAGAAGAAACAGAGGAGGTGAGTTTCGAATTGAAGTTGCTGATTTGAGTGAGAGAGGTGGAATGTTTAAATGGTGATGGGATGGTGCCATCAATTCTTACACGAGGACAATAGGTATGAGTTTTGGCACGGGTTAGCATTGGGTGATGAGAAGAGGAAATGATGTTTGTGGGCATTGTAGAAAGTGAAGGAAATGAAGGAGTCGGTTCAGCAAAAGAAGATGACGGCGTGCTGAAAAGTGTGTTAGGTTTAGTGGAATGAGATAAAGTTGGGCTGCAGGACGTGTTTAGACTGGCAGTGCAAATGTGTGGACTTAGGTGAGTGTGTGGGCTGGATGGGCTTGTGTAAGTGTTCGGGCTGGGCGAGCTTTGGAAGATATTAGGACTGGAATTAATTGCAGGTGTAGGTTGTGACTTTTGACCATGTATTGAAGGCAAATGTGAAGCGGGTTGGATGTGAATAAAAGGATTGAAAGGAGGTGACATAGACTGAGGGACAGATTGAGAAATTGAAGGGATAGATTGGGCCGTGGTGAGGAAAGGGTAGGTGGACTTATCAAAGCGCATATCTCGGGAGATATACATTCGACCTGTAGGTAAATGGAGACAGCAATAGCCTTTATGATCGGGACTATATCCCATAAAGACATAAAGTTGTAACCGAAAATCCATTTTGTGACGATTAAAAGAAGGAGATTTGGCCAACAAGCCACACCAAAAACACGTAAAAAATTGTAGTCGGGAACTTGTTTGAAAAGAACTTCAAAATGAGATTTATCAGAGATTATGGGAGTGGGCATTCTATCTATTAGATATACTGAAGTTTGGAAAGCTTCAGACCAATATTTATAAGGAACTAAAGCATGGGCAAGTAAAGACAAACCAGTCTTCACTATGTGGCGATGACGTCGCTCAACAGTTCCATTTTGAGCATGAGAGTATGGGCACGTGAGTCAGTGAGTTATAGCATACGATTGAAAAATTGGACGAATAGATCGAAATTCACCACCCCAATCCGTTTGGACCGAAGCAACATTAATGGAAAATGTGTTAGTCATGTAACGTAGAAAAGCTAAAAAAATTGTAGAAACATTGGACTTAGTTTGAAGAGGAAAGATCCAAATATATTTCAAGAAATCATCCACAATAGAAAGATAAAAGCGACAACCGTTTGAGGAGGGCATAGGTGCAAGTGCCCAAACATCTAAAAACAAAAGTTGAAATGACTTAGAAGAATGAGAGGTGATGGAGAATGAGGTAATGCATGAGATTTAGCTTGAGAACAAGCTGAACAAATATGAGATACAGATTTGTTTATTACAGGAAGTTGAAATCTGCGGATGGTAAGTGAAAGAGTCTGTGATGACAGGTGGCCGAGACGAGCATGCCAAAGTTTAGAGGAGGTGTTCACTAAGGTAGGCTTGAGGGGATGGTTTGGGTGAAGATGAGGGTGGAAGCAGGAGAACATAAAGACCATCCTTAACGGGACCTTGAAGCAGCACCTCCTTGGTTTGTAGATCATTCACAAGAAAAGAAGAAGAATGAAACTCAAAGAAAACAGGATTATCAAGACAAAATTGATGAACGGAGAGTAAGGTTTTAGTAATCAAAGGAACATGCAAAAGTTTATTGAGAATATAAGTTCTAAAAGTAGCGGAGAGATGAGTGGAACCAATGTTGTGAATGGGGAGAGTTGTGCCATCACCAATGCTGACTTGTTCGGGACCTTGATACGCCATATAGTTTACGTTAAGATTTTCAAAACCTGTAGTGAAGTGGTTGGTAGTAACAGTGGCCGAGAACCAATAATTGGGTGAAGAACTAGTAGGTTGTAGCGAGGTGGAGTTTGCTGTAAGAGATGAGGGGGTAAGGCCTGATAGGATTGATTCAGGCGATTATAACAAGTAAGGGCTGTGTGACCCACTTTTTGGCAGATTTGACAAACAGGCCTTGAGTCAGGCCGAAGGGAATGTGGGGATGGGAGAAGCCCACGACCAGTTCCTCTACCACGGGACAAATTGTTTCTCCCACGTTGGTACTGCCCAGAAACCATTTTAGTAGCAGGGGTATTTGCAGAAATGGTGGTTGAAGACAAAAGATTCTGATTTTGATGAATTAAACGAGATTCATAGTTTAAGAGATAATTAAAAATCTACTGAGGAGAGAGAGGTTCTGGAGGAGTAGTTATGAAAGTAATTATAGACTCATAGTCAGACCCTAACCCAGCAAGGAGATAAACAATGAACTGAGCAGAGAAAATGGACTGATCAGCGGCACTGAGCGAGGCAGAAAGAGTTTGAGCCTTGTTGTAATAATACGTGATGGATTCAGTGCCCTTTTTTAAGGCCGCAAGTTGATAGTGCGATTGAAAAAGATGAGCAAATGAGTGAGCCACATAAATATTTTATAACGTGGACTAGACCTCAGCTGAAGTACTACAAGTCAGTACCTGCGCAAGGACTGTATTCAAAAGGGAGGAATTAAGGGCAAAAATAATAAGTTAGTCCTGAAGCACCCATTGCATGTACTCAGGATTCACAAAGTTATCAACCATCTAAGGTGGAGGAGTAGAGGAACCAACAACATGGGTGTTGCCTAGATGACTAACACAAGAGGGGGGGTGAATTGAGTTGTATTTAAAAAAATAACAATTATAAATCAAATATACAATATAAAATATAAACAAAATATGAAACAGCAATAAATATAAAGAGTAAGGGTAAGAGAAAAGCAAACTCAGTATGTTAACGAGGTTTGGCCCCACTGCCTACGTCCTCGCCTCAAGCTACCCCTTGAGGATCCCCGAATTCACTATTCAATCTCCTTCAGGTGGAGATAGAAACCTATTACACCTTTGAACAACACCGCTACAAAGGATCCGTGTAGAACACCCTCTACACTTGCAATCACCTTACACGTGGTGATTCAACGATTCCCTGTGTAGAACACTTTCTACACGCACAAGGGTTGTACACACCCTTTTACTGATACAAGAATTGATAGTGGGTAGGATATCAGAAAACACTCCTCAATGAGTGAAATAAGAACAATACAAGCACAAACTATATCTCTCAAAATGAACAAGGGTTAAGGCTCAATGCTTAGAGAAGAGAGAATGAAAGCTTTGAATGAGAGTTGTATGCTCTTGGTGTTGTGAATGTGAAGCTCTCAAATGATCTATTTATAGGCATATGAGACTTCATATTCAAATTTAAAAAGATTCACATGTCAAAAACATCATCATTCATTTTTCAAAAATTTCAAACCTAATCTTTTTACTTTTTGCATATGACAAAAGGAGCACACTTTGCTTTTCAAAAATTTCAAACCTAATTTTTTACTTTTTGCATATGACAAAAGGAGCACACTTTACTTTTCAAAATATTCAAACAAAGGCATCTTCCTTTTGCATAAGTCAAGAAAAGCATCAATCACTTTTGAAAATATTCAAATAAAACATGCACATGTGAAAGATGACAATCAATCATCTTTAATATTTTCAAAGTTCAAACCTTTAATCATGGCATGCACATGTGAAAGATGACAATTAATTATCTTTCAAAATATTCAAATTTAATTTTCAAAATATTCATGCACATGTGGAAAATGTATTTTAATGTTTTATGATAAAATATTAATTTTTGAGCCTTAATCCTAATTTTGAATTTTGAAGAGATTTACAACATTACTCTATGACTTTAATGTGAACTTGTTCCCTTCTTGCTCATGCTTGGTTCCTTGATGTGCTTGACTCCATTGTGTGGACAACTTGAGCTTGAGACTCATTCATTCTTTGAATTCATTTGTTATCATCAAAATCCATGTGTAAATATATAATTACACAAAACTTGAAATTTTAGATTCAACAATGGGAATATAGTTGATGACCCTTCATGAAAGGAACAATTTGAGCTTTCCAAATGAGATAATTATATTTGGAAAGCTTGGTGTTGATGGAATGATTTGCAATTGATATTATGGTGAAGGTAGGGGCGGGGTTGGGAGCTAGAGGTGGAGTGGGTAAAGAGGTGAAATAGGTGGGGAAAGAGATGAGTCAGTTTCTGAGCTGGGTTTGTCGGATGCCATTGGAGAATGAAGAAGAAGGAATGTAAAGAGATGAAAAAGGGGAAAGGTGAAAGAAGATAAAGAAAAAAAAAATTGAAGGAAGAGACATTAGCCATGGCTAGCTCTAGATACCATATTGAATAGAGTATCAAAGTGCACAAGATGTTTGAAAAGAAGTCTAGATGAAATCGTCCCTCTTCAATATAACTTTCAGTATTTGTTTTCCACACTTTACAGAGCAATACAGTGAGCCAATTATAGAGTACATTCCTATCAACTATTGATCCACCTGTACATTGGATTATGAATAATTCCTTCTAGAATTTACAAGATACTACAACAGATAAGCATGTGCGTTGTGGGGGTGATTTCTCTATGGTCAGATTGTGGTGTTGGTTTTCTTGTGAGGCATCTCTATCGATTGCCTTATCACAGCGTGCATGGGAAGATAGACGTACCACCATTTTACTACTTTTTTACTTTTATCAAATTTTTACTATTTTAATATATAAGAAATTTTTTTTTAGTTTAAATATTTTTTTATCATCCTAAATAATTAAAAATAATTAAAATAATAGAAAAATTCATTAATAATTACTTAATTAATCATTGAATAAATAAAAAGATTAAAAATAGAAAAAATAATTAGAAGATAGTAAACCTATCATTAATATTATATATTTACTATACATCCACAACTTTTCTGTTGCACAACACACATTTTATTATTTTAAATGTCAGAGGCCTAATCTCTCTCTCTCATCAGCTCTCTCTCATCTACGACTCTCTCTCATCAAGTTCTCTCACTTATCATCTCTCTCTCTCTCTCATCAAGCTCTCTCTCTCATTAGCTCTCTTTCTCCCTCCTCAGGTCTCTCTCTCATAGCCCCGGTAGTATTTCGAATTCTAGGACTTCAAAGTGAGTGGTTTGACTCATGCCACATAAGGTGTGGTTCAGATGATGACAAACAATGACTAATGCAAAGAGTTTCTCTTACTATTATGATATTTCTCCCTTCAATGTTGATACCGCCGAACCAATATCTATTAAAGAGAATAAAAATAATATAACGACAAGCAACCCCGTCCCCAACCAAATATTTTAAAACAAAACTAAAATAAAATAAAGAGAAAATAGGGGTTTGGGGGTAAGGGCTGGGCTGGGCTGGTTTTGTGAGTGGGTGTGTTGGATGGGGTCCTCTCTAAGGCCTTTGAATGGACTCCGGCTTGTGGGTCAGCTGCGGTGAGGGCCCACCCATGACGTGGTCAAGGACACTTGGATTGCTTTCTTACGAGTTACGGCCCACGGGGAGTTGGGTCAATTCTTCACATTTTTAATTTTTTTAAAAAAATATAAAAAATCTTAACAGTTATGGATTTCAATTATCCCTTGCCAATATTTAACATTTGCATGAAAATATGGGTGTGGAAGAACCCAAAATTGGTTGCGGTGGGCACGCTAACTTGTTCGTGCATTTCATATATGGACAATACTAGTAGAGTAACTATCAAATGTTCCTATCAAACGTACACACTAGTACGAATAAATTTTTTATTTTTCTTTTGCATATTTTTTAAAGACTATTAACTAGTAAATAATAATAATAAAAATTACTGATAGTCACTTCCTTAATCATTATATATATATATACATAGAAGTAGACAAGTAAAAGCATTATATGGTGTAAAAGGTCCTCAAAATTACAGATGCACCAAATTGTTACATTTTTTATTAGTCAAGGTTTTGCTGAAAATCAATGAAAGCCTTCCAATAAAAGTACGAATTACAACCAGAAAATATATTCCCATTGTAAGTAAAGTCGTTGGTTGGTTAATTAATATGTACGCGTCAATGAGGCATGTACGTTACTTCCACCACCCGAGAACTCCTTCCCGTTCTCAGACAAACCCACCCGGCTGAGAAAAGCAAGAAAGAACCATGCATGTTAGTTAATCCTTCCTAATCTAACACCAAGAAAAACAGTAATGAAACGTTCGAGTAGGTGGGTGGGGCGTAGTCATGGCCTAACTAAATGGGTTACGCCGCGCCCGTTAGGCAAACAAACACGGAGTTGGGGACCCTACCACCTCTTCCGTTTTCTCCATTAAACCCATGACTCGGGCCACTCTCTTTCCTTAACAGTCTGCACACATCAATACATCGTAAAGTCTATAAAACCACAACGTGTCCGACGTTAACCAAATCTCTCTTCCCCCCTTTCTCTATCCCGCTCTATTTCGTTCAGAAAGAATCGGGGAGCATGGAAAGCCTCAGAGTCTCCTACTTGCTCTTGCTTCTCTCAATTTTAGCCTTTGCAGGTCTTTCTTTTGCTCTCTAAACCTTGAAATAAACTGTGCATGTTAATTTATACCGTTAATCACTACAAAAAAAAAATTTTGCGAACAATTTATTGAAAAAACTTTTAGCAACTAATTCTTGTAGTGAATGTAGGTAAATATGTTTGCGCTTGTTTGAATATGCCCCTTGGTTTCGATTGCAGACGGAGGTTCAATTGGAATAAACTATGGCCGAGTGGCAAACAACCTGCCACCTCCATCGAAAGTGGCGGAGCTTCTGAAGTCACAGGGATTCGACCAAGTTAAGCTCTACGACACCGACTCGGAAGTCCTCACTGCTCTTGCCAATTCGGGTATAAGTGTCACCGTTGCACTCCCCAACGAGCTCCTCTCCTCCACTGCTGCGGACCAATCTTTCGCTGACAACTGGGTCCAAACCAACATCTCGAAGTTCTATCCTGCTACCAAAATCGAAGCCATTTGCGTCGGAAATGAGGTATTCGCTGACCCCAATAACACGACCAAGTTTCTCGTACCCGCCATGAAAAACATCCATGCCTCCCTGGCCAAGTACAGCCTTGATTCTGCTATCAAAATATCGTCCCCTGTAGCTCTCAGCGCCCTCCAATCTTCATACCCATCCTCATCCGGATCTTTCAAGTCCGAACTAGTTGAACCCGTCATCAAGCCCATGTTGGACCTTCTGCGTCAAACCGGATCGTACTTCATGGTTAACGTGTACCCATTTTTCGCATACACCGCAAACTCGAACGATATCTCCTTAGAATACACTTTGTTTAAGCAAAACCCGGGTGTGGTGGATTCCGGTAACGGCTTACGTTACAACAGCCTGTTCGATGCCCAAGTCGACGCCGTTTTCGCTGCCCTTTCCGCTCTCAAGTACGATGACGTGAAGATAGTAGTCACTGAGACTGGGTGGCCCTCACTGGGTGATACGAACGAGATTGGTGCAAGCGAAGACAATGCGGCGTCGTATAATGGTAATTTGGTACGTAGGGTCCTCACTGGCGGTGGAACCCCGCTACGACCACAGGATCAACTCGACGTTTTTATCTTCGCCTTGTTCAACGAGAATGAAAAAACAGGTCCCAGATCGGAGAGGAACTATGGCCTATTTTACCCCAGTGAGCAGAAGGTATACGTCATACCCCTGACAAAAGCGGAGCTCGACGGTAGCCAGTCAACTCCCGTCAACGGGAGCAAGAGCCAGCAGGTTACGCCGACCGGCAATGTAACGACGACGTCTGTTGGCTCGGGTCAGACGTGGTGTGTGGCAAATGGGAACGTCGGGGAGGAGAAGTTGCAGGCTGCACTTGATTATGCATGCGGACAGGGAGGGGCTGATTGTCAACCAATACAGCCAGACGCCACGTGTTACAATCCCAATACGCTAGTGGCCCACGCTTCGTACGCTTTCAATAGTTTCTATCAGAAGAATACTCGTAGGGCAGGATCCTGTGACTTCGATGGTGCGGCTTATGTGGTCACACAACCACCTAGTACGTATTCTATACTTCTCTAATCGTTCTTACCTTTAGGAACACTCAAAAAAACTGGTAACTTGTTTGTTTTCTGTTGTCACGGTTAATTCCTATTCTTATCAAAATTGTAGAAGGGATGCTCGAAAAACAAATGATGGGTCAAGCAATTACCTCTTCTTAGGTTTTCGTTCTCTTTTGGCTAAAATGTAATGTCGCTGTTTTTGTTGCAGGTTTTGGGACTTGCAACTTCCCTACAGGGTACTGAGCGCATGACGAAGAGATTGTTGGAGTTTGGTGAATTATAGCTGAAGAAATGATACTTGCAAATTTAAGATGGCTAAGTTTCAAGTATTTTATTTAAAAAAAAATGATTTATATTATAAAGAAAACATTCTTTTAATGATAAATTTCTTTTTTTAAAAATGAATACACAAAAGTTACAAATCTTAAAACTCTATCTATATAGTTTTTGGTTTGGACGGCCAAGTTTTTTTTTTTTTCTTGAAATTAATTAATAGAATAAAATACGTTTAGTTGGTGTAGTAGATATGGATTACATGGCTCTTTTTGTCCACATTCATGTATCTGTTTATAGATATATATTTATTATGGAGGGTTATGTACGTTAAGGCATATATATGTTTTATCTATTCTTTTGTTTTTCTTTATGCTGACAAGTTACCAAAAAATTGCACTACTTTCATCCTTTCTTGTTCGTCCATTCTTCTCTTCTTGGGTCCCTTGTCGAATCTCATGTGTTTTTTAATTCTTTCAGAAATACTCCCCCGGATACGTCAATAATGTCAAGTTCATTCCTACATGGATCTTGGGGGTAATAGTAATTATACTCCCATAATTTCGATGTTTAAAGTAATATCAACAATTAAACATGAAAGTAACCTCCAGCCTCCAAAATGGAAGTTTGGAAATCGAAAATCGCCTCCCCCAATGTGTATGGAAAAAAAAAAAAAAAAACAATTAAACGTGAATGACAGCCCTCTAAACAAACAACGATAATGGGCCTCCAGAATAACAGTCCATGAAGTATGAACTCATAAAAAAAAGGATATTTCCCATCTAGCAATTGATCAGTTTTCAGAATCTTTTTTCGAAGCAATCAATTTGATGCAAAAACAAACATGGTTCTCACTAGATATTAAAATTTGTGACATTCTCGTATCGAACATATATAGCTTTAAATTCGATGAATTTATGTCGGCCACCTGCCTACCAGGCCTCGCAAGAGCTGCATTCCGTTTTAGATTTGAGTTTTTTTCTTTAGGGCCCAAGAAGATCTAAAATTCACCATCACGGATCACGCATATAATGCCACCCGGCCCACCACTCAGCAACGATATCATTGTACCAGAACCAATAATGTAGGACAGATTTACAGATTCTTTGTTCTAGATGTTCTTTTGGTGAACGGTAGGATTTCTGACTTAGCAAGGTTCCATAATTATCTTCTTGCCTATAAAACGGAAGTGGACAATTTTCGAAACAATATTATATTATATCCTATTCACAAAGAAATTACATAAAAACAATCCGATAAATTGATGTATACAATTATTTTTACTGTAAAATAAATCTAACAAATCAAATGAAACTAAATCAATTTATATAATTATTTTGTATAATTCATTTGTGGATATACTAGCATTACTGATTCTGAAATCACAGATATTCCCACTTGAAGCACGCCTGCTGTTGGGGAATTTTTCACTCAACCATGTCCAGAATATAGTCAGATAACTTGCTCGCCATTCGGTAGTGCTGTTGGTGGTGGTTGTACTTGAACATTAATGACTTGTAAATATAAATAAATGATGTGAAATATAAACATTTATATGATTCGACCTTGAGGATCATACATACACGGATTATGGGTATAAAATTTATTCTAAAATAAGTTTAATGCATGCTCTCATATATATTCTCTCTAAACTCTCCATCACAAAATGAAGCTAGTCTCCATTCTCTTGTATCTCTCCATCGTACGTACAATCGTCTTTTCTTTTCTTTATGGTTTTCTTTACGACACTTCTCCTATCAACCTTCATGTCCTGACCCAAAGTTTTATGTCTTGCTCAGTCTATTACCTTTCGTATATAGCAGCTCTTTTGTGTCGTTTATTCTTTGGTGGGCTTTTGGGTGGGTTTACAAATTTGGTTTTATCCCTAACATACAATACCAACTTGTTAAGTAATTAATCCATACAAAAAGGTATCTATTTTTGTTGACAACGAGATATGAACAAATCTCTGGCTAACGTAACCCAGGCAAGGAAAGTACAATCATATTTTAAAATACGAATATTTTTATAAAATAATGATATTTTTATAAATTATTTTAATAATATATCCTTTATTTAAAACAATATACTTACGTAAAAAAAAAGTATAAGTAAAATTATATATGTATTCATCATTATGCTGTCATTATTCGTAGGGCACTGCATCTTTATATACAGCGTGTTTACGAGTGAAAGTTGCCTCTACGCATATCAATATCATGCCGCGTACACAGGTCATCATCATTTATCAATGTCCACCATAGCCGTACACGCACGGCTGTAAGCGCTGGATTGCAATCAAGCAATGGCCAACAAAGTGCAGGCAAAAGGCGTGTGCAGAGTGTTTGACTCTGCATCTTTTGCACTGCGTTTCCCGGAGCCATCTTGCGTCTCCCAACAAAGTGCCAGTGGCGTGCTACGCATACTTTAGCGTCAAATTTAAGGGAAGATATATGATATATAAATATTATAAGTTTTATATAAGTCCATTTAAAAAAAAAAAAAGATTTTATTTAATTAAATTATGAAAAATTAATATAAAAATCTTGTATGTAACTTGTTTATTAAAAATTTGTGGCTAGCATTACTTTTAGGAAAATGCTTGGGTGCTGCCTGAGGTTGACCGTCCGGGTTGACTGTTGGGCAAAAAATTTTTATTTTTATTTTTTATTTTTATTTAATGATTAAGGAAGTGATTTTAAGTGTATTGGTGTATTTTTTTTTACTTAATGATTAAGAAAGTGATTAAAAAAATATGAAATTAAAAATTAAAAAAAAAAAAAAATTTACACTGGGCGGTACGCCCAGCGGTATATTTGGGACGGCACCGTAGCAGGATCCTTACTTTTAAGCTATTTCTACCACTTTTGCCTTTTGGTTTAGGATGATCCAATGTTCCCAAGTTTAATTTTTTTAGTAGATTTTATTCTTTTAAATATTAAATAAAACGGTACACACATAAGTTTATCAGCAGTAATTTTTTAACATTAAAAAAAAAAACAAAATGCGGCAAATTGAGGGGAAATTTGTTGAGTATTGAATCTTTGAAGTTATTTTTATTTATTATTATGTAGTAGGGTGAAAGTAGTATTTATAAACTATATTTACCTAATAAATTGAAAAAATATCATCCCGACAAGTAATATCACAGATCAATGACTCTTCTTTATAACTAAAAATTGTTTGGATAATTAGATGAAATGAGATAGTTTTAAATAAAAATTAAAAGTTGAATAAAATATTATTATTATATTATTTTTTAATACTATCATTATTTTGAGATTTAAAAAAATTGAATTGTATATTATATTTTGTATATAAATTTGAAAAAATTATAATAATCAAATAAGATGATATAAGAGTGTATCTCAATCTAAAATGCCTCTGTACCTCTCGAATTAAATTTGCATCATATTTTAATTAGATTATTTACAAACTTACCTATAAACATGCTAAATATTTTAATTAAATATAAATCTATTTTGCAAACATATTAAATATGAGTTTTACTACGTATAAATAAATTCGCGTACTAATCTGTGTATCAATACTGATTCTTTCATATTTAAAATTTAAATTAATATTATTTTTAATAAAATTTATTTTTAATTAATTACATTAAATTAATATAGATATTAATACGTAATTATATTCACAATTAGATTTTTTCATTAAATATCCTATCTTCCTCTGATAGCTAGCAAATTTTGAGTTGGTGTTGGAACGAGGAGATGGCACGTGGCGTTACTGGTCAACAAGAAAAGTTTATCCCGACCGCAACTTGAGAGGAGCCAGACTCGTGAGTCGTGAATGCGGGGGTCACAACCACTCTGGCCGGCCACCTTCGTTGTCGTTTTGCACACCACCGAACCAAAATCTATTAAAGAGAATAAAAATAATATAACGACAAGCAACCCCATCCCCAACCAAATATTTAAAACAAAACAAAAGTAAAATAAAGAGAAAATAGGGGTTACGGGTAAGGGCTGGGCTGGGCTGGTTTTTGGGAGTGGGTGTGTTGGATGGGGTCCTCTGTAAGGCCTTTGAATGGACTCCGGCTTGTGGGCCAGCTGCGGTGAGGGTCCACCCACGACGTGGTCAGAGACACTTGAATTGCTTTCAGAGCATCTTGACTTGTCAAATTCATCTTTAAATTTAATTAATATTAACACTTTTTTACATTTATCTATTCTATCTAAATTTAATATCTACATTAAATTAGTCATTTATTATCTATATAATAATAAGATATTATTAAATTAATATTTTAAAAAAATCATTTTTATAACATTTTATAATTCTACTAATTTAATATTATTAATAATTATATTATATATTATAATTAATTTAATATTAAAAAACATATTTTCAAAGGCCATTTAATCATTTGAAATGAAAATATAGAATATTTTAATATTTTAATTTTTGGTGAATGAAAGTGATCTTCCATCTTTATCCAGTGACTATAGCAAAAATGTAAAATATTTTAGATTTGCCGGATTTGATGTGGGTTCTTTTTACACAGATAATTTAAATTTTGGCTAACATCTTCATTTGGTCAAGTCAATGAAGATGCTCTTTCAGGTTAGGTTATGGGAGTTGGGGGAATTCATCACATTTTTAATTTTTTTAAAAATATAAACAAATCTTAACAATGGAAACCTTCCAATAAAAGTGCGAATTACAACCAGAAAATATGTTTCCTTCCTTATTTATTGATTATTGTTCAAAATATTTTTACAAATAATAATATATGCAGTATAATCTATTTCAAAACAATACTAAGTAAGGAATATAGTATTTATTTATTTATTGAATTTATCATATGGAGAGCATATTCAACTCTTTGGCCGCAATCTCAAGTTACATGGCGTCGAGTCGACTGCCCCTCAAATTTTCAAAGCAAACCACGTGTAAACCATCCAAGAACGAACTTATAAGCTATATATGTATATATTGGCCACCTCACATAAAGTTACACGCCTCCCACCGATCGCTCACAAGCTGCAATCATGTGCCTGCTTTCGTTGACATTGCCACTCCCGTGAAAGTGGACACTATAATCCCTTAACAAGAGCATCGGATTGTGCTCTAATATAGACAACCTAAATATATATGATGTTTTTATCATTCTACTTACCAATTTAATTAGAGTTGTAACTTTTTTTTATCACTCTTATCTGAATTATATTTTGGTTGGAAGAAGACTTTAATTTTGTGAAGGAGGTGATGATCTTTGACCTGAATGATTTTCATATCTTGATTCGCATGTCCTTGAGAATGATAGATAGGAAACAAATGGATTAAAAAAATGTAACGATAACCAAAAGAGGTGGTGGGCATGGAAGTTGGTTCTTGCGTTAGTGCCTATCTAATGAGGCAGGTGAAAGCTTTTAGAGTATGACTTTGTAAGTAGCCTTATTACACATGGCACGCATGGCAGATTTATTTGATTTTTTTTTAATCAGTCGTATTGACCCATCAAACATGTAAAATTATTTTTACAAGATTTATTAATTCTTTTATAATAATGATTTTTTTTGATTAATTATGATTTTTTTTTCTAAAAAATGATAGTTGCTGTCGTGAGTGCACAAATGTCGTGCAGTTATTTTTAAAAAGAATGAATAAATATGAGATCCACATTAAAATAAATTAATATTTTAATAATTAACCTTACTCTTTTTTAAAACGATTGTGTTACGCTTGCGTACTTAACGACTGTAGATAACATTACTCGCAAATAATGCTTAGAAGGCATAGCAAAATCAAATAGGAATATCATCGTTTAATGTGGAATAACAAAACTGGAAATAGTATTGACGAGTGTGTTCCACCAATGATGAAATTTTGGTGCTACATAATTATTCAGTTTAGTTGTGGAAATAAAGTTCAGAGTATGGTAAGGTTAACAACTTCACCAAACGGCAGATTGAGTAGTGAAGAATACGTTAACTTAATTTCCACTAAATAAAATAAATAAACTTATTTTAAATGTTTCTATTTATTTTTCTTAGCATCATATTAAATAGTGAAATAATATTTCTCATTCTAAAGTTCAAGTTCCGCTCATTTTTTTTAAAGTAATTTTTATAGAAAAGTATTAAATTTGAAATTTAAATAAAAATATATATTTAAATAATAAATTTTATTTTATTTTCAATAATAATATCCGGCATACCTTAAAATTCTATATAGTATAATTAAGTATTAACGAGTCCTGAAAAAAAAAAAGTGGATAAGAAGGTGGATGAGCAAATTCTCAAGTCTGCCATAAGACGGTAGCCGATTAATAATTCCATTAATTTCCTTAGCATTGCCAAAAGAGCTGTCATGGACTATGAGGCTATGAGCATTGTTGACCAATATCAAAAGCAGAATGGAAAATAAATAAATTAATAAATAGACAAAAAAAATTAGTCTTGTTTTCCCATAGATGAAAATAAAATGACAAAAATTAATTAAGCAGAGGCAAAATTACAGATAAGACTGAGTCATAAATCCCTCTCTGCATCATTACTACTATCACCAAACAGAAAAAGTAATAATAATAATAATAAAAAATACATACACAGAGCAGAGAGATGGATGGAGAGAGGGAAAGAGACGTGACACATGAAAGCAATAAGCATTCACAGAAAATTTAGTAGTGGACATTAAAGAATTATGCAGAGGACCCATTTTAGTCATTTTATCCGTTCCATTATTTTGTTAAAAAAAATAAAAATACACAGAATAATGAATATCACAAAAACAAAATTAAAAATTAAAAAAATAAAATCGATAAAGCAGCAGAGAAATCAGAGGAGGGGTCGGTTTGTGGGGGCAAGAGAAAGGTCGAGTAATCGAGAAAAGCAAAAGAAAGAAAAGCCATTACAGCCAGAGAAACCCAAAGAACCCACTCCCCCAAAAAAAATTAAAATTAAAATTAAATTAAAATCGTTTTTATTTTCATTTTTATTTTGTTGTAGAAGAGAAGGTGCTCCTCTGCTTCCATACCTATACGGTTCTCCTCCCAACTCCATCTCTTTCTCTCGCATCTATCTTCTGCGCTATTTCTTCAACTATGTTCATTTTCTTCTAAGCTCTCGAAAACCCTGTTTCGAAAAACAGCTTCGGTTTGATTTGTTGTGTCGATCGCTTATTTTTTTGGGTGAATCATGAGGCGAGGGAGAGGAGCCGCGGCTAGGACGGTGGTCGCGGATGCGTCGGGAACGCCGGCTACAGGAGTTTCGGCTTTGAGAAATCCAGGCAATGAGCCACGGTATCGGGGCGTGAGAAAGAGACCATGGGGTAGATTCGCCGCCGAGATCAGAGACCCCTGGAAGAAGACCCGTGTCTGGCTCGGCACCTTCGACTCGGCCGAGGACGCTGCCCGAGCCTACGATGCCGCGGCTCGCAACCTCCGCGGCCCCAAAGCCAAGACCAACTTCCCTCTCTCCCCCTCTTCCTATTTCTCTCCGCTCAATCCAAACCAGAACCACCAAAACGGTGCGTTTGTGCATCATCACCGTTTGTACGCGATGAACGATGGTTTCCTGGAGCAGCAGATTATCGATCCCCCGAGACCCGCCTCCAGCAGCATGAGCAGCACGGTTGAGTCCTTTAGTGGGCCCAGGCCACCGCCTCTACAGTCCAAGCAAGCTTTTGTGGCGGTACGGAGACGACTGCCGAAGCCTCCTCCGTTGGTCCCGGAGGATTGCCACAGCGACTGCGATTCATCCTCTTCGGTGATCGACGACGATTTCGATATCTCGTCGTCTTTGTGCCGGAAGAATCCCCTGCCGTTCGATCTCAACTTCCCACCACCGCCGCCGTTGGATGACGTTGACTTTTTGGGTGATGATCTCCGGTGCACTGCCTTGTGTCTCTAATTATTGCGATGATAATGATTATTATGATGGTTATTATCAATGATTTTTCCTCTATTTTTTCTTAATTTTATTTTTTTCACATTCCTTCTCTTATTTTTCTTTCTACTTTTTTTTGCCCTTTCTAAATGAGAAAAAAAAAGAAGAATTTATGAGAGAAGATTGTTACAAAACGATCCTGAATTTCCAGGAGATCGCGCTCGCATGGTGTTTGATGGGAATCGCCCTTTCCTTTTAAGGATGTATGATGCCTTTATTTTTATGAGATGTGGGGGTTCTTTACCCACCTCGTACAGATCTATCTCTGTAGTCATCAATCTACTACCCAATTTACTTAGTTCGAAAATGAAAACTTCAAATCTGGTAGTATTTTTGTTCTTGTTTTTCATTTTATCGCTTTTTCTCGGATCTGATTTGCTTCTGTAATGTGGAATGGTTAGATCAGGATGGTTAAGAACTGCATAACTTGAGGTTGTTTAGCAGCAAATCTTAAATCGTTCAGTTTGGCCGATAAAGGAATCTATAAATCTGCAGACATTTTTTATGACCTAGTAATTTGGAGTATCCACTATCCACTACCAAGGAGAGGGGGTGAGTTTGGCGTATCTTGTGTTCTTTCTCTAGATGTATGAAATTCTTTGTCTGAACAAGCTTTAGATTGAGGGCTATAGCCGATAGGGGAGGATGTGATTTCAATTTTCATCCACCATGTTGACTCTTTTGAACTCGGACACTTGGGGGCGTTTGGAAGACCCAGATAGAATTTTCCCGGCATCTTCCTTTACGCACATTGGGCAATGTGAAATTTGTGCATTTTGTTCTTTTCTGAAATCGTTTTCCCTCCAATTCCAGTTTTATGTGGGATGTATCAGGATATGCATATTGAAATCTATATAAAATGGAAGTCCTTTCCTTAATTTCAATTACTAATCAACCCTTCCAAAAATCCAGTGAAATGAATAAATACGTTTAAAAGTTCATAACTTTAACATCTTCTGTACCAAAAAAAAGTCTTTTAACATGATTAATAATATATAAACAAACTTATTTTGCAAGTAACATTTGCCTTAGTTGTTGTTACATGCAAAATAATAAAAAAATAAACTTTTTGTTTTTGTTTTCGGCAAACCTGGTCTTGGTAGTTGGTAACGAAGCCTTCGTGCGCAAGCCTAGGTGACTTGGTCTTGGTGATATTTTGGATCTGAACGTAGGTATTGCCTAAGCCGTACTAATATCAATGCTTGGATCATCTAACCCAGAGATATATATGAAACATATGGGCCGAGCCCAAACACAAATTTTGGCCATGCCCCACCCATTTATAGATTATGATGGTTGTGTTACATGAAGGTGGTATTATACCGGCATTGACTATTCGATTTGATTTTATCCTTCCACTCCGACTCTTATACATATAAGAGGAGTATGCATTCTATTAATATGATTGGTTAGATTAAATTTTTTTTATAAACAATTAATTATATCACTGGAGTGTATAAAAAAGTATGCAAAAGTAACTACACATACAATTTTTATTTTATAAAACAGAAATGCTACATACAGGGAAGTTGACACAGGAATTGCGCACACCTCCCACTACTTCATTTTTCACGTCTCCTTTCGTGCGCAATTCCTGAACCAAAACACCTGCATTTTTTTATAAATTAACCATGTACATTTTATATAACTATAACTTATATTAAATTTAATAATATATTAGTATGAGCAAATTATTATTAAATAATATACTTATACTATAATATAAATAAACTGAATTGAGTAATAATAGTTTAGTATATACTAAACTATTATTATACATTACTATAAACACTAGTAATGTATAATAATCAATATATAATAACATGTATATTAATATATAACAACTAATGTATAACAACATTTAATACTAATGTATTATGTATAAACACTAATGTATGAATTTATAATAACATGTAATACTAATGTATAATAACTAAAATATAATAACACGTAGTAGTAATGTAGAATAATCATTATATAATAACATGTAATACTATTGTAGTATAAACACTAATGTATAATAACTAATATATAATAACATGTAATACTAAGTCTAGTATATAATTAAATTAGAAATAAGTTAGGAACTAATATAATAACATGTAATTAAAACTATGGTATAAGTTTATAATAGGAATAAGTTAAACATTAATATAAAATATTATAATGTGTTAATATTTAATAACATGTAATACTATAGTATAATAACATGTAAATTGACATTAGTTAAATATTAAATGTTAATAATCAATATTAACAATTAAATTTAGTGTAAAAATATTATAAAAACTTCAGATAAAGAAATTTATGTAAAAAACAAAGATTAAAAATTTAGTTATTTCAGTGATTATGTGACTAATGTGAGGGTCTTCTTTTCCGCGAAACCAGCCCAGATATCGTGAGTCATTCTTCAATATGGGCTCAAAGGCAAAGGCCCACTAAAGCCCAAATTTTACCTGGTTAGAGAGAACGGAAGCACAGAAGAAAAATGTTGTTACGTGGAGTGTACCTTTCGACTGAAACCCTAAAACAGTTCAGTCTGTCTTTCCTTCCTTCTGCCAAAATATACGAGCTCGAACACTGCTAACTGCAGAGCAGCTATTAATCTCACATGCCGTTTGAGATTTATCCCTGTTTAGGTTTGTTTCTTGTTAACTATGTATTTCCAAGCTCTCTTCTATATTGTGTAACGTAAATTCTTGTATCTCTTTCATATATGACTGCTTTTAATATTTTAGTCATAGCGTACTGAGTATTTACTTTTCTCTTCATCATTACAAACCCTTATAATAAAAACCCAGTAGCTCTTTTTCTTTAAATGCTAGATGGAGTGGAGTTCATGGATTTTTCGCATGCCAGTTGTTTGATTAGATTCCCTTAGACTCTGTTCAATTCCCAAGTAAGGGAAAGATATAGTAAATCTTAGTGGTAATCTTTATAGAGGAACTTATCTTGCAATTCGGTTCCCAGGAATATGAATGGGAAACGTAGAAACTGATGTTTGGATGTGTGTTAAAAAAGTTGATTCGGGCAATGCAAGGGTGCAATCGATGTTGAGGAGGAATTCATTTTGTAGTTCTTTGTACGGGATCGATATCATAAAAATGGATGGTGCTTGGAGGAGATAACTTGGATTTTGATATGCTTGGACCTGTACCTTATTATGTTATTGTTTTGCCCTTAAACCTAGCTCACAGTGCATGCGATTAACAAGAAGGTAAGACGAAAACATCAGAAGGGATTTAAGAAAACTCGTAAGAGACGCAAATTTGTGTTTAACCAAGTGATTTGTGTTATTTCTTGTGCAGTAATTGACTTCCCAAGCACATAAGCGGGTTGGTGTCAAATGGGAAAAGAAGTTTATGTTCTCTATCCCAAAGATTTGGCCCCATATTAGAATTATTCATTCATTTATTTATTTTTAGATTTGTATAGAAAAAGACTTTCCAATCTTCAAATATTTGAGTAACAATTTCTCAGTTTCTGATATGTAGAAAAACAGAGTGAAGATTTGATAACAATGCTGCCACAGCGCATGAAGAAGGCCATTACGGATAATCCAAAGAAGCTTGCCAACTTGATTGACCTTGTAAATCTTCCATCAACGCTCAGAGACTTTGTGGGTCAGTCTCAGATTTCTCGTCTAGGCTGTTTCATGCATGTCTGGTCCTACATCAAGACCAACAATCTGCAGGTTCTCTCTCAGCATTTTTCAAAATCGATTTATGTTATTTTATTTTTGAAATACTAATCTAAGAGAACTAAAATATTTGTTGAAAAAATGAAAGATGATTTTGGACAAGAACCAGATTTGTATGATCTCCTAGACATACTCCCTTGTCACAATACTGGCAATTTATGCGCATAAAACTCGGTCCTATCATGCGTTTTGTGTGTGTGTGTGCGTGTGTTTTTTTTTTGGGGGTGGGGGTTGTTAATTATCCACATGTATGGTTGTCTCAGCCGGTTATAATAGGTGATGCCTACCTCTGCTAACAGGGGTTTACCGTCAGAATAACGTCATTCTCAAAGACTTACAACTGATCATATCTGGGGTGACTATATAACTGAATGCAATTAGTGTTTTATTTGCCTCTTTATGATTATAATTCTAACTTGCTACCTATATGTTTATTTAATGCACGTGGACTTCCTTGACACTGACAAACATGGGTGTCTCTTTATTGTTTAGGATACAAACAACAAAAATGTGGTCAATTGTGATAAAAAGCTGAAGAGTATTTTGTTGGGCAAGCCTCAGGTTGAGCTAGCTGAACTTCCATCATTGATCAAATTGCATTTTCCTAAAGAGCCAAAGTAAGCTGTGCAATTGAGTTTAAGTTGCCAATGTACCGTCTTCCCCCATAGTATTCCGCTCCTCCAGATGCTCCTGATTAAAAAAAAAAAAAAAGGTGCTCCTTGTTGTACAGAATTAATTGATGAATTTATCTATGTTTGAATTTGTGGCTGGTTTTAGCGTCAATTGTAGTTACTTCACCCAGAGCATTGAAATGAATCTGAAGTAGCTAATGTTTTTATTTGTGAAATTCCCATATCTGTATTGGGGAAATTGTTGGGCAAATGCTCGAGCAATACAACATATTTTCCTCTGGTAAAGGTCTTTTCTCACCAAGGATGAGAGATTCAGATACCTAATATTTGGCAGGTAGGTAGGTTAGTACATTTCCTCTCCATGGCATTTTTTTCATAGAAATAGAAAGGGTACTGCAACTAGTTTAAAAGAGGGGGCAAAACCTCTTGCATTCTCACGTTCTAATGTCATCTCATTCACCTGCCTGTTACATTATATACGTAGATTCAATAAAAGAAAGAACACATTTGGTATGTCGTAGTGAAGTTTGGGGAGGATCTCAGTTGATGTGGACAATTCCAATTACAACAGGGAGAGCAATGCCGTATGGTTACCAGAGAAACTCGGCTAGACTACTTTTCACCACATTATCAGCTACAATACCATTCGTTTTCTCTGTGGGATGGAAGGAATCCCAAAATATGTATTTATTTGCATCTGAACATGTAAATGGGTTTATTTGATCACACAAATAACTCATCTCGAACAAGCCTGTTCCACAACATGCTTTTGCTGTATCCTCAAAACCTGCAATTAGAAATTATATCACTTATAATTTGGATCTTTTGTACGAAATATATGTGATGTGATTATGAACTTAAGCTGGGCTTAGGATCCACACGAGAGAGGTTACTATTCTATGCCGTAAAAGCAATGCCAGAAACATTTTCCTTGGGAAGCACGTGGTCACACATGACATTGAGGGGAAAATCAAAGATTTTAAATAAATGATGGAATATGGATGCCTTTGCTAGTGAATGCACATGTCCCTATTCATACGTACTGTTTGAATCTAGTTTGGCAGAATGTCACAACAATGAAGAAGAATCAAGCTTCATAGTTTGGTAGAAAGCTCAGAAACACCATTTAACGACTGAAAAACGGTGGATAGAAGAATATTTTATGAAAGAGGTGTCAGTTGGCTCTGGTCGGTCATGGAGCAAGCAAAGCAAACTCTCTGCCACCCTCATCTCTATTGCAAAAGACACACACCCACGCACACACGTAACCCATGTGCAGTGATGTCTGTAACTGGGATAATATCACTAATTAAACCAACTTTAACTAAGAAAAACTAGTTAAACCAAGTGAGATGTAGATGCCCATTTGGCTTTTAGCTGTAACAAGTAGCCATTTATCCATTCACACTACCCACTCTCCTCAATAACATGTTTGTCCTCTTGCTTGGTGAGGACTTATGTATCGAACCTAACCATATGATTGCTTCAATTTGGCTCATCAATGACCGTGGAGTTATATTGCTGGCTGGACTTTATGCAACGTCAAACCAATCGTAATATCAAAGTAACATAACAAAAAGCTTACCAAACGACTCTGGATTCTGAATAATTTCCAAGAGGATATCATATGGATTCGAAAACACCAGTCGGATTCCAGCCAGCTCCTTGTTCAGATTTGCAATCAATCCCTTCAACTTTTCATTGAAATCTTTGGCCACATTGTTGTATTCCTCTATGCACTCACTCCCGGACAAGATGTTTGTAGTTCTCTCCAATGGCAAACACCCCATCGGAGGAACCCCGCCTATGCATATCTTCCGAGCTCCGAGATTGTAGAGCTCTCTGATGAAGTTTCCTGCAATACCTGCTAGAAAATGCTGGTACTCCTCGATAGAAAACTCTGACGATCGTCTTGGCAAAACGTAGTAGTTCTCTAGGAAATCGTTGGTTCCTATGCTCATCAGATAGAGTGCTTCAAATAGGACCTCGTTTGCTTTCTCTTCGCCTAGATATCCTCTCAGGTCCTTCTGGTATTCCTTATAGTATTCCATTTCCTTCCACAAAGGTATTACAGACTGCAATTAATATAGAAAATTAGCCTGTACCTCCTCATAGATTAAAAATCTTTGGCATATTTGAGCTCTGTAACTGAATTCAGTATATGGTATTTTAGTACTGCAAAAACTATAAAGAAACATAATCAAATTGACGAGAACTTGTTTAAGGTGACTGAATTTACTGAAAACTCTGAAAATAAGACTGCAGCTTTCTGTCTGAGTTCGGTAGTATGAGTTTACCAAGGTCAAAATCTGACTTACTAGCACATCAGAAGTAGCATTATCATAACCAGTTCCAGCCGAAGCGAAGCATACTCCACTTGCAAAATCTTTGATATCATATGTTGGATCCAAATATGCAGGGATTGTTGGCTTGATCCCAAAAGCTTCAGAAATGAAGTCTGTTGGAATTCGACCATTGGAAAACCTTCCGGTGGGCTGACCGCCGATGAAATCTCTACCATAAGGCTCGAAATTACTCTTTAGAATTGTGGAGATCTGGTTGTTGTTACCTGAATCCACAGAAGAGTCTCCAAACACTATAATGGCCGGAACTCTTGCATATATGTTTGATAATTGCAGTAGGAGATGAGCTAAGAGGAACCAATGAATGGTCTTATAATTATTAGCCATCTCTTTTTTGCCCACTTTAGGTTTGGTCCCGACTCATTGGTTTATAGTAATGCTAATTCTGGAGGTGGTTAGTACTATAGTATAGTTGGTAGGAATAATTTGGGCGAGGAACGACAGCAGAAGTTAGAAGTAAACTGAAGCTGACGAAGGTTGTTGAGACTTTTAATAGCTTTTGGTAGGATTCTGCTTTGTGCATATGTGTGTAAGTCGTGGTGAGTTGGTTTGAACATATACGAGGTTTACTATTTTTAGTAACCGTTAAATACTTTTTTTATTCTAGCTGATGTAACAGAGTTCTATATCAGTGATGTGCCAAAAAACAATCTTGCAGAAATATTTTTTCTACTTGAATGAGGTAGGACTTGCTTATGAAAACACATACAAATGTGAGTTAGAAGGCTAACAATCAAAGCTCAGAAGGGCACGTTCTACTGAAAGAAAAATGAGCTTCAAGTCCTGGGGTGGTGTCGGTCATTTTCACGAGAATGGAATTGCTCTCGGTGCTTTATGACGCCTGGAAAGGCAATGACGTTTTCTGTTTGCAGCACTGCTTTTGTGGCGTTTCATTGAGTCAGTTCACAATTTTAACGTGACGCACCCGTTCATTTAGGTAGTGGGCTGTGGCTATTAGTACAGAAAATATAGATTATTCTCTGGACCTGGCCCGGGAGATCGGGTATGAATAACAAGGCTTACCCTGAATGTTGTCTTATCTAGGACCTTTTCCCAACCCAAACAAAGTTTATTTTGGGGCTTTCCAACCCTTCCGCCCAAAAGTAAAGATGCAAAAAACAAAGCAAAAGAAACTTAAATCAATATCATGACAGGTGCCCCCATAGTCAGTCTATAAGAGTGCCACGTTCTTCTCCAATAACCCGCTTCCATTTTACTAAACCAAATTAGTAATCCTCAAGCGGCAGTGTCCTGTCCTCCATGGCAGCTTCCAAGCTACAGGCTTTCTGGAACCACCCAGCTGGCCCCAAAACCAGTTTTGTTCCCTCCTCTCATCTTCTCTCTCCCTCTGTTTTTTTTTTTCATTTATAGTATGCTGTAATGAAACTTCAACTTGTTTGATATAAAAACGAAAAAATGCTACAATTTAGTATTTTTTGGTCTGTGTAGTTCGTGCAAGAATAATCGGTCTAATGGTGGAATAGAGCATTTCATAAGAACGTGGGGAGATATTTTAATTTTTGATGTGCTCGTGCTTTGATCTGATGGCTTCTACGAAGGAATTTACTTGCAACATGTAATGTTATGCAGAACTTATACTCTGGTAATTCTTGAGGATAATTCATAATAGTCCTCTTTCGGCTTGTTGCGGTATTTGTCTATCTGAATACTTTAGGCAGATAAAATTGCATTGTCTGAAAAGCAAAGCATTAAACTAAAGTTTTGATTATCCCAGAGCTAGTTGCTTTGTCAAATGTTAAGAGTGTTAGTTCTAGATTAATCATTAATCAAAACCTTGTCCATGTTGTGCCTGAAACCTGCCCGAAAATCACACAAAATAATATTTAAGTGGTTCAGCAAATTGCCTACGTCCACTGGAGCCTCTTTTATTGAGTTTGTAAAAATTTTACAAAACTCTCTCAACTCTCTCACGTACCCTCTCTTTTCTCTCTGATTTTGCCCTCTCTTTATTCTCTCTTGATGCCCCTGCCATTACATGAGCTGAAGCTCTCCTTTTATAGGAGAGGGAACCTCACTATTACATATACGGTGCTGCAGAAATCTGGCATCTGATGCACCAAACGGTGCCTAATAAAACAAAATAAGAAACGGTGGAGAGCTCCAGAGTCATACTTGGGTGGTTTCAACAATCACCCCCTCCACCCAAGTGTGTCATACTAGGATGCTTACAAACTGATTCATTTTTCAAATGAATGCACCCCTTATGAGAGAGTTCCGTTGTTGAATGCGCTCCAATGCACCTGAGGGTGCTCAGCAGTGTATGATATTAATCAAGTCCAAACAATGTTGGAACTTGGTCCCTGTGACGACTTTCGTCAACATATCTGCTGGATTATCTTCAGTGCCAATCTTCTGAAGTCTGATGTCCTATTCTTCTAATATTTCACGTACAAAGTGAAATCGGACATTTATATGTTTTGTTCGAGAGTGATACACTTGATTCTTGGCCAAATGAATTGCACTCTGACTGTCACAATGAACGGTAACCTCTTGCTGCTTAAAGCCCAATTCTGTTACCAATCCCTGTAACCAAATAGCTTCTTTCATGGCTTCTGTTACAGCCATGTATTCAGCCTCAGTTGATGATAGTGCAATTGTCGACTGCAAAGTTGAACGCCAACTAACTGGTCCTCCACCCATAGTGAACACATATCCAGTTGTCGATCGGCGTTTGTCAAGATCACCTGCATAGTCTGAGTCAACATATCCAGTTACTAGACTATCTTCACCATTCTCGAACTTTAAACCAATATCTACGGTCCCTAAAATGTACCGTAGAATCCACTTAGCCGCATGCCAATGAACCTTTCCAGGATTATGCATATAGCGACTAACTAAGCTGACGGCCTGGGAGATATCAGGTCGTGTACACACCATGGCATACATTAAGCTTCCAACAACACTTGCATATGGGACATTCCTCATGTAGTCCCGATCTTCATCAGTTTTAGGAGACTGCAATGCACTGAGCTTGAAATATGGGGCCATAGGAGTACTCACCGGCTTCGTCTTCGAGTCGATGTTGAAGCGTTTCAGTACTTTCTTCAGATACTGCTTCTGAGTAAGGTGAACTGTGCCTTTCACCCTATCTCTGTTGATCTCCATCCCTAATATTTTCCGTGCTTCTCCTAGATCTTTCATTTCAAACTCATGACTTAACTGAGTTTTTAAACGATCTATCTCCCCCTTGCTTTTACATGCTATTAACATATCATCTACATATAAAAGTAAATAAATGATAGATCTATTTGCAAGTTTTCTGAAATATACACAATGATCGTATTGGCAACGAGTGTATTTCAGATCCATCATAAAACGGTCAAACCGTTTATACCATTGCCGAGGTGACTGCTTCAAGCCATAAAGAGATTTCTTCAGACTGCATACCCAATTTTCTTTACCAGCTTCTTTGAATCCTTCTGGTTGAGACAGATAAATCTCCTCTTCCAGATCACCATGTAAGAAAGCTGTCTTTACATCAAGCTGTGCTAACTCAAGATCATATTGTGCAACCAAAGCTAGCAATATCCGAATGGATGAATGCTTCACAACATGAGAGAATACTTCACTGTAGTCAATTCCCTCTGTCTGAGCGTAGCCCTTGGCTACCAACCTAGCTTTGTATCGCACTCTATTTTTAACACCTTGATTATCTTTCTGATTGAAGATCCACTTACAGCCAATTGTCTTCTTTCCTCTTGGAAGCGGCACAAGCTCCCAAGTTTGATTCTGGTGAAGAGACTGCATCTATTCATTCATAGCCTTTGTCCATTCAACTTGTTCACTGGACTGTATGGCTTCTCTGTAAGTGGTTGGGATCTCACCCCCTTCAGCTGGTAATGCATATGTCACATAGTCTGCTAAACGTGTCGGAACACGTTTCTCTCGTCTCGGTCTATTGGTTGCTATTGATTCGGGTTGACTTGGAGGTACTGTGACTGGACTATCAACTTCATCTTGTCCATGCTTTCCCGAATTCATTGACGTAATAAATTTCACAGTCTGCGAATCATCTGATGTTTCGCCATCATTGCTACCTTCATTGGAATCTTTATGCTTATGTGACTTAAGCATCTCAGATTCGTTGAATGTAACATCTCTACTGATTATTACCTTTTTAGACTCTATGCACCAGAGTCTATACCCTTTTACACCAGTATTGAAGCCTAAGAATTTTGCTTTCTTAGCTCTAGGATCAAGCTTACTTTCTTTAGCATGATAGTAAGCAGGACATCCGAAAACGTGTAAAAAATCATAATCAGTAGCATGTTTACCTCTCCACATTTCAATGGGCGTCTTCCCATCATTGGCAGCTGCGGGTAGTCGGTTGATGAGGTGGCAGGCATATGTCACAGCTTCCGCCCAAAACTGTTTACTGAATCCAGCATCCAGCAACATACATCGCACTTTCTCTAGTAAAGTACGATTCATTCGTTTTGCCACACCGTTCTGCTGCGGTGTACCTCGAACCGTGAAGTGTCTGACAATACCCTCTCTTCGGCATACTTCAATGAAGGGATCTGAAGTGTACTCACCTCCATTATCAGATCTGAGCCGCTTGATCTTTCTGCCGGTCTGAGTTTCAACCATTTTCTTCCAATCAAGGAAGATTTTCAGCACTTCATCTTTACTCTTCATCGTATATACCCATACACGACGAGAATAATCATCTACAAATGTTACAAACCAATGCTTACCTCCCAAAGATGCATTTTGGGTAGGTCCCCAAACATCGGAGTGTACATAGTCAAGAATTCCCTGTGTATTGTGTACAGCGGTTCCGAACTTGATCCGCTTCTGCTTCCCTAATACACAGTGCTCACAGAAGGACAGTTTACCAGTTTTGGCATCTTTGAGTAAGCCTTGCTTCACCAGTGTTTGCAAAACTTTTTCTCCGGCGTGTCCCATACGCATATGCCAAAGACTGGTGGTGTCAGCATCAGTCTGATCTAGCTTCTCACAGCATGTGGAAACTCTTCCATCAGCAGTACTTCCTTGCAAGAAGTACAGGTTTTCTCGCCTCAAACCCTTCATTGCCACCTGAACTCCCAATAGTACTTTGAGAGTTCCGTCTTCAATGGTGATCCTGAATCCCTTTGAATCCAGAGATCCCAGTGAGATGAGATTCTTCCGCAAGTCCGGAACGTACCGAACTTCTGTCAGAGTCTTGACCACGAGACGCTGCCATCGTGCAGCTTTAACCGAATGCTACCTATACCCTGAGTCTTACAGGCACTATCATTGCCCATAAGTACCGCTCCACCATCAATTTTTGTGAAGTCAGTAAACCAGTCCCGATTGGGACACATATTATAGGTACATCCGGAATCCATAATCTATTCATTGGAATGACAAATGGATGATGAACTTGCCAAGGCAAAATCTGAATCGTCATCTCTGTCCACGACATTGGCTGTGGTGGGTTGATTCTGCTGTTGTCCCTTCCGGTTAGGACAATCCCTCTTCCAGTGTCCTTTGTTGTGACACAAGGAACACTCGTCTCTGGCGAGTTTTCTGCCGACTGATGGACCACGTGATGTGGCCCGGGTTTTCGAGTGAAAGCCTTTCCTCTTTCCGGGATTCCTTGACTGTGGTCTCCCCTTTGCTGTTAGCGTTTCACTTGATGTATCTTGATGTACCTGCTTATCCTTTTTGCGGTACTCATTGCTAATCAAAGAGCTGGATACATCATTAAAACTGATCTTTTCCTTCCCATACAATAGAGTAGTAACTAAATGATCATATGTATCAAGCAAGGAATTTAACAGCAGTAAAGCCTTATCTTCATCTTGGATTTCAACATCCAAGTTTAACAAATCAACAAGAATTTGGTTGTAACTATTTAGATGCTCAGACATGGAAATACCTTCATGAAATTGGAATCTGAAGAGCTTTTTCTTCAAGTGCAGACGGCTGTCAATGCTCTTCTTCATGAACTTGTCCTCCAATTTCTTCCAAAGTTCCCTAGCATTTGTTTCTCTCATGACAAAATACTTCTGCTCTTTGGTAAGGCATAACCGGATTGTACTGCAAGCTTGGGTATTAAGCTTCCTCCAATCATTCTCAGTCATCTCATCTGGCTTCTCCTCCAAGGCAATATCCAACTCCTGTTGGATCAACACATCCATAACCTCACACTGCCACATGCCGAAGTTGCTGGTTCCATCGAACTTTTCAACTTCAAATTTTGCATTTGACACTGTGAACCGACGTCCTGAGCTACTGGCATTTTCAGAGCTCTTATCTCTTCCAGATCCTTCCATTTGAATTTAGAAAATTTAGAATCAAAATTTCAAAATTCTAACCGTACGGATGAGTCCGGAACGATCCAAATAGTAGGAAAGCACTATTTGATTGTTGAAATTGAACTCCGAATGGCTTAGATCAAGCCGAAATGGATCTGAAAAAACGGATGGTTCTGATCGTCTGGCGCGTGAGATACACGCGGGGGGCAGTGTGAGTGGGCGGCACGTGGGCGCGTGGTGTGCACGCGCTACAGAGCTGCTGGGCGAGTGGCTGCGCGTGGGCGCGTGTTCTGCACGCGCTGAACCTCCTTAGGGCGCGTGGGCGCGTGTCCGTCACGCGTCTTCCTCCTCTGGAGCGCGTGGGAGCGCGTGGGCGCGTGGGGCTCAGTCGTCTTCAACCTCCGATGCGAGTGGGGGGCGCGTGAGTTGCAGCAGATGCACGCGCTGAGCTTCTAGGGGCGCGTGTGGGCTCTTCCGACCTCCGTTTTTGATTCCGTTTGCTGCAACGGATTCGTCTCGACGTGAGGAACACCCTGGAGTTGTCAAAAATTGATTTTGAACAACTTGAATTTTCGGACAGCTTCGAACCAGGGCTCTGATACCAATTGTTGTGCCTGAAACCTGCCCGAAAATCACACAAAACAATATTTAAGTGGTTCAGCAAATTGCCTACGTCCACTGGAGCCTCTTTTACTGAGTTTGTAAAAATTTTACAAAACTCTCTCAACTCTCTCACGTACCCTCTCTTTTCTCTCTGATTTTGCCCTCTCTTTGTTCTCTCTTGATGCCCCTGCCATTACATGAGCTGAAGCTCTCCTTTTATAGGAGAGGGAACCTCACTGTTACATATACGGTGCAGCAATTTATGGCCATAAATTGCTGCAGAAATCTGGCATTTGATGCACCAAACGGTGCCTAATAAAACAAAATAAGAAACGGTGGAGAGCTCCAGAGTCATACTTGGGTGGTTTCAACAGTCCAAACTGTTTTCTTGGAGTTGCCTACTTGATCTTCTTGACCAATGGTGAGCTGTTGACTTTGTATTGCCTATAATTTTTCTAACATACTCTCGATTGAATATAAAAAAATGTAGTTCACTTTTGGGCTCCAACTGCTAAATGGGTGATCAGCATAGCAAACATTGCTGACTTCTCAAAGCCACCTGAAATCATATCTTATCCTCAGCAAACATGTGTGCACCTTATAAAAATTGAATTACCATTCTTGCATTGATTTCTAGTTTCAGTTTTGGTAAAAGATCTAGTCTTTTCTCTAATTTTTCGAGTATATTAAATTGATGGCATATTAACCTCAAATTTTATGCAGCGGTTACATTCACTGGACTTATTTGGTCACGCTACAGCTTGGTGATTACGCCGTTATGGTTACTTTCCAGCTTTGAAGATCTTAGACTCAAACACGGATTAAAGGTTCTTTTGTAACTGTTCAAAGTGTTCTGTTCTGTAGTCTTGTTCTGCAATACCCAACTCTGGTCCTGGTTGGTGTGTTTATTGCTTCAATGAGATGGGGTAAATATGCATGGACCAGTTATTTGAATGTATCTCCTCCCAAATAAACCACATCACCTATTCATCATATTGTAGCTAAAGATAACGAGTTATATGTCTATGAAGAGGTAGTCAAGGAGGGAGAGAACTGTGACTAGAAAAGGGGTCTATTGGCAAGTGTCAACCTTTCTTTTGTGGTGATAAAATGAGTAATTCGTCTTATCATCTTAGCTAGAGAGAACTCTGCAATGTGAAAATGTTACGGTTACATCATCGTGTTTATTTACAGGTCCCGGAGGTTGCATTTTTGTGTCAAATATCCTCCTTAAAGCGATAGTCGTGTGCCAAATCATATTAAACTAAAATTAAGAGGGAGCGATGATGCTTGCATTTATAATTACTCAGTCAGCAGTGTTTTTGCCTTCCAAATTCTAAATTTTAAGTGGACTATGGCTTGCAGCTGATTCTGAGTTGCTCATAAAACTTTCCTGATACTGCAGAAGAACTGGAATCTTTTCAGTGTTAACGTCACGATGGTTGGGACAGGATTGTATCAGATGGCACGCAAACTTAAGTAAGCTGGAAGCTTACTTAAATGAGCTTGCTGCTGCAAGCAGCCACTGAAGTTGCAGTTACTCCTGCAAGTTTATTAACAGTTCAATTTGATAAGTTATTTCTGTATTCGAGAAGTGCTGTTCTAAGGTTTCTAAACCACACACTATCACATATCTTAATTTGATTTGTAAGATTTAAATTTTAAAATTTATCTTTCAATCTAGATTATACCACATGAATGATGTGTAGTGTAGAAGCTTTATAATAGAGTTATTCGTCTGTAGTCAATATTGACCTTTTCTTCTATTTTCAGGCACGACTACTTTTCGGAGACAGAAGCAGCTGGTGCAAAAGAATGATGAAAACAAATGTAGTTAGACTAATTTCCATGTTAGATTCTTAAGTATTATGTTGTCTGTAGAACGTTCTGGTCTCACTTGGCCACAAGTTAGTTCGGCCAGCATGACAGAAAATCAATGGTAGATGACACTTGCAAAATTTTGTTATGAAAGCAATTGATTTTGCTGATACTTGGAATGAAAAAAACCTCTCTTCTTGAGTCAACTGCAGACATATTTTAGTATAATGGAAAATGCTAAAGCCACCGATGAATGCTCTTGATAGAATTCTCGTATAATTTACGGGGTAAATTGATTTGAATCTCAATCATCGGCTTGTCAAGTGGCTACACCTTTTATCTCATACAACACGGACGTGGAGTTCCCGCTGCTTCGTTCACCCCAGTCAGTCCGTACCTTGGGTTCTGGTCGTGTTTCTTCTAGAGGCTTCCAAAACTGGAAATTAAAGCCCAACTCGGAAAACGTATGGACGACAATAACCTTGCTAAATCCCAAAATGCACCATTTTGCCTTGCAAAAACTCAAGCTGGCTATTCTATAGAAGGGTAATTTAGTCAATCAATAAATACCCGTGTGAAACCCACGGATTGTCCAGTATCTCGGTTTTCTTTCTACCCAAGCACCGTTTATATTTTCCCCATACTCTCTTTTTTTCTCTTTAGCTTCGTACTTCTCCTCAAAATCCCCATTCCATCTCTCCCAATAATATTTATTTTTCGGTTTCCATTCTGCTCTCCTCCACTGATTCATTGTCTGCAGCCATGTTCGTATCTAGGGTTTTGTGGCGTGTCCCTAGGCGAATCGTCCCACGGAGCTCCTTGCTCCTCCTCTCTGTTCCCCAAAATCAGCAGTCGGCAATCCTCCGTGACCATCTCCATTCCCTTGTTCGTGAATCCCCGAACGCGGTTTGCATCGGTTACCCACCTTTAATTTTTTTGTGTTGGTGGTTGATTGCAGCCAGGGTTTTGTTAGGGTTTTAGGTTGCTGAAAATTAAACTGATGTAGAAGGAAATTTGGATTTTTTCTGGTTCACTAAACGTCGTTTTACTTTTATCTTTTTTGTTATAGATCATAGTCTAAGCAGTTATAGTATAAAAGAACAAATATTTACGTTTATTTAGACTTCAAGATTTTACAGGTTTATGCTGATTGGATATTTGTTTTTTCTTTTATTATTTAATGTTTCTAAAGTTTTCATTTTTGGTTTCTATATTCTTGTTGTAGCGAAATTGATTGCTGTCGAAGATGAAACTGATCTTTTTTTAAGAATTGTGTAACGGTTTATTTTGCTTATGGCTCCGCTTCATGTAACAATCATCCGAGGATAATCTGAATGATGCCTTTTGTTTTTGATTTTTTTTTTGAACTTTTTGACAATTGATATAGAGATTCTTTGGTATTAAGAAAGTTGTATTTTTAATCCTAAAATGTTGCCGCCGTTTCATCATCATTCATAGACGTTGGGTTCATAGATGTTTGGCTTTCAAATTAGTTGTATTGGAATTTCGTTTTCTTTATGCTAAAAAATGGTTTGGATTGGGTTATGATTTTTTTCCCCTAATCTTCTGCTGCTATAAATGGGTGAAAGGATGTTTGTATGCCCCCATTAATAGTATTTGCAATTTTTTTTGAATTTTATATTATTTGTTTACTTTGGTATTCTTGAGCGTTCTTTTTTTTCTTTTAACGTGTTATGCATCCGCTTTTTATGTTACAGTTAACTCCAAGTCAAGTGTCTTTCTTACATCATTCAGCACCACACCTCTCCATCTTCCAAAGATTTGGAGTTTCTTCATCGGCCTCTCCTGAGCCTACTGACAAGGAAAATGGGAGTAATGGAGAGAATAAGAGTGCTTCTAAGAATGCAGAGCCCTCAAACACTAGCGGAGATGCTAAACTTTCGAATCAGGCTGAAAATTCAGGTTTGGAATCGAGCAAAGCTAATGAATCAGATCCTATGTTGGAATCCCAGTCTGTCAAAAGGAGGAGAAAAGGTACTAAACGAATTGCATTTTCTGATTCAGATTCAGAGAGTGGAGAGGAGCTTTCCATGGATGATTTGGTTAAGCTAGTGGCGGAGAAGGAAGAGCTTTTAAAGTCAAAGCACAAGGAGATTGAGAAGATGCAAGATAAAGTTCTCCGTAGTTATGCAGAGATGGAGAATGTCATGGACAGAACAAGACGGGAAGCAGAAAACTCAAAAAAATTTGCCGTACAGGTTTGCATCCTTTTCTTAATAAGATCTCCTTTTTTCACTGCTAATTGGCGAGCTACTTACACTTAAATTCAGGTTTATTGTAAACATTTTTTTTTCCTTATCTTTGATAGTCTTCACACTGACATACTTGGGAAACATGTGGCAGAGTTTTGCAAAGAGTTTACTGGATGTCGCAGACAACCTGGAAAGAGCTTCTTTGGAAGTCAAAAAGAGTTTTGCGAAAATTGATACTTCTACAGACTCTGCAGGAGCTGTGCCACTCTTAAAAACACTTCTAGAAGGTGTTGAAATGACCGAGAAACAACTTATGGAGGTAATATTTCTCTAGGCGTTGCCTGTCACCGCTCAGTCATACATGATAGAGCTCCCTGATTAAATGTATAAAGTTAAACTGCCTTGCATATACAAGCAATTTTTTAAACCTTTTTAGAGGCCATTTGGATTGAGAAACACTTTCAATTCGTCTTATTTTATTATTACAATTTTTTCAAAATTTCACATAAAATATAATAAATAATTCAATTTTTTCGAATTTTAATTCAACTTTTTCAAATTTCAAAATAATAATAATATTAAAAAAGAATATTCTAATAATATTTTATTCAATTTGAACTTTTATCTAAAACCATCTCATCTCATTACTATCCAAACCATTTATTTTTGCTGATGATATAAATTATTGTGAAATGTGCTTTTCAACTATAATCTGAGGCACAAGCCCGTAAGTTGTAATTTTCTTTAATTTTTTCATTTTGGGTTAATACATTTTTTTAGTCAACATTTTGCATGTGGTTGTGCTCGGAATATTTTGCCTTTCTGTAATGTAATAAGGTAAGTTAGAAGCTAAATCCATTGATTTAAGGCTCATGAATTCTTTTGTTTCAGGTATTCAAAAAATATGGAGTAGAAAAATTCGATCCCATGGATGAACCATTTGATCCACATAGGCATAACGCCGTCTTCCAACTACCAGATGGTTCCAAGCCTCCGGGCACTGTTGCTGCAGTTCTTAAGGTATCAATTTTAGTAAGCCAATTGTTTTCTTTGTATAATTTTTATATTATTACATATTAGTTTCAAATTGGATGTGGACACGCAGGGGCGAATTTAGACATTTTAAAATTGGATTTCCCCCCTTCATTTTAATATATATGAAGCGAAGACATATTCTATTAGAGCCATTTTACTCATTATCTCTATACCACAGTAGGTTCTGCTTGGCCATTTAGAATTCTCATATGAGAATTTTGAGTTTTAAGATGAAATATTAAAATATTATATTTTAATATTATTATTGTTTTGGAATTTTAAAAAGTTAAGAAAAAGTTGAATAGTTTATTATATTTTATATGGAGATTTGAAAAAGTTGTAATGATGAGGATGCGAATTTTGTGTTTGAGATGAAAAATCTAAGTGGTCAAACCGAACCTAATTTTTTTACTCTACTCATTAGAATAAAGAAATTATTCTACTCATCATTCATATACCATATAATTGGTAAAGGAAAAAATAAGAAAAATAAAAAGATCACACGTGATGTGTTGTGTAGGGATGATGAGTAGATTTTTTCATTCTATTATGGTTTGTTTCTGCCCTTTTCTTTTAAGTGGGTCCTATTCCTTCAAACACTGTTTGTAGTTAATGATGTTCAAAGGCTGTTGGTAGCCTAAGTAGTTTTGGAATACTAAACGTCTAATTATGAGTGTTTTTTTATTTGTATTGCAGTCAGGATACTTGCTTTATGATCGAATTATTAGGCCGGCTGAAGTTGGAGTAACTCCGGCAGTGGAGAATGTGGCTGAGGATAGTGCAAGCTGAAAGGGCCCTCAAGCTTGAAGAACAGACTCCCTGGAGTTTTTACTAATAATCATGTTAAAATTTTGCGCTTGTTTGAGGGAAAGATTTAGCGTAATGTTTTTATTGTTTGACCGGCGTTAGGAACTATCTTGAGCACAGCACAAAATGACAATTTTATATTTCTTCCCCACTCAATCACTGGCTTATTGTTGTCATAAAATCAACTGTCAAAGACAGATGGTCTTGTTAGTTGTTACAATAGAATATTCTGCTTATGGCGAACTTCATAGAGTAAGCTTTCATGGGATGCCCCTTGGCCTTTCGCTGATTTCTACTCTCAAGTGTCGCTATCTCTTTACCTGTAGCCTTGTGACTGTCGGTGGTGCTTTTCTTTTCTTGTCGGAGACTACTTGCATTTGGAGCTCTTCAGTCTCCGGTGCCTTCGGCTATTTCAGCCACTGCAATCATCTGCCTAGAAATATGAACGAGACAGACCTGAAATTAAGCAGGAAATCTGACTAGATCTCTCTCTCATCCAATTCTTATGATGTTATCTAAAGGATAGGCATTATTAGTCCTGCTGTCTGTAGGTTACATTTTGTAGAAATGATTAACTACTAGTCTCGTACAAATCCTTAAAAAATAGATTCCACCTAAAAATAAGTATAGCAAAAAACTATTCTATAATAATGGGATCAATTATTTTATAATCGACTTAAATGAAACTTGTCTATTTAAAATTTGTCCTTAATATTACCGTACATTTTTTTCTTCTGGGTATGGGGTCTACGAATGGTTGTTGTGAAAAGGGTTAGTGTATCATTTTCCGTTCTGAAATACTGGAACGCTGAAATCGGTATGTCAAACTTTGCCAAGGCAATGATTCCCCGGCCAAACAGTCCTGTTTCATTTCCGAGTATTCCTCGCCGTAGGTTCCTCGAGTACCTTTGCGGATGATTTCTTGAATCCACCAAATCTGAACAATCAAGACTCCATGATAAAGCTTCTAACTTGCTATCTCCGCGCTGGATGCCATAGATTGCATGTGAAGTGTGAACTACATACCAGAAAGCTATGAAATATTAAAGCATAAACGGACCACCAGAGGTGAAATAGCGTGAACAGACAACACCACCATCAAGTCATCATGTGCTTGCTCATTATGCACTACTGAACTTACTAGCCTCGATATTTATATAACTATAAGACAAACCAAGGCTACGACTTAGTTACAGAATTAAGCAGTATCACATCCAGATAGTTGACCGTACAATGTCCCATGGTCATAATAGCCACCAAATACTGGCGTCATGTAATTGCATGATTTCTACAGATCATTTTGTTTCCGCAAAAACTGAACATCAACGTGTTGACCAAACCCCACTCGAATCTCTGTTCTGACCAACAGAGTCGACGTTGCTATTGTGGCCTTTCAAGCACAAACCCAAATCCAAATGGCTTATATTTGAATCCTGCAAGCCAAGTATATATTATTGTCAGACTCCTGCATTATACAACACAAACTCAATCAATGATTTTTCAGTTCAATGTTGTAGGCACCACAGAAATTCACTTCATATTCAAACATCTATCAGTTTGCTGCCATGTTGATCTTAACTTCAGCAATGATGCACAAAAAACTCTATGGACAGAAACCATAAGTAATGCCACGCCAAGAACATCGGACCAAACTTTATACTCCAGTATGGGATGGCTACTAGAAATCCAGTATGGTACATTTCTAGGAAAATGAATAATTAGTAATTACTAGTTTCTAAACAAATCTAATATGTTTGAAAGTAATTTAGGCATCCAATACTAAACAGTAAATAGCTTTTTAATAGTAGATCTTATTATGTTAAGCTCTAAGTTATAAGCAATATTTTTCACCACAATTCCAAACATGCACCAAAAGCCTCGTTTTAATGCTTTCGTTGAAACGTGATATTCTGCTTTTTCTTGGTTTAAAAGTACTTTGATGTAAAACTACTAAACGGGCAAATTTACTTTAGACTTTCCTATTGCACTTTTTAGACCTCCCACTGCAACCCCAATCAGGCCCTTAAAACGACTAGCATGAGCAGTTGGGACTCTCAAATAAATTAATTGGCTTTATTTGAGATATTACTTCCAACTTCCGAAGATGAGTAGCAAGTAGAAACAGGAGGAATCCTAGAATATGAGAAAACAATAAACTCTCACACTTCAGCTTAAGCAAAAAGGAATGGAATAAACAACTAACTCTAGCCCGGAACAAGGAACAAGACAAGCACTGGAGAAGAGAAAGAATAATATGATTTTCCCTTTTCCCGCCTTTTTTTTGTCCTATGGAATTGAGAAAACAGAGGAAGATTGAACCTAAGTCAGATTTAACAGCATCACCTGAGTTTCTTTTTTCGGAACTTCATCGATGTTCAGCTTCAGATAATGGTCGGTCTGAATTTTGTTACCTTCATCTTCCGCATTTTTAACGTACGCCTTTTTCTGTTCTTCTAGCACAGCAATCTGCGCAATCACCAGTGATTAACTCTTGCTCATGAAAAGGGGAAATTTTGGAAAGAAGAGCAACAACAATAAATCTACTTTCTCTTATCTAGTGTAACAATCCTCAACCGAGTGATCCAGTTGCTATAAATTATCAACCAAGAGGTGAAAAGAGCGCACGGGCTTTAGCTGGTTTGCAAGAAATCCGTCAACTAAATTCCCAACAGTTTTCCTAAGAATTCTCAAGTCCAACGTCAATTAGCTGAAGCTGTTAAAATCCCACGGAACGCACAAAATAAAGGACCACAAAATCATGGAAATGAAGCCGTAGTAAAAGGATAATTTTTCAGCTTTTCCAGTGCAGTGCAGGCACTGAACAGGAATTTTATTTAACCCCCCCCCCCCCCCCCCCAAAAAAAGAAACTATATACAACTTCTTATATAATTCAAAATCCAAGTAAAACAAAGCTTGGTCTGCGCACAAATGAAAACAAAACCCTAGAAAGAAGAAACCACTACAGCTCCAAAACAGAACACTCAACTTTAAAGAAAAACCCCTCCAGGGTCCCGATAATTCCGTGTAAAAACCCTATGTTCATAAAATAATACATATATAGAGAGTGTATCTTTACAGGAGTGTAGCGGAACTTCCGTCTCGGCGGCTCGTCCGCAGAGCCAGCTGAGTTGGTTTCAGAGACGGTGCTGGGAGAGACGGGGGTCCAGCGGCAGAGAAGGAGGCGAGAGCTGCCGTTGGATTGGGAGTGGGAGCTGTGGTAGTTGAATCTGGATTGAGAAACGTGGACCCACTTCTTCTTCCACTTCCTCACTGGACCGCTGAACACGGCGGCAGATGGTCCGTAGCGGGAAGACGCCCGGCCAAGCCTCGACCCGACTCCCTCCATATTCGGAGCCCGGAGGACAATCTCGCGCTCCGGGCGGTGTGTGTGTTGTCCTCGTAATGTAACAGACGGGCAGTACCAAGTTAACTCAGTCGAGAGTGAGAGAGGACTGCTTCTGCTAAATGGATACCAAGAGAGGAATACGACGCCGTTGTAACTATCTCGTTTATGATTTATGTTGGTCTCCAACCCTGCAATGCTCGGATTGCACCCGAATTGCAGCGCAACACGGTACGGTACGGGTAGGTGGGGCCAAGAAGAGTAGTCCTGGACCCACCTGCTCTCCGTTGTCCTGGACCCATCTGCTCGGCCCAAACCTCCGGCCCAATTTGTGCCCACTTGGTACATACTCATGTTCATTTCTTTTCTTTTCAGCGACTACTAGATCTACTAGTTGTGCTTAGCAGGAAGCTCGGTCTGGGTTTTGTGGACCGGACCGGATCTATTCAGTTCAGAGTTTTTCTACTCTAAACTGGACCGAACCACCAAACTTCTTAAGAGTCGGGACGGTCTGGTTGGTCCATTCGGTCGACAGTTGACTTCTTTTTTTTTCTATAATATTTTGTTTAATAATTATGTAATTATATAGTGATCTATTTAATATATATATAGTATACTATTATATATATTAATATATATATATTAGTAATATGCTAATACTATTAGTCTATTAGTATATAGTAAATTAATAATAGTTATTAACTTATTTACTATAACTAATAACTATATGTAATAATAGTATTACTATATCTCTTCAAACACCACACATTTATTAATACTCTATGTCATATTATATTAAATAATAGTAATACTCTTATTATTGATAATCTATGTAGTTATAGTGATTTAATACTAACATATTACATATTAAGTTAACTATACTAATACATTATAAATTTATATATATATGATATATTATAATTTATACCATAACTCTTTCAATATGTTAATATATTAATATATATTAGTACTATATATTACAGTTAATAGTTATATACTAAACAGTATAATAATACATTGATACTAAAAATATATAGTTATAGGCTTGTAATGATTTTGTTATTATGAATTTACGATTAGTATAACTATATAATAGTATTTGTATTAGACTATTAGTAATTCAGTATAGCTATATTATATTAGTAATATTAATTATGTTGAATCAATCAGTTATTATAACTATTTTCTATATTATTAGTATTAATAATATTAGTATTAGTTATAACCACAAAGCCTATATTAGACTTTAAGAGTCTTAGACTATATAATAGACTAATAGTCTTAGCACAACTGTATGAATATATTGTATAGCTATATATTAATACTAATTATAGTGAAAAATATAACTATATAATAGTATTAATAGTAGACTAACAATATAGCTATATATTAGTATTAGTTATATTATTATAATGATTTAGTATATTATAATTTCTATATTATAATTTATACTATAACTCTTATAATATGTTAATATATTAATATATAGTAGTACTACATATTATAGTTATACATTAAAGAATATAATAATACATTTAGACTAAATATATATAGTTATACTTATAGTGATTTAGCTATAAATATATTAGTATTAGTATTACTTATAGTATTTAATATAACTATATAGTCTATATTAGTATAAGTATATTATAATATTAGACTATTAGTATTATTTTTTTTAATATCATATTAGACTATTAGTATTAATATAAATATTAGTAGTAATATATAATTATAAATTTTAGTATTGGTTAAAAATTATATAATTAATTTATAAAATTATTTATATAAATTATATATATTTTTATTTATTTTCTATTCGATCCTCTTAAAATTAGACCGGACGACTGACTCAATCCGGTCCGATCTAATTTGATCCAAAAATGGAAGGTCCGACCGACGGATAGTCATCCCTAGTTTTACTCTTCCTTAATAGCTCGATCCTGTCGGCAGTAGAATATTTGTGTCTTTTCAAGTTTGTGTAAAAAATGCCAAAATCTCTCTTGTTGGTGGTCTCTATCGGTACCATCCTAATTTAAATGTTTGGTGAAGGATGTCATTTCAAGCTATTCATTTGTCACACGTAAATTTTTTTAAATATTAAGCTAAAATATTAATGTGATTTTTTGTTTTATTGAATTATTATTATTAATTTTTTATGGGTCACGGAGTAACAGCCCTAGATAGGACTTGATGGTCCAAAAAAATTCCCATTACATAATTACATTCATTCCCCTGTCTGCTGTCTAGGCCACATGAAGCAAGCAACAAGGCCTACATTTTCGGGCAACCTGATCACCTCTGAATTTATTTCAGGTGGAGTCCAAACTGTACTTCTGTGAATTGGGTTTGTATTTTAGTATTTGAAAAAAAAAAAATTAGATATAAAAAAATTACATAAAAATAAATTTACAAACTAACGAAATTTTACGAGATAACCGAGATTATAAGCTTTCTAACTGTGATGCATGACGCAAAATCTTTCAAATGATTATCCCTTTTGGATGGTAATCCAAGGGCACATGAATGTAGGGGTAAAGTATGGTAGAGGATAAGACCCAATTAATTTAAATTTTGTAAAAATTAATGAAGGATGAAGGCCATCCTAACCAATCATATGATTCCATAATTACCTAATAATCCCCATCTTTTTCCTTCCTCTTTAATTAATGATCTACTCATGATCAGGAGTGATGTTTTTTTTCAAATTTTTTTGAAAAAAAAGGAGTGAAAAGTCCAAAAAGTAATTAGGTGAGGTAGTTCAATCCAAACTCTAAAATATCAACGGCTTTTGAATGCTAATGCATTAAGATAAAGACCTATCCGATTCCTGATGACATCCATGTCCTGACCACGACTTTTTGCCCCATCAAAACCCACTATGTCGTTTTGCTTTTTCCATCACCAAGCAAGCATAATATATGCCCTTTTTCTTGAGTTTAATTACCTAAATGCCACGTCCTTTCTTTGCGTTTGTACATTCGTATTTTGCTACCTTTTAAGTTTATTTTTGCAACAGTCGAAGTGTCAAAGCGACGACTCTGACAAAAGTTGTCGCACTCTGACTTAGTGTCATAGTAGTAAATAACGGGGAAAGCGTGGCATCTACCTAATCGGAGATTTTCGGGACGATCAGATATAGTATAAAGGGCCCACCTGGTCCACCAATGCGATTCTTCTCGCTCTCTCTCTCTCTCTCTCTCTCCTTTGGTTGCTTCCATCACTCACTCTGTGTCCCTCACAAGCACTGAGACCAAAGCCACTGAGATCTGAAGCCACAAAACCCCTGCTTCAAAGACGATCTTGGGTAAGCAATTCTTTGGTTTTTTAGCTTGTGTAAGCATTTTTCTCTACTGAGCTCTCGGCTCTCTGTTCAGTTCTTCGGTCACAATTTAGCTCTCTCCCTCTCACTGTCTGTGAAATCTCGTTTTTCAGTGCTGTTTGGTTTCTGGGTTGTAGTTGTCTTGATCCCGAGTAGTTAAGATGTCTAGGCGTTCTGGAAAAGCTCTTCTCTTGAGATTGTGAATGTGGGAGTTTGAGCTTAAGATCTTGGGCTTGAAGGTTGTTTATTGCATCACGGGATCTTTAATTTTGGATTAGTGATTGATTCGGTTAATTAAGTGTGTCTTGAGTGGACGGCACGTTCTGTACATCTGTTTTGTTGCTGAGAAAATGTGGAAGTGTGAAAGGAGTTATCATTAGTAGATTTCAGGGGACTGAACTATGCTCCATGTTGTTGATGGGAAAATGCAAGAAGGAAACAATTGGATTTTTCGTTCTTTCGGTTTATGTTATATGAGATATCAATATATGAAAATCTCAAGCTTCGAGTCGAAGGGAGGTTTTTGTTATCTCGAGTCCCGAACGGTAGATTCAGAATGTCAGCTTTGCTCTCCCCACACCCCCCCACCCCCACCCCCGCAAAACGCCGGCCCGCTCTCCCAACAGACTCTCTCTCTCTCTCTTAGAGTAATGAGATGTTATGCTTTCTAAAGTTCAGCAAGTTCGTTTCATTTTTGTAATGTGTGCAATCACCTATTCGGATCCACCATCGATCACTTCATGGTTTTAAGTAGTATCTGGTATTTGATGTTTTTTATGCACGACTGGATGGGATAGGGTGAGTTGGAGATCAAAATTTTGATGTGGGTCTGAATTCCTCTGAGCTCCATTATTCTAGAGTTCTCTAAATACTCTTATTCATGAGCATTTCTACAGATTCGTTTTTCATCTATATGACTGCTGTAGACAGGCCGCATGTTATTTTTGTCCACTAAATCAGAATTTCTTGCGTGTCATAAAGGTTAGATTGTAGTGTTGACGTGAATGGCGGTGACTGATGCTCAAAATCCCCTTCTTGGAGAAACATGTGGTTCTTTACTGCAGAAACTGCAAGAAATATGGAACGAGGTTGGGGAAAGTGATGAGGAACGCGACAAGATGCTTCTTCAGTTAGAGCAGGAGTGCTTGGACGTATACAAGAGGAAGGTTGAGCTGGCTGCTAAGTCAAGGGCACGGCTTCTTCAGGCCTTATCAGATGCCAAACTTGAACTTTCCAGTCTTCTATCAGCTCTTGAAGAGAAAAGTTTTGTTGGGATTGTGAGTAATTATTAAATTTATGCTTGCATTTCCAAGGTATTTTAGGAAGTAAAATGCTAATTTTTAAGTTAATTTATATTTAACTAAATATTATAACAAGAAATTTTACATTTTTATTTATTTAATAATATTATATATTATGTTTTGGTTTGATTACAGCCAGAGGAGGCTTCAGGGACAATCAAAGAGCAGCTTGCAGCTATAGCACCAGTACTTGAACAGCTTTGGAAACAAAAGGAGGAGAGAGTAAAAGAGTTCTCTGATGTTCAATCACAGATTCAAAAGATATGTGGAGAAATTGCTGGGAACTTGAACCCTAACGATCAGGTTGAGACTCCTGCAGTTGATGAGGCTGACCTATCCGTGAAGAAGTTAGATGAATATCATGCACAACTTCAAGAACTTCAAAAAGAGAAGGTGAACTTTTAGATTGACGACCAGTGCATTACTTGCATCGAGTTACTGATTATTACTTTTTTTTTAAATCTGGCAGAGTGAAAGGTTACAAAAGGTCCTTGAGTTCGTGAGCACTGTGCATGATCTTTGTGCTGTCCTGGGGATGGACTTCTTCAGTACTGCAACTGATGTTCACCCAAGCTTAAACGACTCTACTAGTGTGCAATCCAAAAGCATTAGTAATGATACTCTATCTAGGCTGGCTAAGACAGTCTTAGCATTAAAAGAAGATAAGCAGCAGAGGCTGCACAAGGTAACCTGTCTAGTTTTTTTTTTAACTGTTGGTTCTATACTTCTATTGAGATTTTGACCATGTTTTACATTCTTATTACTTGGTAATGCTCCATTTCTGCTACTTGATGTGAAAATTTGGAGAAAAACTCTCCCATCTTTGCTTCGCTGAAATTATATAAATATATTGATTTTTATGTAGACACTAAACATATGTCACATTCTTTTGCTTAGAGAAAATGAATTCCTTCTTTTCTATCACAATGTTGTGCCTTTTTAGCAAAAAATGGATAGCACAAAATCTGTTGCAATGGATTTTGCTATCGCTGGATTTGATATGATGTAGTTTATGTCATTTCGCACATGTGCATGTAATACTTTTTAAAATTTCAATATTTTTACGTAAGACGTTGTAGAATTTGAACATCTTCCTTCAGTGAGAGAAATAAAATCTTCTAGTTTCATATGGTTATTTTATTATTGCTTGATATCTTATTGGGGTGTAAAACACATATAACTTCAGTTAGGTTGTAAAAGCCATTGTGTTGTAGGAGGAGCCACATTTCAAGTTCTCTGTTATATTTCCTTCCTCTATAAGTCAGTCTCCCATTTTTCAGGAGCTTGGACTGTTTTTGAATGCTTTATCACTTTTAGTTTTGACTTCTTGACTTGCATATTACAGTAAATCGATGTAACTTTTGCTTGCATCTCTAATACACAGCTCCAACAGTTAGCAACTCAGCTAATTGATCTATGGAATCTGATGGATACCTCCCTTGAAGAAAGGAGATTGTTTGATCATGTTACCTGTAACATATCTGCTTCAGTAGATGAAGTGACTGTTCCAGGGGCTCTTGCTTTAGATCTGATTGAGCAGGTATTTAAAGTCTTCTAAGTTCACAGAACTGAAAGATTGAATAAGTAATGGTGGTTTGTTTGTTGTTAAGGCGGAGGTCGAAGTTGAAAGGCTTGATCAACTGAAAGCGAGCAGGATGAAAGAAATTGCTTTTAAGAAGCAAGCAGAGCTTGAAGGAATATATGCCCATGCTCATATAGAAATAGATCCAGAGGCTGCTCGAGAAAACATTATGGCACTTATTGACTCTGGTGATGTTGAACCTGCTGAATTACTGGCTGACATGGATGATCAGATAGCAAAAGCAGAGGATGAAGCTTTCAGCCGAAAAGACATATTGGACAAGGTTGAAAAATGGATGTCAGCCTGTGAAGAGGAGAGTTGGCTTGAAGACTACAATCGGGTATGATAGTCTCTCTTCTTTCTATGATTTTCTATGGTTCGGACCATGGTGATCAAGAAAAAATGGGTTTTATAGACACAATACTGATGTCCTCCTGTTCAAATCCAAAAAATGAGAATGAATTATATGTTAACTACAACTGTCCCACGGGATGCAACTTCAAGGATGGATTTATCATTATGAATTTGGCCATATGTGCAATTAACATGAATTTGTGATTATGTTATTATGTGTATTGAGTTCTACATCAAATATCCACACACATGTTTGCCTTTCCTTTCCATAGTATTTAGAACACGAAGAGGAATTACGAAAAATGAAATGAAAAATTCATTATGTTATTGAATGGTTGAAAGGTGAAAGAACTCTGTTTCTGTTGAGTAACATATATGTCCATATGTCCCTGTTTTAGTCAAATGTGCTTGAAGAGCTCAATTTATCTCTTCAATGAAGAACCTTTAGTTATTCAGAATATCGCTGTTACGCAATAGGTCCATGCCAATAATTGCCTATTTTATAGCATTGGATAAACATATATGTCCCTTTTTCATACTGAGACACATCCATCTGACTAGAGACCAGCAACAGGTGATAAAGATTATTGAATAAATGTAATGCTTTATGTTTGTTTATCTTGCTACTGACTTTGGACATTTCAAATCCTTGTTGAAACAGGATGAAAACAGGTACAATGCAAGCAGAGGTGCACACTTAAACCTCAAGCGTGCAGAAAAGGCCCGGATTCTGGTCAACAAAATTCCCGGTATGTGTAGAATCAGAGGATTACCATAGTAATGGTGGCTTGATTGAGCATGCAGTTAGTATATTTTTGCAGAATTTGATGTGCATCAGTAGATGGAATATGTCTGTGCATCTGTCTATTTAGGGATTTTACTGCATCAACTTTAGACATTAGTGTACTTAGCAGTGGATGTCACACGCCTGTAGATGAGTGGAGAGAGCAGACCTTTAACTGGGTCATGGACACAAATTTACTTTCTTCTTGCTGAGACTTCGGAGGATTAATTAACTTCAATGGCAATCACCAACTGGCCAATGCAAATGAAATGATTCTTTGTGGATTGCTTTGAGGTGGTAGGTAGCTTTTATTTAGACTCCACCCATTATGCATGACTCCAAGAAGTAGTTCTGCTGATGGATTGCGTAAACTGTAATCTTCATTGTTATATGAGTTCTACTGAATGCGTTGTGGCACTGAATTTTCATTTGATTGGATTTTGTGGCTTTTCAGCACTGGTTGACACATTGGTTGCCAAAACTCGGGCTTGGGAGGACGATCGTGGCATATCATTTACTTACGATGGTGTTCCTCTTCTTGCAATGCTAGATGAATATGCCATGCTCAGGCATGAACGAGAAGAAGAAAAACGGAGGTTGAGGGTAAGTTTTGATTGACAGGATGATCAACTGGGTCACTGATAATTTTATGGGTTCATGCATGCGTCTAACATTGAACAGCACAATCCCAATTTGCAAGGCCTACTTTCATGTTTTTGGGGGGTTCACAAATACTATCTCGAATGAATAGCTGACTAGGATCACAACCTTTGTGAATTGTAGGATCAGAAGAAGTTCCATGAGCAGCAAAACACGCCCAGCCCTGCTCGACCTGTTGGTACAAAGAAGGTAGCGGGCCCTCGTACGAACGGCGGTGCCAACGGAACTCCTACCAGACGATTATCTCTTAATGCCCATCAAAACGGGGCCAGGTCGATGACAAAAGACGGAAAGAGGGATAATAACAGGCCAGTTGCCCCCGTGAACTATGTAGCCATATCGAAAGATGATGCTGCCTCCCAAGTTTCTGGTACCGAACCAGATCCGGCCTCACCCTGATTAAAATGAGGGAGAGAGTTCTGTAGGCTTTACACCCCATCTGAGATTACTATTATTACTGCTTGTAGTTTAAATGTGCTGTAGGATATGATCTATGAAACAGTGAGTAAAAATACGGATAAAAGTGTTGTAGCTCTGTATGTGATATGGACTTGTGGAAAGCTTTTTCAATCGTCTTGCATTGAGCTGTTAAAGTTTGATCCATGGCGGCAATCCCAGATGACTGTTAGTACAGCCGCCGCGAGAAATGTGGACGGCACTATTTAGACAGTTACAAACTATAATCACATGGTATTCTTGCGAAGTTATGATGTAATATATTTGTGATGGGATATGACGATATCTATATTCTAAGAGGATTTAAGATTTTATTCACTTAAATATACCCGAAAAAAAGCTCACCGAGAAGGAACAATTTGTTTTCCAAGTTCGAAAAGTGTAAGGGGGTAAAATACATGTTATAAAACACTCGGTTTTATAGTTATAAAACGTTAATGTTGTTATGATACAAAGAATTTCTGTTTTGTTTATAAAACCTTTTCTGTTCGATTGATATAAACACTCTGTTTTAGACCCAAACAGAAATGCAAGAATCACAATAATCTCAGTTTGATATCAACCACAACAATAGAAACAACAGTATATTAAAATATGGCCAGATTACCAATATACAGCACGATATTGAAACAGTATAATACATAGATCAACAAAATAATGAACAGTTATCAAAGAAATCACAAGAAGCAAAAAATAAACAATAAAGAATATGAAAGCAAGGAAAGAACACACCGATATATGTGGTTTAACCCTAATGGTCTACGTCTACGACAGGAATGAGCCTCAGAGATCTTTATTGATAATCAATACAGCACAGAGAAGCCTCAGTTCATAGAGTTACAAAACCTTCTCATAAACCATAAAGAAATCGCACATATTTCTTCTCTCAAGAGCAAACCCTAGAAACCCTAAATCGCCCCCTCTTTATTCTCTCTATCACTCTGCCTCTCAAAAACAGCCGCTACACAAATGAATGAATTGATTTGGGCCGTATGGCTATGAATATATACATTACAACAGATGCCAACACGTGTAGCAATCCAACGGCTCAACTCATAAACCTTCAGAAGAAAGCATGGGCTTCTCACGTGATCAAGCAGCTCAGCGTTTACAACTTCAAGGGTCCAGATTTTGCCACTTGCTCATCATTCATTTAATAAACATATAAGAGAACACATTAGTAAATTAAATAAAACGTAATAGATAAATGTATTGATATAAATATTACAAATCTCCACCTTGGCAAAACATTTATTTGCCAAAAAGGTTTAAATTAATCCTCATCATTGGCTCATTCCTGCATTGTCCCCCTAATGAGGACTGACTCTAGACTCCATGCCAACTAAGTTCAGATAGTGTGTCTGAACTTAGACCAAGGGACTGACTTGGTCATCATATTTGAGGGGTTATCCTGAGTTGGGACCTTTTCCACACCTAATATCTTAGACTTTATAAGATCCCTCACAAAGTGAAGCCTTACATCAATATGTTTTGATCTTTCATGAAAAACTTGGTTTTTAGCTAAGTGCAGTGTGCTTTGATTGTCACAATGTATTGTGATATTGCCATTGAAAATATTTAACTCATTTGCAATACCTTTTAACCATATGGCCTCTTTAATGACTTCTAATCTACGTATTAATGTTGATTTTTTCATATTCAAAATTTAAATTAGCACTCTTATCAATAAAATTTAATTTTTGACCAATCACATTAGATTGGTGCACATATTAGTGCCCAGTTGTGCTTGCAATTAGATTTTTCCAAAATGTTTATCAAGTCTCAGTCCATAAAAAAGACATTATTAGAGGACAAAGAAAGAGACAAAAATGGAACAGAGTAGAAAGGGAACGTGTGAAAGTGTTAGGGTGTCAAGAGGAAAATAGAGGAGAGAACGTAAAGAGGAGTAGGGTGACATAAAGTAAAGGGAAGACAGGAGATAAAAGATATAGGCACATACGACTTCAGAGACTTTTGGCTAGGTTCTCTAGGAAGGTTTCTTCAACCTCACGACAAGGTTCCAGTGATGAGTTCTCCATTAGAAGTCGGACTTTTGAGATCTATTATATAGAGAGGATGAAAGATATGCAGATTATCTGAGAATATGTAGGACTATGAATAGTAGTAAAATCATTTTGATATTAAAAATATCTTAGATAATTTGTAAATAGTAATGAAATAGTCTAAAAATATCGATCTAAAAACAATTGTGTTACCAAACAGGCCATATCTCTCTATTTTTGTCTTCATGCTGTCCAACCATTAAACCAAAATAGTATTTCATATCGAGAAATGATAGTTGCAGTTGTAAGTGTGCAAATGCTGTGCAATCATTTTTAAAAAAAGTGAATAAATATGGAACCCATTTAAAAATTAATTAATTTTTTAATAGTAGACCTTACTTTTTTTCAAAAAAACTGCATGACGCTTATACATTCCATGACTGCACGTCACTTGCATACTCCATAACTTTATATAACATTACTTATATATTTTTTTATTAATAATAAAATGATCTTATCTTAACCATTAAATTAAAATGATTTTTTCATTAAAAAAGTAACACGGCACCTTTTCAAAACTGCGAGTTCTAACTTCTGCTAGTTCATTTATAAGCTTTCTGTGGGCCTCTCAGGCCTCAGCAGTCAGCACTGTGTTTCTCTGTGAAGTTGGAACCAAAAGCCCACCCCGGTATTGGGTATTCTCTTTCTTCTACTATTTCCTTTTAGGAATCTGAAAGCCACACGTCGGTGGAAATTCCAGGAACAGGTCTAAAACTCACGTCGATAATTTTATTCACTTTTGATATTAAAATAGAGGGCCACGGAATCTGCAATATCAGTGGCTGGCTGGCTGCTTATGCTCTTCCTCCTTGAACTTCCCCCATGCATGGCCGAACTGCAATAAAGATTTGTGAATAGATGCAACCAAAGCATTAATAAATTTTGATAAAAAGCTGCAACTGCATATATATATATATATATATGCCAGCCGTCAAAAACTAAAAAGTTTTGGGATGAAGTATTTCCCTTATCAGTTACAAACCATTGTGATTATCCCCTAACATTTGGGATCTTATTTAGAGATCACATGCTGCAAGATCGATCTTGTTTTGTCCTCCATCTTAAAAGGTTTTGTCTTTCTTGTTTTGCATCGATCGAATATCCTCGGCGGCTAGGTAATATATATGTTGTGTTCATCACCAAGTTTACAACACAAAATTTTGTCGAAGCCGGTGGATAAAGAAAACCAAGAGATGCTGTCCTTGTCTATAACTGTAACATAATTTACGATTGTTCTTGCTGATATATATGATTGGGTAGTCACCAAAATAATTTAACGTTACTGGTTGAAATTTCCTGATCGAAGAACTATGCTCCTTGATTTTTGTCCTTAATTAAGCGATAACTGCTACTATTGCATCATTTTTATCGCACCATACTAACTTCAAGCTTTCTTATTTGATAGCAGTAACTAAGCTAGCTTATATTTTCCTTTGAAATTATCCTCTTGGGAACCCCGCCAAGTATCCTATATAATCTCTTTAAACACACAATGCAGCAACAATATCTGAGAATAGAAGGAATATTGAAATTCAACCTCTCTGTGTCCTACATCGATTATTGAGTTTCTGATCAAGCGGATCGGTCTAATTTTTTTCTTTTAATATGAGATCTTCCGGAATTGCTTATGGACGAAGAACAAGAAGAAGAAGCAAACGCAAGCAAAAGAGCAGAAGCAGCATATCATGAAATTGGTGAAAGAGCGCACTCTGGAGGACTGCCTTAGTGCTTCATCTCCAGATTAAGCCTATTAAGAAGATTGCAAAAATGGAGGCAAATACCAGGTTCTTCCACAGTATTTTAACAGGGTTTATCCAGCTTTGGCTGGAGAAGATAGAGATTGCTATAAGTCGAGGGGCAGTTTGTGTAGGGAAAGGCTTTTGAAAGTTGAAGAGATTGGTAGAAGAATAGAAGCGGGTGTTTCTTCCTCAACATTGATCAGCAGAAGCCGAAGTGGAAAGGCAAAGAAAAGAGTGAGCTTTAAACTACCTGAAGAGGCCGATATCATCATATTCTATTCACCACAACAGAGTATTTTGACCGATGAGTACTGATGGGAGAAAAAGTTATGGTACTAATCACACGAGTCTATCGTATTGGTAAACGAGAACAGAACCTTCTTATAATTAATCTATCGAGAAGGGGACGAATATTAATATAGTTGGAGAAGATGCAGATTGTAAGTCTTACAGGCCGGAGGGACGTGAGTTTGCGTATGAAAAGTCTTTTAAATTTAAAGATCAGATTGGTAGAAGGTAAATGGGTGTTGTACGTCTTCAATATCGAGCCAAATTGGCAAGGTAATTAAGAAAGAGTGAGCTTTAGAGACTACCCGATCGAATCGAAGAGGCTGATGTTGACAAGAAATGGTCTGTAAAAGGATGTCCTTTACTGAAATTAATTATCTGCTACAAAAGGTGGCTGTAGTGGCCATTATATACACAGAAGGTGGCCACTGCTCTGCACTGTCAGAGCACTAGAAAATAGAAAATAGCACTAAAAACAGAAAACAAATTCTAACAACCTACTGCTGTGTATAAGGACAGAATGTACACGTATAAAGAATATACAGATATGTAAAAGAATAACAAGCAAAAGAATATACTGAATTACAGCTTTTAACACTCCCCCTCAAGATGGACTATATATGTTCAAAAGTCTCATCTTGGAAACTAAAGAGTCAAACTTTTGTTGTCCTAAGGCCTTGGTGAAGAGATCTGCCAATTGCATGTTGTTCTTGACATGTAAAGTTTTGATTAAACCAGCCTGAAGCTTCTCCCTTACTACATGACGATCAATGTCTATGTGTTTTGTTCTCTCATGAAAGACTGGGTTGGCTGCTATGTGCAATGCTGCTTGGTTATCACAGAGTAACAAGGCTGGATGTGAGTGAGGGACATGTAAATCCTTGAGTAATTGAACCAACCATGTTAATTCACATACTGTTGAAGCCATAGATCTGTATTCTGCCTCTGCAGAGCTTCTAGAGACAGTCGTTTGCTTCTTAGATTTCCATGAAATTAGTGAATCTCCAAGGAAGATACAGAAACCAGTGACACTTCTTCTGGTGTCAATACAACCTGCCCAGTCTGCATCTGCAAAGGCTTTTAGGTGCAGCTTTGATTTAGAGGACAGAAAAATGCCTTGTCCAGGAGTCCCCTTGATGTATTGCAAAACCCTATTTGCTGCTGCAAGATGTATATGTCTAGGCTTATCCATGAATTGAGAAAGAACTTGCACTGAGTAGGAGATATCAGGCCTTGTGATGGTCAGATATATTAATCTACCAACTAGCCTTCTATATGCTGTTGGATCATCAAGCAAAGTACCTTCTGTTTTGCTTAGTTTTAAGTTCTGCTCCATTGGAAATTTTTGCATTTTGCTTCCTAACATCCCACTATCCTCAAGAATTTCCAGTGCATATTTTCTTTGGCTAAGTGAAATTCCATTAGCTGATCTAGCTATCTCGATGCCCAAAAAATATTTTAAAGGTCCTAGATCCTTTAATTTGAACTTGCTGTCTAGAAAGAATTTGAGTTCTTCAACAGCTTTCATGTCATTGGATGCTATTAATATGTCATCCACATACACAAGTAGGGCTATGAAGGATGAACCCGAGACCTTAGTAAAAAGGGAGTGGTCTGCAGCAGACTGGATAAAACCATGTGAAATCAGAGTTCCTGAAAATTTGCTAAACCATTGTCTCGAGGCTTGCTTCAAGCCATAAAGAGACTTAAGCAATTTACAAACTTGTTTATTCTCCCCCTGTTTAGCAAATCCTGGTGGTAAACTCATATAGACTTCTTCATGAAGTTCACCATGCAAGAAGGCATTGTTGACATCTAATTGTGTGAGATGCCAATTGAAAATGGAAGCAAGAGCCAAAATGGTTCTAACAGTTACCATTTTAGCAACTGGGGAAAAAGTATCATAATAGTCAAATCCTTCTAGTTGGGTATAACCCTTGGCCACTAATCTGGCCTTGTACCTCTCAATTGTCCCATCTGACCTGAGTTTGACTTTGTAAACCCATCTGCACCCTATGGGAGATTTACCATTAGGTAGGGTAGTTAATTCCCAGGTTTTATTAGCTTCAAGGGCTGCTATCTCAGCTGCCATAGCTTGTCTCCATTGAGGATGACAGACGGCCTCATTAAAAGATTTTGGCTCAGAAATTGTGGATAAATTGAGAGTAAAAGTTTTGTGAGAAGGTGAGAGATGATGATAAGAAATTGTAGAGGCTAAAGAATGAGGATTACCTGCTTGTGGAGGACCATCAGAAGAGGAAGACTGAAGTGGAGTCTGAGAGGGGAGGAGCCTGAGATGGAAATCTGATAAGTAGCCAGGAATTCTTCTAGTTCTAGTAGAAACACGAGTAGGTAAAGTGGGAGGAGCTAAAGGAGAGTTAGAAGGGGAAGAAGTTTGTTCTGGTTCTAGAGATGAAGAGGGTTCTGCATTATGAGTTGAAAAAGAGGATTCTGGGTCTTGAGATTCTGTGTTGGACTCAGAAGCATTGGGTGGAAACTCATTGATAGGATATGAAAAGGGTATTGGGAGTACAAGAGGAGAAGCATCAGTTGAAGGGGGGGTGGTAAAACAGAAGTGAGAAAGGGGAAAATTGACTCATGAAACACTACATCCCTGGATATGAAGACTGTTTTAGTTGTAAGATCATAGAGTTTATATCCTTTTGTAGCATATGGATAGCCAATAAAAACACATTGTTTAGCTCGAGGAGAAAACTTGTGTCTATGGCTGAAAGGTGTTGTAGCATAGCATAAACACCCAAAAACTCTTAAATGATTAAGAGAAGGATTTTTTTGATAAAGGGCAGCATAAGGTGAAATGTTGCCTATAACTGAAGAGGGGATTCGGTTGAGGAGGTAAGTGGCAGTCAATATACAGTCACCCCAAAAGGAAAAAGGAAGACCTGATTGAAATCTGAGGGATCTTGCAATGTTTAAAAGGGTTTGATGTTTTCTTTCAACCCTTGCATTCTGTTGTGGTGTTTCAATGCAAGATTTCTGATGTATGCAGCCTTTAGAATTATAGAAATCAGTCATGAGGAACTCTAGACCATTATCAGTTCGAATACTTTTAATTCTAGAGTGAAATTGAGTGCTGATAAGTTCAAAAAAGGCTTTGAGAATGGACCTAGTATCAGATTTATGTTTCATTAAGTAGGTCCAAGTACATCTAGTACAATCATCCACAACAGTAAGGAAATATTTGAAACCAGAATGAGTGGGCACAGAAAATGGCCCCCAAATATCACAGTGTATAAGATCAAAAGGATGAGAAGAAAATGAGCTACTAATATTAAAAGGAAGGCATTTTTGTTTTGCTAGAGGGCAGGTAGTACAATGAAAAGAGTCTGAGTATGTAATCTCAGAGTTAAGTTTCTGTAACAAACTGATTCTAGAGGCAGAAATGTGCCCAAGTCTGAAGTGCCATAAATCAAAACAGCATGGTTTAACAAAATTACTAGAAATAGAGGTATTCAAAGCTGCTTGTTTGTAGAAGTATAGGCCATCTCTCTCTTCACCCACTCCAATCATCTTCTTGCTGGTAAGGTCCTGAATCAAGCAAGAATGAGGCATGAAAATAAGAGAACAATTAGAATTAAGACTTAATTTGCTAGCTGAAATTAAGTTGAAGTGAAAAGTAGGGACACAAAGCACATTAAACAAAGTAAGGTCAGGAGAAAGCTGAACTGTGCCTATATGAGAGACAGATATGGAAGTGTTATTTGGGAGTTTAACAATTGAAGAGCAAGGGACATAAGATAGGAAGAGAGAAGGATCATTGATCATATGATCCGAGGCACCTGTATCAATGATCCAGGTGGCAGAAGAATAAGATACATGATGAGATGGAGAGAAAGATGTTATACCTGAGACATTGTGAGAAAAGGCTAGATTGACAGACTGAGTGTCAGAACCTGTTGGTTTCACAGAATGTGAATTCAGCATAGAGATGATTTGGTGGTACTGCTCATTGGTGAAAGACATGGTAGCAGAACCTGCTGTCATAGGTGAAGAAACATTAGGATGAAATAAAGCATCATAAGGAGCAGGATTGGAACCTGAAGCAGTATTGACAGAAGCTGTAGAGGGCTTATTTTTGAATTTAAAACCAGGTGGGAAGCCATGTAGTTTATAGCATCGATCAACAGTGTGGCCTAAAATACCACAGTGACTACAAAGAGGTCTCTCTTTAGCACGAGAAGGTGTTTGTCTATTGGTTCTAGTGTAGTCTTGTCGAGATAAAAGGGCCATAGGTTCCATGGGAGGGGTGGGAAGAATCTCACGTTGTCTTTCTTCTTGATGGACTAGGGAAAAAACTTGGTTAATGGGTAGGAGGGGTACCATAAGAAGGATTTGAGCTCTAATAGCCAAGAAAGACTCATTAAGGCCAACTAGAAATTGAATGACATATTCAGAGTGTTGAGCAGCAACAACTTCTTTGAGAGCACCACAAGAACAGACAGGAAGAGGCTTGTAATTACTTAGTTCATCCCATAGACCTTTGAGGATAGTAAAATAGGCAGAAACAGAGAGGGTCCCTTGAGAAAGACCAGATATTTGCCTTTGAAGTTGAAAAATACGTGGGCCATTAGCTTGAGAGAAACGGTCTCTCAAGTCATTCCAGACTTTAGCAATTTCTTTGCAAACAGCATTTAGAAGCCAAGAAAATATCATTTTGTTGTATCTGCACCAAGGACCAAAAAGAGGGTTATCAGCATTAGGTCGACTGATAGTTCCATCGAGAAAAACATGTTTATTTTTGGCTTCTAAAGCAATCAGCATGGACTGGCGCCATGAATGGTAGTTGTCCCCTGAAACAGAAAGGGGTTGAGAAACAAGCAGGGCGCCTGGGCTCTCCGAATGATGGAGGTAATAAGGATTGGAAGCATGATCAAGACTCACAGCAGGTGGAGGTGGAGGTGGAGGTGGAGGATCACCAGAGGTAGACATGAGGAGTCTATTTGGCAACTGAGAAGAAAAGGAAGAAGGAAGAATGAAAAAGCTCTTTGCTTAAGAGCTCTCTGATACCATGACAAGAAATGGTCTATAAAAGGATGTCCTTTACTGAAATTAATTATCTGCTACAAAAGGTGGCTGTAGTGGCCATTATATACACAGAAGGTGGCCACTGCTCTGCACTGTCAGAGCACTAGAAAACAGAAAACAGCACTAAAAATAGAAAACAAATTCTAACAACCTGCTGTTGTGTATAAGGACAGAATGTACACGTATAAAGAATATACTGTAAAAGAATAACAAGCAAAAGAATATACTGAATTACAGCTTTTAACAGATGTTATCAGATTCTATTCGCCAGATCAAGAGTGTATTTGGAAGAGTGAATGAAGTTTATTAAGCTTTTTCTCATGTAGTTGCATGCATGCGTTGTATTAATGTCGTTGTTGAGCCTTGAGGCATGCATGCAGCTTGGATTGTGCATGGCTCAATTTCATATAGCTAGGCCGTAAACCACTACGTACGTTGGAAATTTTCTTTAATATATTGGGGACTGGGACAGGGTGCCGGGTGGCTCTTCGTTTGCATTTTCATTTTGGTTTTAACATGTAATATAGCATAGCTTGCTATCGAGGAAAACAAATTAATAATAAATAAAGTACAAATTAAGAAACATTGAAGTACATAATTTAAGAACCGACTAAATTATGGACAACAAACTACTTTTGATCACGAGAAGTCGAACATGGGAACCAAAATAAATACCGATCGATATTTTTTATTTCAAAGGAAACAAAAAAGGAAAATATTTTAACTAAAAATGGATTACATAAAAGTAAACTTAAAAACTGACGTGGTTTAATGTGATACGTCATATTATAAAATTATTTTTATTATAAAGTAGATTTAACATATTCTATAAAACCAGATTAGTTTATAGGTTTACAAGTTAGTTTATAGGTTTACTTTTTATAATTTCTTTATGTGTAGTAGTTCTAAAAAAGAAAACTAGCTGGGTGGAGGAAAATAAAAGTTGAATTCAAATGATATTTCACAAACTTTTAGGTGACAGAAGGAAATCCTTCATTCATTAACCTAAACCCATCATATATAATGAATGATAAAGAATGCAGAATGGAAATCCTAGATGTTGCCCGATTTATGATTTCCTAGTTATGGTTGGGACAACTAGCGAACACATTCATAGAAGGCATCAAGCATAAAGGGGTAACACCATAGAAACATACAAAAGAAAGAGGAAAAAGTAAAAAGGTGATCACAAGCCTTAATTACTGATCGTACTCTCTTAATTTTGTGTGTTTGATTAAACTTTCTTATGCATTAGCCTTCTTCTTCTACGTACGTACGGATCTTTTAAAGCCGGCCCTTTGATCTCTTTGCTCTAAGCTGCATGAGTTAAAGAAAGAGATGCAACTATATGAAAGAATTGCAGTTGCTCTAGCAGATCTTTAGCATGACTTGTGGCTCTGCGCTCTACCCTTAAGAACAGCTCCTCGCTAAACCGGTCACCAATGTGGGCATCAACTAGGACCCCGGACACACTCCTACAGCAATTGGCTAGAGCTCGACCAACTTCGGCTGCATCGTCCGGCTGGCTAACCACAAGAGGGCTGCCTCCTTTGAATACCTCTAGCTTGTTAATGGCAAATGACCCGTCGGCTTCAACTACTTCCTTGAAATCTTGTAGGCTTGGTGCATACACCGGAATGTTGAAGTTGTCACGTTTTTCACTGTTGACAAGGCCCTATAATTTTTGTACTAGGCCATGTTAGGAGCAAATTAAGCATTAAAAACAAAATCACGTTTAATTCAAATTCACAAATCATGGGACAGGCATCATGAGTTGTAAACAATTTCAGCAACAAGCTGCTGTCCGACACCATGAACGTAGTCTTATTAACTTTATATGTTTCTTGTAGGGTGGCCAACCTTTAATTAATTGTTGGTCTGAAATATTTTATTTTTTAGCTTATCAAAATCCGAAATTAAGTCAATATTGGATTGATCACAACGGGGATTCATCAGTACATATGATCTATTATAAAACATTATTGGAGAAAATATGTGTATAAATATAACCATATATATATATATATCAGAATATTAATCTTGTCCCATTTGATTCTGCCTCATAAATATATACTAATGGAATTTTTATAGGTCCAAATTCAACTTTTTTTCCAGCCCAGACCAACTCACTTAATGGTCAATTATTTTGTGATTTTACTCCATACTCGTAGACTCAAAAAACCATCAACACCTTATGAAATCACAGTTAGTACTATTACTATATATATATATATATATATATATATATTATATATCATCACCCTGATTAGAGAAGTTGATCATCAAGGACGTACAGGATAAAAGGTACTAGCACTAAATCACTTTGTCTTCTGTAACAAAATTTCTATCTGATGAGCAGTGATGGGTCGGATGGATCCCCGGCCATATATATCTAATTGCTATTAGACATGATCATTATGTTTTGCTACGATCGATTAACATGCGGTACCTCCGCGGCTCCGCCCCCCAAATTGTCTACATATAATACGGCTCAGGACCCACCAGCTCCCAACACCAATTATTCTGCCGACATGACAGCGATTAAAAAAACATAGGCCACCAGTGGCTAGATATATATATCCTCAGTTAATTGCTTGGGAGAGTATCGTACGGCTAGATCAATCGGTTTAAATTCATAACAAAGGCCTTGTAAATTACTAACATGAATTCCTCATCATCAGTTGATCTCCTTAATTCTGTACGTATGGTAATTTTCTGTGCCTAGCTTTTTTGGTTTGGCATACATATATATATGTATGTATATATATGATTATATATTATTTGTTATTAATTAGTTTAATTTGTTCTGGCCGTGATCTGCACTATTATTCTGCATGATGATGATCAGAATGCATGATAATTACCTCTTGGACAAGATCATCCCAAGCATCCTGAAAGTGAGTCCCAAAGAGGAGACCGGCGCCACCTTGGTCTGTGGGGTCTACTGAGGTTCTCCCCAAACAGACAAGAAACATAGACCCACCTCTCTTCACCTCATGTGATCTTGATCTAAGGAACACTGCCAAATCTGTTTGGAATTGTTTCCTGTATGCCTTTGCTGTGCTTTCGTCTGCTCCGTGGATGAACACCCTCCCTTTGTTATACGCCATCGATTTCTTGTCTAAAACGCTCTCAGGCACCTGGGTCGAGCACCCATATATATACATATATAGTATGCAGTATTAATATTTTTGACTGTTATATATATTGCACAGAAGATAATCCTAAAACTCCTAGTAGTAGATTGACGTTTAATAAATTCAGCAGCATATAAAGTACTACAACGTACGTACCCTAAGAAAGACGGAAACAAACTTTAATTTTTCAGTCGCATATATTAATATATAATTAATTCAACGGCACACAGCTCATGTATTATTATTATAGTAAATATTAATAATAATAATTGATTTACCTGAGATAGCCAATGCAAGGAAAACGCCGAGTGGAAGACATCAATGGACCTCGCCGGAAAAAGCCTCCGGTAGAACGAACCGGGAACCCCAGCCACAAAGTAAGACCTGTGGTTGTTGGCTGCTAGGCACTCCTCCATGCTACCGCCATAATTGGCTAGGGGAGGGAGGAGCTGAAAGAGGGTGTTGAAGTCATTACTGGGGAGGTCGGAGAAAAATGCAGAAAACTCCGGCGGCTCGTATCCCAAGGCCTCGTACCGTTTGATAATGTGCTTGATAATCACGTCGACGATGTAGATGGTGTTGCTACCACATGAGCATCCGAGGTCTACAACCACGAAGGGAACCTCCGGGGAGTTCAGTTGGACTCCGTCTAGGGTTTCTTCAAGGAGATGAAGCATGGATCGAGCATGTAGAGCCTGCATTAACAACCAAAGAATGGAACCCTTAATTATCCATATATTAGAACGTGAATATGGATTAAAATGACGATTTTATGGCGCATGTGCGTGTATATATATGCATACAAGTGTGAAAATGTAAAGTAGAAAGATCGATGCGTGCAGGGAAAATTAAGAAACCTGGGCTTTGGAATTGTTGGCATAGCTGGACTCTCCTTTGCCTCCTTTCATGCTCAGCATCCTTTCAAGCTTCATGTTAGAAACCACAACGTTGTCTCCTTTTGGAGCCATCTATGTTTGTATGAAGTGCAGTGTTACAGATAAGATCAGGTCGATCAACAAAAAACTCAAAAAACAAAAAAGAACAGGACAAATTAGTAGTGATAGATACGCGAAATTTTATGGCAGTGGAATAGAAAGAGAGGTGGGAGAGAGCGGAATATATAGAGCTCGCTTGCTTAGCCAGCGAGAGGCATCACGATGGAGGTTGTGTTAAATTAGAGAAATACTCTTAGACACACGTAATGTTATCGACGTAGCTTGAGATGATTCACTAGATTATAAAATTATTTTTATTGTAAAATAGATTTAACAGATTGTATAAAGTCATATTAATTTGTAAAATTACTTTTGTGTAACCTCTTTGTAGTTATAGCAGTCTGGTTAGCAAATACATGTGGGCCCCTTTTAACACTTCTATCTAATTTTTTGGTTGGTCTCTTTTTACCGGCCTATCGCTAATATCTCTGTTAAAACTTAATGTATATAACTACAAATTATACCATTTCTAGTAAGATAACATCAATCGATCACGATCGTCAACCGGATTTTTCAATCTTTTAAGTTCATGATATGCATTAATTCAGAATCTGTGAAAGATCATATATATCGACATTGATCATCAAAGGCAAGAGATGATATTGAATGATCACAGTTTAATTTTCATTTATTTTCTCACGATTACAATAAGGTTTACAAAATTACAAGCCTTTCATTTCACTATCAATATTCCATTTATTTATATTTTCTTTTCATATTGTATTATCTTCAGATTTAGGTTATCGATTATAGTAATTAATATATATATATATATATAATATTGATTAAATTAGAAAAACAAAGTTTTTATCTATATAATGGAGATTTATCAAATTATATGAAGTCATATCAGTTAATTGTGGAAATATTTTTATATCATGTAACCCCTTTATTGCATATTTGCTTACCAATCTATTTCTCATAAAATGATTTGGAGAGAGATCGAGAGAATTAAAAAATATAAGAGCAGGTGCTAAATATAGGAAATTTAAAGAATAAATTAAACAAAAAATAACCAGCACCAACCAGCAGTAGTAGTTTCCAATTAGGGAAACAGGCAGAGCCCATTATGTAGAGATGCATGATAACCTTCATCATAATGTTAATTTACAGCATAATTAGAGTACATAAGTGTGTCTGGAATCTGCATGGATTAATTTATTTATCTTTTATATATATATATATATATGACCTGGCCTTGCAGTACTAGTAGTAGTACTACTACTGATCTTGCGGCCATATATGCACCAGCACTACTAGCTATAAATAAAATAATTTAGAGAGAATTATTTAATATTATTAATAACCCTAGTTAGCTAGCTCCTCAATATCTCACTAATTCATATATACAGCGCGCCCCCAACACTAACAATTAATTAATTAAACTCTTAATTACACTGTACGCATATGATCAACAATAATTAGATGAAAATTATATATATATACACTTATTAATTAAAGCTAGCTAGCTGCATTATATATATTAATTAAGTTATTAATTTCGATCGGTTTCCCAATTAATTAAATGTCGGCCTAGCTAGCCTGTTAATTAGTGATTTGGAGGCCATATATGCAGCTGATCTATAATCATATTAATTAATTAAACGTCTAGCCCACCACATAAACCTTAATCATTTTCAAAACCTTTTCAAAAGTGAGTTTTTTGTCAGCATATATAATTAAGGAGGCTTTTCAGTAGATAATGGAGATCGATCGATTATTTAAAGCCCAATATCGATGCTTATATAATTAATTATTCTCCGATTTATTAAACCATCACCCAGAAATCAAGGTTTACCTAACCCCTTTTTTTAACTACTAATTAATTACTAGCTAGAATCCTAGCTAGTCTTTGTCGGATGAATGCTGGTGCATGCAGGCAACCATTTTAAGCCACCTCCACCTCCACCTCTCCATGCAATATCTTGGGGTGGCTTTTTGACAAAGTTTGTGTTTGCTAAAGAGAAAAGGGTGGCCGAGTGGTCAAGAAAGATATTAGAATCACGATTCATGACAGCATGCATGCATGCATGCATGTCCCCCATTAATTAATGGATGACGTTGATTGTGGTCAAGGGCTACGTAGGATTTTGATTGTGGGAGCGAGGTGGCCGTTGCTTTTGTTCGGCCTGCTCTTCAAAGGAATTAACCCGGCAGGCCATGGCCAGTACCACTTCATGTCCGACTGTATATATATATATATATATATATGTGCTTGCCGTGCGAGGGAGGATCCTTTTAGGGTTACACTTTAATTATACAATAATTAAATTGATGTAGCGAATATTGTTCCTTTTCATGAATTTTGAATTTGGTGCCGCAATTCATTAAATGAGACAAACCCATTTTTGTGTTCCGCAGGCCATCATTATTAATGTGCAAATTTTGATTAGTACTGATACGTACGTACTTTTTCGTCTGGACTGGCTAGCTATAAGCATGCATGCATGCAGTACTTGCATTAGATGAGAGATCTAGAGATGTTAGTATAATTATATATTGTATGCTATTGCTTGGTATATATATCATGTTTACCAGACCAGACGTCTGTACGTATAGCCTCTTATAAAAGATAAGTTACTTGAATTATATGCATGCATGCATCATGTTCATGAGTTTGACAACCTCATCCATGCACGTACGGCTACGCAACCCTTTAGAGGAACAGCCTACAAACAATCAATGGAGCATATTAATGGTTCGGTACAACATTTACCAGGCAAAACCAAACATGGTCTTGGGTTTGTCACTGCAAAGATAAGTCCATGCATGCATGACTATATATGCTGTAGAGTATTTACATAAAGAAACATTTATGAGATTATAACCTCTAGTTTCTTTTCTTAACCAAAAAAGAAAAAACCTCTAGTTTCTCTTTAACAGATCATCATCTAGAATATTGTATTTCTTATGGATATTTCTTTGGTAATACTCTCATACATGAGCACCTCTTACATCTGACATATCATATATATCCTTACATCTCGTGACCTCATGACCCTTTCAAGAAAAACTAGTTCATGAACTACAGGCAGTCACCCGATAAACAATATTAATTATAACATGTTGTGAAATAATGAGAATACATTTTTTTGATTGGTAAATATAATGAGAATATTACAATATTATCCATCTATAAGTATCTAATAATTTTTTTTTTTTTAATATTTATGATGTTTCAGACAATTTTTTCCTCGGAAAGCCGGACATGGTGCCCCCACGTTGATTGGTCATGAAGGGATGGGATTTTCGCTTCCCTAAACGTGGTTTTTCCTACAAATAATGAGTATTAAAAACAGAGTGGATGAAATTGAGGCAAGTTTCCATGGATTCCATATGCATGCCATCTAATTTCAATGGGTGAGAGAAGGAATTAATAATGCGAATGGATCCATCTGAAGCAACCATTGATAAATTAAACTTTGAATGAGGTATATATAAAGTCTACAGCTATAATCAATAAACTTATTCAACGGTTTTGGGAATCGTAGATATGCATGAATTTCAGGATATGGAACTACAATATTATGGTAAAAGAGGATTGGATCACGGACGATCTGACTGTGACATCTATAATTTTTCTTTTCTATTTTCTTTTGTGACTAAGAGGCAAAGAAGTAATCAGGAAACTACTTAAAACAATATTGTTCATTCATGCTCTCTCTCTCTCTCTCTCTCTCTCTCAAGATTCAGCCATTAATGTTATACATCAAAGACCGTTGTGTTAGATTATGCAACGTCATTGCGCCTAACTTAAAGCCTAGACTCGTTGGAGCTTATGGGATCATGAGATATTATAATATGGGGTTTGCACACGGTCCCATTTCAAACTTGGTGCCGACCCTTTGCTCTATACCAAACGGGTTGATCCCTTCAAATAGAATTCTAGTGGAAGGAATGATCAATTCAACACTAAAGTTTTGTTGACACAAATTAAGGAAATGGTTTCTTTGAAAATGGGCATGAAGCACCCATACTAAGGCATGATTACATTTTGAATTGCTATTGGAAGATACTAAAAACTAAATCACTAGTATTGTACAGGGATGAATATTTTGGAACTTCCTAAATCTTCATCTCTCTGAGTGCCACATCTGCTATGGACTACCTGTCTAACACGATTAATTCATTAAACATCCCCCACAGAAACTTGGCAAAGGGCAATATGAAAATAAACAAAAGAGCAACGACATGCTTTATCATCGCAAACCCAGACCAAAGATTTTTTCAGTAAAGAACATAACTTTCAAATGTTAATCCCCACATTACATTGCATGAATAGATGGAAACTCAACCGCATTTGTTATAAAAATAACATTTTCCTTGTCTCACCTCACCGGAGTGTCCTCACTTTCTTTACTCAAGGTCAAATGAATGGCAACATATTATCTCCATGTTTCTGAAGAAAAAGTGAAAATATCATTCTTTGTTGATTAAATTGACAACATAGTGCATTGATGTTATTGACTAATAGCCCCCATCCACAATTACCATTTTATAGTTTTCTTTTTCACCAAAAACATTGTATCTTTCAGAAGAAGTTACTAGTTAAAAAACCAAGCAGCTTACACAGCTAATGCTTACATATCGAAGGCTCTGAATCCCCAAAGATTGTTGATATAAACAACAGAGTTAGAAATCAATAAGGCAACAGTTAGAGCAACACGTACTTGATACCCGTTCAAAGAGAGCACCAAAGAGGTGCAATATTAAAAGAGAACAATCAATTGCCAAAATATATGCATGGCAATATCAACTGGGGACAGGTTGAAAGACCCCTTTAAATTCATCATAAAACCATATGCAAAACAACATTGTTTTCCCATTAAACAATGGAGCAGGTTATAGATCCATTAAGGGTAGAGGTGGTTTGGAGTTAAAAGACCTGCCCCAATGTGGGTTTAAGTCAGGAGCAGGTTTCCACCTACTCTGCCCCATCCCGACTAGATTAGACTACCCAAGTGACATGCGAGTATAAAATGATTACAACCAAATGTCAAGATAGTTGTCATCAGAAGCATGTAACAAGAAAGTAACATGTGAGTGTCGTGATAGTTGTCATCTCACTCTAAACAAGGATATTTTAATTACTTATCTATGTTTACTATTGATAATGATATATTTTAAAGAACCAAGCTGCAAATAAATCATCACTTATGTTCAAAATACGATGAGTATAACATGTGGAAACCCCAAAAATAAGGTTCATTTTTATTTAAAAGAACATTTAATTTATTTTTTTAGTTTTGTTTCCTCTTGTATAAGATGTTCTTTGACATAATTATAACATTACTTATATCCAAGTGGTGACTAGCATAGCATGTTTAAACCAAAAATATGTAACTAGATGGGTTACAATCCTATCGCGATTTATCCATATACTAATAAACCTATGTATACTAACGGTTTATACAATTTACTCTCATTTTCTTTCCTCTGATCCCTTTTTTCCCTTCTACATGGACACAACAATGTGAAACATTAAGGACTCAACAAATTTTCCACACATTTATAAACACACCTAAAACCATGTAAATGAAAATCTCCTATGTAATCTTCCTTTAAAACGAAACCATAAGAAGTAAAGAAGTAATTGTAGGAGAGTAATAAATGGTGAGACATACTCGCACAAGAAAACTGGCTGTAATCCAATTTTGCAATGATACCTTGACTTCGACTTGCACTTTCTCTGCTAAACTTGGCGGGAGGGAGAACTTTGCATGGACCTCAGATCAAACCAGCCATTATTGTGCCTTCAAGATTTGATTCATAGACCTATAACAGCACATGAAACGTCCAAAAAAATAATAACCAAAATCTCATTAGTTCAATCAACTCACCACTAATTAACCAACCGTATTGTTTTACATTGACATGAAAATTTAGAGAATAAAAAAGAAAAATATGCAAACAAGTAAATGGGTCACCTCATTGCTCTCAGGGCTACATGGGTGTCCAACATTCTCAGGCAAGTCGCAAGGAAAGTAGCACCTTGTTACAATGACCCACTTTGAACCAGTTTTGCCATCCTCCCACATAGACTGTAATTAGAACCAAAAATCGAGACTTCACAATATTATAATTTAGTAGATAAATGCATTTAAAAGATGAAACCAATGATAAGTAGCTCCAAAATAGAGAAGATCAGATCTATAACAAGTAAAACAAGTTGTAAAAGAGAAATGGTCTGTCTGATGTATCAGATACAAACCAAATCTAGTGATCTCATGGGTGAAGGTGCACAAGTATTACAGCTGGAAACATCATAGAATGCCTGATAATTTGCTTGCCTGGAGCTTAGAGGGTATCAGTTCACCATGATTGGAACGAAAAAGAGCATGACCCAGCAGTTTATACATTATTCCACTGACCCTACAAGACTGGTAAAATGATTTCTCATCTAGAACTTGCACAACGTTACCAATCCATTCTACACCACCAAACCATCTGAAGGAGACCCAGAATGTTCAATAGCCCCCATAAAAGTTTGCAAACCTCCAGAAGAATTTGCCTGTGATACAAGTTGGTCATCTTCTTTAGCATCATATCCTGAAGTATGGTCAATATTTTCTCTGACATGAGACTTGTGTGGTTCTTTGACAGTAAGGTCGCTGTGCATTCGTTAATGGAACCTCAGCACAGTTCGACAGGTCTCTCCAATCCACATGTGAGTTGTGTGAGGGCAGGGAGTGATAAGGATTATTTCCCACCTTTTCAGATACTTTAGCAGGAGGATCTATTTCTTCTTCAAATGATCTCTCTTCACATGTTGATAATTCATAATCTTTGGCATTTTGAATAGAATTTACACTTGATGAACCAACAGAAAGAGGTTTCAAAGGGATATTTGTGTGCACTCCAGCAAAAGGTTTTTCATCAGCATTTTTTATGCTTGATGCACTATTACTTCCTTGGTTTTCTTTTGCATCTGGAATCTTTATATCAGATGCTGAATCAACATGATTGGTGTCTGCAGTACCAGCATGTGCGGGACTCCGTAGACCAGAGCTTCCATTTGCTGTCATCTTCAGCTGATTGACCTTTGGGTGTAAAGTTCCCACTTTCTTTTCTAAAGATGACACCTTCATAGCTATGTCAGAAGACAAGTTTGGTTGATTCATACTACTTCTCATGACACGACCATATTTAGGGGGCAAAGGTTTCCCTTGGGTCAATGCCAAGCACCCCATGCAGTGCCACTCACTTCTGGGTATTCCATTTTGATTAGGCTGCAGACACTTCAAGTGATATCCTTTCTCGCAAGCATCACAGAGAAGTACATTATCCACCTCATTGATAGTGAGCTGGCACATTTGGCAAGTTAAAGCCTTATTCATGTAATCCCTTGACGGAGGAGTCCATTTAGGATGTTCAGGATGCTGTGGTTGCAATAACTTCTGAATAAGCTTAGCAATTTCATTGTGACTATTACCAGGTGAAGGGGCTTGGACAAAGCTCATGCCCTGCACAGCCTGATGTATACTAGGCAAATCTACAGGTGCAGTTTGTGTTATAAACGGCCTAGAGCTCTGATCTCTAGCTGTTTGAGTGGGAACTCGTGATGTACTCGCATCAATCGTTCCCTCAGCCTTGGCAGAAGTAAGATTTGACAGCCTGTATTCTTGCCCACTTTTAGCCATTGAGGTAGATTGGGTTTGTATGGACCATGTAGGAGCAGTCACCATCGGGTGATCTGCAGAAGAATTCACTGCAAACAAAATATAAGAAGGATAAGTACCTAAAATATTAAGAGCTTACACAAGTGGAAAGAGCCATCAGGGTAGTTCTGACGAATTATTGGCTAAGAAGATAAAATAGCCAGTATCATACAATTATGACACCACCCCATCCCAACTGATTCTATACACATTTCAGTCAAGCAGTTAGGTAATTGCAAAGAGCATGCCCTTTGAGGGAAACATTAAAAGACTCAATTTCTATTCTGTATGTATGCTTTCTGGTTGACACTTTTTTTCAGTTTTTATCTATAAAAAACAAAGACTAAAAAATCTTTAGAACATTACCTTGGAATTGTGGTGCATAAGAAGACCTGTTTGATCCATCCAATTTGAACCGTACTCTTTCAACTTTAGGCAATGATAAGGAATAAGGATCTTTTTCTAAATGACTGCTAGGTAATCCTCTTGAATTCATAGCAGCAGTGGTCATTTGATATTGTAAGGATGTACAAGTTACTGTTGCTGAAGCATGAGCTGAAGGTGAAGAAGCTGGGATGCCTCTACAAGAAACAGACGGATGACCTTGTTTATCTGATGGAAAAGTACGCAGAGTATGCAATGCCCCACGGCTTTCAGCTAATGTACTTGAGATTGGTTGTTTGGGGTGAGAAGTATATGCAGCAGAATGCACAGAAAACTTCTTAGACTCGTCCATCTGGGGGGGAAAAAACAAGCATCAGAGCCTAGAAAGCAGTTCGATAATTTGGCATCACCTTATTAAATTATTGTGTGCAATTCAATATCGAGGATATAGTATAAATATTGACCACGAGACTAATTGAGGGATGCTACAATCTAGAACACTACTCTGTTTTCACGACTTTTAGACTACCTGACCACCAAACCAGCTTAGAATAATAAACATAGGGGCGCAGAAAATTGCAATATTCATCTGAACAAAGATAGCTCTCTTTTCAAAATTCGACTTTAATGTGTGAAATATACACGTAGATTCAGAATTCTAAATAGAAAACAAACCTAAGATTCAAAATAGCAATTCCCTAACTTCCACTATATTTTTCCAACAGTCAAACAAATATAGCACAATTTAAGATACCTATTTCAAGGAAAATTGAACACCAATTCAGATTAAAACCAACGGCTAGGTAAGAAAACCGTATCCAAAAGATGAAAGCGGATCCCTCACCTTCCTCTTGGCATTTTCAAACTTTTCCTTGATCGTCAAATTGGGAGACCGAATCCCCAGTCTCTGATCCTTCACTTTCCCACCGAGCCCCAAATCCTCGATGACCGTCCCTATGGCTTCCCTGCCCACCGCGTTCTTAGGCGCCAAGGCCACGCAGGCCTCCGCCAGCTTGGCCCTTGCCTCGGCCATCAACTCCATCTCCCCCTCCGTAGGGGTCTTCCCGCCTCGTATCCTTGTCATCGTCGAGAGAACCAGCACGATCTCCGCCACTTTCTTTAGCTGGCGGGCCTGCCCAGGCCCAAACTTAGTCCTCTTAAGCTTCCGGGCGTCAAACTCACCGTCTCCAGACTCTCCACGGCCATTCGCATTCATCCCCTTATCGAAAATCAAGACAGCCGAGGGTTCAACAGATGCCGTCGGATCCGTTGTTCAAAGAGGAGAAGCCGACGAAGACGCAGTTACAAGAATGGACCGAGAGAGAGAGAGAGAGATGGCGGGTTTAGGGGGTGTTTTGAAATTGATTCTTTAAAAAGAGCAAAACTAGGAACCTTTTTGGCGGGTAATTTATGTAGCGAGAGAATGAGCTTTTAGTGTTTGCGTTCGAGTTCGTGCAAGTGTGAGGTGGTTGGGGGTGGCTTGGCACAGTTGGCAGACCGATCACGAGAGATTAGAAAAGAAGAAAGAACGGGTTTTTTTTTGGGTTCATCGGGTTGAAGATCCGTTTTTTGTTTAGGTCCGAAAAACCCATGGGACTCCGATGGGAGTGGGCTTAGTGCCTGCTTCGTCTGTGGCTTGTGTTGTTTTGGGTTTCTCTCCGGTTACGATTTCAGTGATGGAGGGGAGTTATAACTTATAATTGCAGATTCCGCAACCATTTAATTTTAAAACAATAATTGAAAATAATATTATAAAAAACAAAAAGCATAAAAATTATACCCTTTCCCGTTATTTTAAATTACAACCATTTAGGTTGTAGCTAGACTGCTCAGTGTAGTAGTTAGAATTTACTATTATTCTTATTGTTAGGGGGATTTATCGCTCCTACACCAATTAGAATGGGCTACTTCTGAGCAAAGGATCTGATTCTAAGTCCACCCATTATATGCTTGTTAAATTGCCCACGTAAAAAATTGAAGATTCCACAGTCCATCTTGTTCGCAAAAATATGCTAGAATTTGTTAATCCATCTCTGCCTTCACAAGGTACAGAGATTTTATAGCTAAAAGTGATAATTTCATTTATCGTCACCTTCACCTGTTGAATTACAACGCATTCTTGTTGTCACCTTGGAAGAAAAACAGAAATACAGCACATACTTGTAAACCGACTACCCAGTAACGGTTTGAGATCCTGATTACCAGTGTAAATGATGCACGAGATCACGCATAGGATTCTTTCTATATACGGAGAAGTAATGGAATAGAGGAAACAGCATGTCGTGAACAACTTTTATTATCCAATAGGACAAACAGATGAAAGCTAAATTTCATCCTATTCAAGACCCCTGTATCTGCAATCAAATGAACAAGAATAGGCAGGATTCTATGTTCGATAATTTGCTACATAACACTATAGTCACATGTAAACAACGACGATGGTAGAATCAGACAAACAAGAAATGCAAACCCAATTATCAAACCAATCACAAATAGAAAACTACACCTCTTGCTTGGCATTTGGGGAAAACCGATCACTAAGCCAACTATCCAAACTGACCACAATAATAAAAGTGCACTTTTTGATATCAAATGAACAAGGATAGGAATTCTATGTTCGATGATTTTCTGCATAAAACTACAGTTACACGTAAATAACAAAGACAGTAAAATCAGACAAACGAGAAATGCAAACCCAATTATCCAACTGATCACAAACAGAAAAGTAGACCTCTTGCTCGGCATTTGGGGGAACCGATCATTAAGCAATGCGCAGATTTCTTTCGTATTACATGGGATCATTTCCATGCAACTGTATACCTTCTTGTTTATCAATGCAAGCATATTGGATGGTGAAAAGTAAAACTTTACCAAACCCGTTTCATAAAAAATAATCTGGTGCAGGTTTCTTCGCAGGTGTCCCTCTTGATTCCTACATATCATTTCAATATTTCAGTGTAGCACATAATTCAAGTGGTAATTGATAATGCTGAAGTGCAGAACAAAACATAATGCCTCTTCCAATGTTGTGTTATACACAGCCAGAGAATGTCCTTAAGTTAATGGAGAACCATCTAGTTGTATGAATTGAAAACAGTTTGCATGGAATACACACCAATGACAGATCATAAAACCATATCGTGACATTGTCCATATTCCTTTTAATAACTATAATAGTTCGTGTCCTACAGGTACTATACCCCCTGGCCATGGCTCAGGTGGTAAGGATTAGATAAGTCTTAGGTTCTCACCTTAAGGAACCTAACTGAACTAACTAACTAACTAAATAAAGATAAAATAATGCACAATTGCTTTTAGATATAATAACACTAATAAAAAAACTACAGAGGTTATAACTCAGGAGTATCAATGTAGGAAAAATAAAGAAAGTGTATGCAGCCATTAGTATACACAAGAGCATCCGCCTATTTTTCTCTGAAAATATATTGCACATGAAGCTTACAGACAGACCTGTGGAGCAGCTTCAAACACACGAAACTGCTTGTTGAGATTCTCATCTAACTCAAGAATTGCAGCTACATTACCACATCTGCAAAATCATCCAAGAATGAAACCAAACCTTTTGAAAACCAGAGCAAAGCAACAGAGAAAAATTTGAATTCCTAATTTACCTGTAGCAGTAATTTGGAGCTGACCAGACTGTAACTATCTGGCTATTAAACATCCATTTATAGCCTTCCATTACCAACTGATGGGCACGACAGATGTAGTCAATGTTGTTTGAATGGTTAAAAGAAGTCACAACACTGCCGCCAAATAGGAAACCAGCACCACGGGGACTCAAACCCCAACCATCCACGATATCTTCGGGATCAGACCACAGGAGGTCACACATAGCACCATCATGAGGTACTTCTTGCTTCCGATCAATTATTCGTATCTGGTAAAGTAACATTTTTAGTATATAAAGCTTCAGAGAATAGATGCATATATATATATATATATCAATATATATATACAGATATGTCTAAGTAGGATGAGTTCTCTGACCTGATCCAATGTTGATATGGCAGGAGAGAGTCCTCCATGGACACTGAAAATTCTGTTTTCAATGAGCGCTGATAGACTGTAACAAACATAATTGAAATTTAGAAGCCAAGGGAAAGACGTAACTAAAGTACCCAAATCTAGGCTGTGTTGAAAGCAACAGGAGTAGACAATGACTTTAATTGGCCACTGGCCACTAAAGTGCCATCTGAAGGTCAATACAGAACCTTACAAAATTAAAGACAGACACCTTTATATGACTTTTTTTCCCTTTGGAAAGTAGTAATGGAAAATAAACAATGAGACTTTTATCTGAACTTTGGTGCTTATTTTGAAGTTGGGTAACAAGGATGGTGTACTGGAAAGCATAGACACTGTGTGATAAGGAGATATGCAGGGAGATATCTGAGATAGCCTTTTGAGGTATCTGACACATCAACCTCAATAACTCATAGCATATTTTGTATCTGCGTTACAAAAGCAGTAGCATGGTGAGAATTGAGTAACTTTTGATTAGTTTGAGTACAAGTTGTAGAACCACAAAAAGCTCTCTCAGCATATGATCCCAAAACAAGCAAGAAATTATGCTGATGATCCCAACCATCCAAGTTGATGACAATTATAACTCTGAATGACTGACCATCCAAAAAAAATAGAAAATTGCTTAATTAACTAACGCAAAATTCATTTAAGTCGCCACCATGCCGTAACATCCAAGCATATCACTCCATAATTCTTACACCTTCCTGACCTATAAAAATAAAAAACCCTTACACCTTCCTTAAATTCCAACAGACAGATGTCCTGAGTTTCTAAAGGATATTAGCAAACCTTAAGTAATCAAATATATCAGTGCAATATCTCCAAACATTCACAGATCCATATTTACGAAGGCACTCGTCGTAGAATCCATATACCTGAAAAGTACAAATAAATGATAAATGCCCTGAATACATGCTTGGTTTGGATAGTAAGTTGAGATTAGATGAGTTAGATTATTAGTGAATAGTAGTGAGATATTTGAGTTGAGATGAGATGAGTTAGGAATGGTTTGAGTTAAAGTGTTTTATGGGCTTTTGGGAAAGAAAAGAAAAAAAGTTGAATAAAAATATTATAAAATTAAAATATTGTTATAATATAATTTTTTAATATTATTCTCGCTTTGAGATTTGAAATGGTTGAATTGTTTTTTGTATTTTGTTTGGAAGTTTGGTAAAGTTGTAATAATTAAGATAATGATTAAATGAAAAAGTTGAAGATTTGAAATTTAAAAGTGCGTGTTTGTGGTGTTTGGATATTGAGATAAGATTGGATGAGATGAGCTGAGATGATACGAGATGGAAGCATCTCTCTATCCAAATCAGGCCTAAGTGTTGAAACAGACAGCCAATAGATATCTAAGAGCATAGAAAGTTGAAACAGTTATTCCATTAGAGGCTTAACCTGCGTGATCTGACGGCTCTCGTGGTTCCCTCTAATCAGAGTTATCCGATCTGGATATCTCACCTGATCACAAACAATTAGTACACTGCAAAACTTTTTTTTGATAAGTACACTGAGAAACTAATAAATCACTGATCCATAAATGAGTAATGATACGCGTACAACTCATTTTACAACCCTTTATACAACCATGTTTTAAATTGCGGGTATTTCTGTAAAAAAAATGCTTCGTTTATAAGTTATTCTACAAAAATGCCCCTCATTTAAAATAGGATTGTGTATAGGGCCGTATGTGTATCATTTTCCTATACAAAAAGACTACGTGAAAAACATTGTAATTGCATAATAGATTGCAATATGGCATTGGCATTTGGTAAGGTAACTCCACGCTGAACCAATTTAATTAAAGTGAGATGCCAAACAGTCCCTTTGACTGCATAATCAGTTCAAAGTTCCCACAGAGATCATGAAATGGTGAATATTTACATTGTGTGAGAATACTCCCTGAAAGACGCTTTTGATTAGTTTCAGTCCTTGCTTCATCACAACTGGGGCCTACTAGGACTAGTAGCTAGGCATTTTCCTATAGGGAAAATGGGTAACCATATTTCAAATCGACTGAGTCTAAGAAGTGTTCTAACTTAGATATTCATGACTTAATTTTTAAGATATTAGTGGTTTATCCTTAATAGAACTTAGCTTGAGAACTTCTGTAGCCAAAAGGGAGGAAGAGGAGTTGATAACAATCCAACTTCCCATAAGTTAAACACAAAGCTTTGCAGCGGAAAAACATGGCAACAATCATGTAGTCCACAAATAAAAATAAGCTTCAGAATACCTTGTCAGTTCAATTATGCAATGTGATGTTCCGAAACAAAAAATCTTGGCATAGATGATAGTCTAATTCAAAATTTTGTTAAGGACTTCTTTAAAAAATACCATGCTTTAGAAGCCACAGGAGTGGCATTAGTATGAGAACCTCCTAGCGAAATGGCTAGAAACAATGTGAAAAGAAAATAAAACGAATCTGAGAAATATAAAGAGCAAGTGCAATAAACTGCAAAGGCCAATAACATTCAGTACAAGCTCACACACAGCATATTATAAAATCAATACCTTCAAGGTTATTTGGGTTTTTTCTTTTGTGCTTTTTAAAAAATATTTCTAACTTATCCCAAAAAAGATTAATACCTTCAAGGCTAATAGAAGCAGAAATGTCTCCACAGAATAGAATCCTCTGTCAACAAAATCTCCAAGAAACAAGTAGTTAGTCTTTGGGCAATCACCTCCTACTTTGAAAAGTTCTTTCATGTCGTAGAACTGCCCGTGGATGTCACCACATATCTACGCAAAAAAGATAGCCAACTGAAATTAGCCACCCTGAAACACAATTAGGATTTTTTTTTTAAAATTATATTTAAGCGTATATGATAAAATCTGGATTCCCTATTTCAACTTCAGCTAAAAATTAATTGCAGGTAACATAGCTTTGCATTACTAATCAAACTCAAAATATTGCTTTGCAAGGAACATCAACAAGTGCTTAACTCCTAGACACTTTGACATTGTACTAATTCCCCACCTCTCATTTTCGCATGACCTAGAAGTAGCCAATAGTGCAGTAGTCTACCAAATCAATGCGCAACACAAAGTTACCCTCATAGTAAAATCTAAGTAGGGTCCCCCAGAAGTCGCTTTAACTTATAAAGACCAGCAAGGGTCAGGAAGCACGACCCTTTTATATAGACTAATGTCTTCAATGCTATCGCCTATTGCACCTATGTTGGTTCCATAAGAGAACCAGAAGATCTGCTTCTTTTCAATGTCGCAATCATCAAATTAAAGCTTTTTTCAATGTGTCACTTCTAAGAGATCTATAAGATCTTAGAAAGAACAGAATTGATGCAATTCTCAGCCATTGCAACGAGGCGGTAGGGTAAAGTTTGCAGATCATGTCAATAAAATCTTAAATAGCCGGATAGGTTTGACATGAAGCGCCAAAACTGATATCATTGAAAGGCTATTCGTGAACAGTTCCTGCACCCCCACATCACAAAAAAGTCCTCACAAACTCTATGTTGGATCATGCTTTTCATGACCCTTTATCAGATACTAGCATACTCCGTAAGTCAAAGGCTTACACTTAATGCGGCAATTAATACTAAGATCTGTCCCTTCGTGAAACTGTGATCCAACTGAATAGATTCCCTAACCCATGAAGAACAATGAGTAGAGTAACTCTTCATCTTAAGCTGAGTAGACTAACTACGCAAGCATGGTTCGTTCGACACATATTAACCTCATTAATTGAACATTTAAACTTGAAAAGACCACGAAGTTTAGCCAAGCATCTTTCGCAGTAGGGCTTCACTTCTGAAAGTTACATCATTCATGCAAACTATTGGTCCCACAGTTCAGGTTTCTAAAACCCTAAACCCTAAACCCTTATGTATCTCTAACCCAGTTGACTTCTCCAATACATAATTATCTTTAAGAACGAAACCCAATAGTTTTTAGCAACTCCAAATCAATAACTATAGCAAGTTGCTTCTTTCAATTTTGCGTCACATAGTCACAGATATGAAACAAACATAGACAGCCCACTTGCCAAGACCCAGTCCAACATTGAAATCACAAAGACAAACCACACAAACCAAATCAGTAAACCCTGCCTTTAAAGTAGGATATGTGTGTGTGTGTGGGTGCACGCACGCGAGAGAGAGAGAGAGAGAGATGACAGATGAGGGACTTACTGTGACAGGGGCGTCGACCCTTTGAACGTTGCTCTCTTCGACGAGGATTTCCATGGCTTTGAGGCAGAGAGCCTTGACCTCGGACTCCTTAAGAGGCTCGCATTTCTTCAGCTGCTCTATTTGCCTGTCTAGGTCCGACATCTCTTCCTCTCTCCGAGGCTAAACCCTCTTCTTCCTCAGACCCAGAGAGCACGCTGATTTGGCCTGCAGGGCCCCTCTCTCCCTCAAAACACACACGCACCCTCTCTCTCTTGAGTCTGCAGCTTTTTCTAGTAATTTGGCTACCGTGGGCTGTGGCTCACTCTACCTTCTGTGGCCTCAAATGTGTCCTAGAGGTTTTTGCATCGAGGACGCTTTATTTTGGTCTATTTATTTTCACATGTTTTAATTTATAGAAGTTATATTAATTTTTGTGTTTAGATAATAATTAGATAAAATTTTTAAAATTAAAAAATAATTTATATTTAAATTATGTTTAAAAATAAAAATATGAAAAATTTAATTTTATATTTCATCTCGATGTCCAAATATTCGGTCGAAAATTTTTGATGGGGCTCCGGTAGGCCATTTTTTATCAATATGTTTGTGCATATCTCTTTTAGCACATTACATAGCCTTACAAGCATGTCCTCATTTACAACAATGGATTATTGATTTAGAGCATTCCCAATAGCTTTTTTAACAATATTCTTTAAAATTTATTATTAAAACTTATTTTTTCTATTTTACATACTGAATTTTACAGTATACTATCTATCAGCATATTTATTTTTTTCTTTATATCATTTAATTATCATACTTTTTAATATTTTTTATTCATTTCAAATATTTTCTTTAAATATCTTTATATATTTTGATATTTACAATATCTCTCCATATATAATATTATATAATTACGTCTTACTTTAAATTAATCTAAATTTACAAGCTATATTAAAATATAAATTAGTTCAAAAAATAAGAATAAGAAATTATATAATAAAAATATAGTCAAAATAATACATGAGAACGGGATGCTTTATCTTGGGAGGCCCCGGCAAGAAATAAAAACGAAATAAAGCGACTTCTAGACAATGACGGTAAAGAAAAAAGTAAAAATAAGAGAGAGAATTAATCAAAAATTTATACATTTGTTCAGTATCTGCTAGATATAGACAATGTACTGAAGAAAACTGTAAATTAATTATAAAATACACAATCCATTGAATATGTGTTATGAGTTATTTTCTTCAAATCTTACAAATGCTCTTAGAGAGCAAAGCTACGTATGTGAATGTAAATCATGAGGCTCATAAAATATTGTTAAAAGCCTTTCCCAATCTCATTTGAGTTTGACAATTATCTTCTATTGGAATCTGTAATGGTCTTAATTGAATTTATCTTATTCTATAATTTTTATAAAAGTTTTACACGAGACTTGTATTTAGAACTTTCCCCAACGTTACTCTAAAAGTAATAGACAAACAAATGGATAGAGAGTCTTAATTTCTAATTGATGCATACGACGTGGAGTCGAAGCTAAAAAAAAATGCAAATCAAAACAAGTTTAAGCACAAGCAATGTTCCATCAAAATCTCTAACTTCTAAATATGGCAAAAAGTCTTAAATTATCGAGGATTTATAATATACAAAAGATAAAAAAATAAAAATAAAAATATCAAAGCAACATTGGAAATGAAAACTTAAAAACCAAATAAACAGAACAGAAAATATATAAAAACAAACTCAACAAATTGTACTTCACATAGGGTTTGGATGTGGTGTAATAAGAAGTTATCTTATATTTTTTCATTTCAAATAGTTGTTGAAAATGAGTGGTAGATTAAAATTTATTTAATTTGTTAAAGATTAAAAACTCATTTGTAACATGTTACATTTCCATGCATGGACAATCTTGTAAGTTAAATTGTTTGGTTACGCAATTCAGATAAGACGAGATTAGATGTTTTGTTGAAAGTTGAATAAAATATTGTTATAATATTTTTTTTATTTAAAAAATTTGAATTGTTTATTATATTTTGTGTGGGTGTTTGAAAAAGTTATAATGACTATATGAGATGAGATGAGATGAGATAGTTTAATTTTGTGCATCTAAAATTTAAACCAACCCGTCATGACTATTAATTTAGATTTTATCAATTTCAATTATAATTTTTAATTTTTTTAAATATTTTTAATTATTGTGTAATTTTTAAAATATTTTGATGCGCAAAATGTTAAAATAAAAAAGATATTGGATAAAATTAAACAAAGAAAAGAGAAGAGAAGAGAAGAGAAGAGGGTTCTTAAAAAAGAAAAAGAAAAAAAGAGAGGGTGTTGAGGGGATGGAAAATTAGAAATCGACGTCGCGTGAAAAGAATTATCAATTATTCCAAGTTTCCAACTTCCTTTTTAATAAAATTGCTTGCCGTAAACGACGACGGAGCCGGACAAACGTTGCCGGTTGTTTGCGGTGCAATACATCGCCTCCCATTCCGATTCTTCATCGTTTTAATCACTATTAAAATCAGTTATCTCTGACTCACAATTCGTTTACTCACACAGGTATTTCTATATCCTCTGATTATCTTTCAATTCGATTCCTTCTCTCATTCCGTCACGATCATGTAATTCTCACATGCTGTACTCCTTCACGAGCTGAGTTCTCCTAAAAGTGCCGGTTTGTTGTATTGTAGAGGTTATTTCTTTTTTTGTTTCAACTATTTTAGGGCTTCGATCAAGCCTTGCTCTTCCAATTTTTTGGTCGAGTACTATGCACTTTCTTGTATTTCATCATGGATTGCCACGAGTCATTATTTAATTTTCTATTGCGCAGTTTCATATTATCAAAGCGAAACTTAGCTCCTGGGTTTTCTGCTTTTTTAGGGGAATCTGTAATATTATCTCTGTTATCAGACATTGAGATGGGAAACCATCCAAACAGGATGGCGGTATTAAATAATTGACGAATTTTAAGCATCGTTTCCCTTTCCTTAACTTGAATTTCAATATTTTTTTTCTTTCTTGTTTGGTTTACTTACATAAATCGCGGGTTAAAATTGCATGAATATGAATGTCTAACTTTCACACATTAGTGGCTTAGAGTAATGGTGCATTAGGATTCGTTTGGCTTGCCCATGTAATTCGTATGTTGGCTAATGGGAATTGGATTAAGGCTTGGTTCAGTTGAGACCTCATTTGGCAAACAAGAGGGTTGTCCTTGTATTATGAAACGATAATTTTTTCTTTGTCAAAATTTCTTGCATTTTTACATGATCTAAGCTAGTTGGTGTCTGCTTCCCGGACTATCAAGTGAGTAGCTTAGCTGCTGTTAGTTAGACATTTGATGTTGGCTTGTTTCCGTGTTGCTTAATTTTTATGATAATAAGCTTACCAACAGTGGTAATCTATATATTGGAAGGAATATCCATTTTCTTGAAAAGTTCCTGGCTTCAAGTCTGCTTGCAGAAGGTGGCCTTTCGGTGACAAAGACTACCTTTTAGTTGGTGATGAGTTAAAATCTGTTAAACACGTGTTGGATGTATGCATGGTTGCATGTACTCAGCACTTGCTATAAATTGCTAATGGTAGGTTCTAATTTTTTTGTGTTCTTACAGGTATTGGGCTGACCAGCTCATGGAAGATCCACTAAAAAATTTATGAATCTAATCCTATGTTTGCTATGCTATTATCCTTCTACGTTTCACGTCCGTGCTTAAACTTATATTCATTTTCGTCATTTTATTTGAGGTTTTAATGTCAAGAAGGCATTACTGTGTGTATCAGTGCTGAAATTCTTTTACCATGTAGTTGTGCGAGTAAATTTTCTTTAAATTGTTTACTGATCAATTCATCTTTTATCTTTCAGAGCCGATGGCTTCTTCTGCCGACTCATGGATGAAGGAATATAATGAAGCCCTAAAACTTGCTGATGATATCAATGGTATGATTTCTGAAAGGAGTTCAGTTCCGGCATCAGGTCCAGACGCTCAGCGCCATGGATCTGCTATACGGAGGAAGATCACAATATTGGGGACAAGACTTGATAGCTTACAGTCCCTTTTGTTGAAGCTCCCTGGAAAACATCCAGTGTAAGTTTTATTCTTTAAAACTGCAATAATATTTTAAGAAAAGGGCTGGTTTTCTCTTTAAAATAGATTTCGGACTAGAAATGTTGTCTTAGCATTCTTTCCTTTTTCTTATGCTCATACTATTTGCCAAAAAAAAAAAAAAAACTATTTGTATATTTATTCCAGTTTTCTGTTCTCCTATAATAATATGCTATTCTTTTGCCTATGTTGCCGCGAGGAAGGTGCGTATGTTAATAATTGGGGTGTGTTGGTTTGGCCACATGAAATTCTCATCTCAAACATAAAATTCTCATCTCATCATTACAACTTTCCCAAATCCCCATATAAAATATAATAAACTATTCAATTTTTTCTTAACTTTTTCAAATCCCAAAACAATAATAATATTAAAATATAATATTTTAATATTTCATCTTAAAATTCAAAATTCTCATATGAGAATTCTCAGTAGCTAAGCAGAACCGATTCATATGAGCCGTGATGAGAAGTTTGTTACTTTGATGGAAAACTTCTTCTTCTGATCTAGTTTTTATCTCATGATCTTTTCTTTTGAAAATCTCAAGCTCAGTTTCTTGTGTTGATATTCTTGCAAATCCCAGTTTTTTTTCTGATCAAGATTCAGGGTGCTACTTTGAAGTTTGGATCATGTATTGGGGCAAAAAAGGTTGTGTATTATAAGATAATGCATCATTTTTTGAAGCACACTTTTTAAAGTTCAGAGAATTTAATAGAAAAGTCCAAAAAAGGGGGACTGATCCTAGTACTTGGGCAATACTGGGACTGGATATAAAAGAAGTCAAGTTTGAGTGAAGAAGGCTAACTGGTTGATATTTTGTGCTGTATCACGGAGGTATCAACTCTTAAATTCTGGGCACTGAATTTTGCTGTGGTGTTGAAAGCTCATGAACTAAACTGCTGGTTGTCATGCTCTACCGTGACAGTCAATCGCAGGTTGGATTCATGGATTGTAAACTAGAAAGAAGGGGATAATGAGGAATTGGAATAGGTTGCTCTAAATGTCAGAGTTTCTCTTATATTACTTTTCGTAATTTACTTCTTCTATTGGTCACCTGTAATGTAAAGTATTTCCAATCCATGACGTGTCATTACAACAACTTTTGAGGTTGCTGATTTTACCATATAGAAGCAAGATAATTTCTATGGTAGTATCTCATTGGCTACACTGTTCTTTACTGTTGGTGTGAAAAGTATACCTATCTTTGATCAAGGTAGAAATAATTGCATATCATTCTAGTTGCTGTTACCTGAAGTTTAGTGATCATATGGGTGATGCAGGTCGGATAAGGAGATGAATCGTCGCAAGGACATGCTTGCAAATCTGAGATCAAAAGTTAACCAGATGGCTTCAGCATTGAACATGTCAAACTTTGCAAACAGGGACAGCTTGCTTGGCCCAGAAATAAAGCCAGCTGAGGCCACAACCAGAGCAGCTGGCTTGGACAACTCTGGCATTGTTGGGCTTCAACGACACGTTATGAAAGGCAAGTTGCTAATTTTTTTTTTAGAAAAATACTTATCTTTTTTGTATGGTATTGCTAATGTTTCTGCAATATTGTGTGCTTGGGCAACACCTATTTACTTGTTGCAATAAAATTATATTTTACTTGTAAAAAAAAAAAAAAATGTGTCTGCAATATTGATCTTTCTGTGGTATGCTTTTGAAGCAGAGCAAGATGAGGGTCTTGAGAAGTTGGAGGAGACTGTTGTAAGTACAAAACATATTGCACTGGCAGTCAATGAAGAACTTGACCTACACACTAGGCTGATTGTATGTGCTTTTTCCTGCCTTAATGATTTCCTAAGTTGCTAGCCTTTAACTTTTTCACATTTTAGTGCCATTTAAAACTTAGTGATACTAAATATGTTGCTGTGAATTTTACAATTCCCTGCTCTTACATTTTGCAGGATGACTTGGATGAACGCGTGGACATTACGGACAGCAGGTTACAGGTAATACACTCACTACTTTTAACTAGCACCAAATCCAATGACCTTGTAGCTTAGTGGCACCAGCACCCATACTTTGGTGTCACGACTGGGGTTCAATCCCCCTTAACGTCCAGTTGCCAAAGGGTAGAGAAATAGTAGCACCAAAAATCTTGTTGAGCAAGTCATGAGATTGCGAAATGTACAATAGAATAAAATAAACCCCATAACTGTTCTCTTCATTATTGTAGATAGCGCCATACAATAATAGATTTACCACAATCCTCTCTCTCTCTCTCTCTCTCTCTCTCTCTCTCTCTCTATATATATATATATATATATATATATATTACTGTTTGATGTGGTGGGATTCTAACTGTTTCTTTTGGGATCACTTATATTGTCAAAACAGCGGGTGCAGAAGCATTTGGCGATTTTGAATAAGCGCACTAAGGGTGGTTGCTCTTGCATGGGTTTGCTCTTATCAGTTATTGGGATTGTGGTTCTGGTTGCTGTCATATGGTTATTGATAAAATATTTGTAATAGCAACAATGGCAAACCCCACCATATCTGTGTGTGTGTATCTTTGTGTGAATGGAGGTTTCCTGTTTCCCATCATGGTTATAACAATATATGTGGGTTTCTTCTCTTCTTTGGGTGCTTTGTTTGTGTTACGAAATTTCTGAGGTGTTGAGATACTTTGTAAATTGCACTTGTTAATCGGCATATTTAAGTATCTATATATTTTTTTTCTTACTTTGCCGGAATTCTTTTTCTCGTCAATTCAAGTTTTAACTTCTCCATTGCTTTGCTTTCGACATTCAATAACCTGTTATTTCAAGAATATGGTTTCAACAAATTAGTATTTCAAGAACGAGTAGATCTTATGGGATCTTGCTTATGTTCTCCGACCACTTGGAAGTCATGGGATAAAGAGATGACTCCAATTTCATTCCCAATGCATAGATGCAGAAGAGGAACCGGGGTGGCATGTAAAATTGGACAGTTCCCACTGTAGTTCGTTGAAAAAATGCGTTCTTAAAATATTTTGTGAGTTTTCTTAGATATAACGGTTAACCTTTAAATATTAAATTAGCATGCTTCTGTTTGTTGTAGCTATTTTACGTTGACTTATTGGGTGCCCGTGACCATTATGCAGACCAAATGGTGTAATTATTAGTATGTTTTTTGTTGGATTCGAGATTGGACTTTTTTGTTCAAACAGTTAACAGAGAGCAAAAGATTTCAACCGACATTGATTCACTTCCATCGAGGACTGATTCTATCACATTGCAGTCAATAGTTTTGACCATTTTAATTGAGGACTAACAGAAAATATGAACGAAAATATGAACGAGCACACTCCAAGAACATTACCTACATAAATACGAGTGAACTCGAAAGAAAATGCCATTCTCGTACACTCAGCTTCGTAATCATTACAGAGCGAAATGGCAAAAGCAGTTCCAAAAAAAAAACGAAAGAAATCAAAAGAAGAGCTTTCTCGGAGATTGTCTGGTTGGAACGGTTGATGGCGAGAGGGGGAATGGCATTCCCTTACTTTCTTGGGCGCCCGCAACTTTGTCCACCAGCTTTGCTGCCCTGGGGTCTGTTAATAGTATCTTCTGAAATGACTGCGAGAAGCCTGTAGCAATGATAGTAACATGAATCTCTCCATTGTAGCGGTCATCCACCACAGCTCCAAATATTATATTAGCAGAAGGATCTGCCAAACTCGTCACAACCTGAAAAAAGTCAATACATGTGCATATATTAATACATTAACATGAAAACCAAAGTGGAAAGTTCAAGGATTGAATGCAGCAATTATAATACAGCCCACGCAGTAGAAAGATTTAAGTGGAACATGCGCTTCACTCCACATATTTACAATCCTAGATCCTCATGGAGAAACTGCTGCCGCATCCTAATTAATCGAAGCTAACCACCAACGGTAACTTGCAACCTCAGGACAATATAGAATAAATCAATAAAAGACAATTGAAGCAGCATTCAGTTTGCCTACTCTGAACTTCTCAAATATGCAACCGTTACTGGTTGTTAAGAGAACAAAAACTCTCTCAATCATCTCAACAGGTAGCAGCAACGAGGATAACCCAGCTTTTGTAATATTATAGAACACAAAATATCAAACACATTGATAGGAATTGCTTTTAAGGGTCAAAATAGACATTTCATTTCCATTGCCCACCACCCCACTCAAAGAAAAGGGAAAAGGCCCAAATCAACTTGCAGATTCTGGGGATTCAGGCATGGTTCTATATCAGAACATTCACTTGAAATAAATTCAATATTATCAACCAATTTAAAATGCAAATTGAATGCTAAAGTGTGCCTTCTCCTTCTTTCATGAGAATACAGCAACAGAAACCAATACCTGAGACACCCTATTCACTTCCTGCAGGGTTATGTCCTTCCCTCCGGTAATATTGTACACTACCCCTGTAGCTGATTGAATTGAAGATCCAATCAGGGGAGCTAAAGTAGCTTGTTCAGCGGCCTCTTCTGCACGATTTTTGCTGGAGGAAACCCCCACTCCAAGCATTGCAGTTCCCGAGTCTTTCATGACTGCTTTTACATCTGCAAAATCAACATTTACCAGTCCAGGTATCTGCAAACAAACATTTCAATCTTCAAATTATCTAGCATAAGCAGAATGACCATGTCCAAGAAGGGGTGAAGAAACAGCAATAGTCATTCTATCTATTGTTTGATAATTATAATAATTTTTTCATAGGTAATCAAGAAGTTTTATTCATAAAAGTAGGCAAAGCCCAAGTACATAGGGAGTATACATGAGAAGTACCTAGTATACATGAGAAGTACCTAACTAGAGTTTACAACCAAAAGTAGAAAATCATGGATATTTAGCCCATTACAAACAATGGCCACAGCCCATAAGAACGATGATTTAAAAAAGAAAACTTTAAGCTCCTCCATTGTTCTCTCGCGATCTTTGAAGCTTCTATCATTTCTCTTGTTTGATAATTATAAATGGTCCTGTATAAATCTCTATTACTAACTATATAACTAACAACATGATCATGTTATGTTTCACAAGTAGTCACGGACTCATGGCTAACTTAAACTTCTTAATTTAACCTGGTTAGATATTAAAATCTACAAATACAGTTCAATAGCACCCACCGTGATTATGTCCGAAATTCCTTGCACTCCTTGACGTAGAACGTCATCAGCAAGAAGAAAAGCATCCTGGAGGGGCGTCTGCTCATCAGCAATATCCAGGAGACGGTCGTTGGGAATGACTATTAGAGTGTCAACATTCTTTTGCAACTTCTCAATAGCCTCCAATGCCTGAAGAGAAGTAGATTTTTTTTTTTTTTTATAAGTAAAGAGAAGTAGATAGGATATATTGGAACTTCAAAAGGCTATAGAAATTAGATTGTAGAATAGATACTGCAGCAATATTATAAACTATCAGTTTAATTCTGTGTGCCTAGTCTCTATGCTACCATTACGGTGCATATTTTTCTTATAAGAACCATTACAGTACATCTAGCTAAGCAAAGCAACTCATTATAATAATCAATATTCATAAGCAGCACACTAGGGTTATTTTTAAAGAACATTCCCACAATCCCAAACCTAATCAAAGCGGATGGAAGAAGCCATCAATTACTGAAGCACTTTCAATATTTGTTTTGCATATAGAAGGCTAGCTTTCAGCAATGCTTCAGGATTACAATTTGCAAGTGACAAAATTACAGCTTAAAGAGTAGGATTCTTTTTTTGTTTTCTCTCAATTAAATTGTGGAGTTCTGACCATCCAAAGCAAAAGATAAAAGCAGAGAGTCACAAATATATTTCTAGCTTCAGAACAGGTTCTGGGAGAATAAATGCAAGGGAAATTCTCCTAGAGCAAAAGGCCTGTACATATGTTTAAACGAAGAAAAAATGTAATTCAAAAAATGTGGACGACGCATCAATTAAAGCACTTCAAAACATTTAATTTTGAAATTTTGGATTTCGTATACTAGCGAACTAAAAATTAGATTTTCATGACTTCCAATATAAACCAAAAGTGAACCTGCCTGCAAGGATCTCTTACGTCCTTCAAAAGCGAAAGGGTAGGTAACCACACCAACAGTCAAATAACCTGCCTCTTTGGATATTTGGGCAACAACTGGAGCAGCACCAGACCCAGTTCCTCCACCCATGCCAGCAGTTATAAACACAAGATCTGACCCCTTAAGAGCATTTGCAATGGCCTCCTTTGATTCCTCCGCAGCTTGTTCCCCCAGAAGTGGATTCCCTCCAGTACCTGCATCTCGAACAAACAATCCAATCAATAGACACAGCATTACAACCATAACGTAGATAATAGCGGAATGGCAATTATATACAAAGAGCAAACAAGAGTGTGACCACCAGACCGCTGGCCTTGGTCGTGTGATTATTGCCTAAAAGCTTCAGTAGAGTGAACTAAGCAGATCACATTGAGAATGCCAGACCTAGTCCACGTGTCAAAAGCTCTCCTATTTGAAGTGGGTTCTCGGCGGCAGACTGTATTAGTGCTTGTGAATCCGTGTTTATAGCATAGAAATCAACACCCTGAAATATCAAAATAGTAAAACATCAAGATCAACAATCTCTCTCTTTTATTTATTAACCCATAAAAAGATCACAACGCAACACGAGACAAACACAATACAAAAAGAAACCACCATCTAAACAATTAGAAGAGAACTTTCACACCGACTGCAGGCATCTTTAACAGTGACATTAGGTGAACGGCTTATAAATGAAATAAAACCAAACCAAGACGACCACACTGAAGTGAAACCGCAATGGGTATAGAAGGATAAATAAACTCTCAAAACACATACACCACCAAAATGAGGGACACAGATAGAGAGAGGGACAAGGAATTTCGGAATTTGAGTCTACACCGAAAAAACGTAAACGAAAACCCACGTGTAAACCGCTGCCAATCATGCGATTAACGGCATTGTTGCCACCCCCGCCGACTCCGACCACCTTAATCCTAGCTGATTCCACAGGGGCAAAGGAGCAGCTGACAACTCCAAAATGGTGTCGTTTCCGGAAAGTAGTACTTCTTTGAGGAATGCATTCTCCCAAAGGAAGTCTCTTGAGGCTAAATGGGGAGGGGATGTAAGAGGTTGAGATCAGCTCGTTTGGGTTTGCGAGCTGAAGCGTTGCCATTTCTACAGGAAGTGAGAAACCGAGAGAGAAATGGGTTTTAGGGTTTAAGAATTAAAAATGAAAATACAAAGTAAAGGCTTTTCTTTTCTTTTTTTAAAAAAAAAAAGGTATCTGGGGAAAGATATCACAAAGATTGGATGGCCCCTGTGGATCTGACCCTGGATACAATGTCGTTTTACTAAGCTCCATTTAGCTGCTTGCTTCGGTAGTTTTCACTGTTCTTTAGCTTCGTTTTAGTTTTAAAAAAAGGGTGCTTAACTGCTTACTTGATTTTCTTTGTTTTTAATTTTTTGTTTACTTTTATTTTTATTTTTTTTTGTTTTAATTTTTGTTTTGTGACCAAGCCTGTGCGCCTGTGCCCTTTCACTATCAGTCATTAGATGAAGTTTTAGGTGGGCATGAGATAAAAATTCGATATGCACTACCCTCCCTCCCTTTGCCCTCCACGTAAATGAACCAAACTATTTTACCAGTACGATTTCTATATGTATCTCTGCTTTTATTTACAAAGTTTTTGTGGGGCTTAGCCTATAAATTAATAAACCGACTGCATGATGAAGAATTAGATACAAATAATGACAAATTCCATTTGAAAATCTTTTACAGATCAAGCAGGATTTGAATTAGACTGATTGAATCTGGCTGCTAAGCCTCCAGGAGGAGGATCAGGAGCTTGGTGGTTTTTTTATTAGGGCAAGAAACCTAGGGTAATTCCACCTTAATCAAATATATGAGTTCTCTCAAAGCGTAATTAACAAAATGGAAAGGTTGGTTCTTTCACAAGGACCATCACACTTGGATAACACTCGGTACAATGGTGAATTTCAAAGCATTGCTCTGGAACTGAAGGAGGTTAAAAGACAGCATCACAAGATGATAACACAAAGATTGAAACTAAAAAGAGTCCGCGCCTGTCACCATCATTCTATATGTTTTCCTATTTTTATTTAATAATGCTTGTTAGCCCCATCATTTTGCCCCCTCAAAGTTACTACTAATGCATTTGTGTATTTAAAAAAAAAAAATCTTCAACATTTAAAAAATAAAAATAAAAAACACAGAAAACAAATTTGAACTAGTGGTAACTTTGAGGGAGCAAAACGACGGGACCCCTCTTTCCTACATCACCATCATTGCCTTCACCCCGCCCCCTTCTGTGACTGTGTTCCTGCTCTACAAGTTCCCCAATTATCTTCACGTGCTTTCTTTTCGAGGATTGCTTGCTACCATGCAGTCTATCTATTATATGAGAACTAACCTTAGAAAGGACTAACAAGTGGAGGCTATCTCAATTCTCAACCCCTCTTGCCCTAAATTTAGCAAAGATAACATGAGGTTCTCTTTATAGCCTTAGTACAATCAAGGGGGCAAAATCGCCTATCACCCATATCATCAAAACTACAAATTATACTTTCTTGTGATAGAATGATTTCTGGAGTGAACAGCAGCAAAAATAACAATTTTATCCCAGGTAGTATCGAGCAACAATGCAAAACCAATTCAAGGTTCACGCTCAAACAAGAATTACATGCACAAGAAGATACTGATCAAGGATCCTTGAAACCAATATCAGACTCAGGTACCCAGTTCAAAACCCATATTGTTGGTTTACTGAGAACGCACCGATGGTATTCCACAGGGAACTTCATTCCCCTTCACTCAGAATTGGGACAATGAGTGGTTTCATCTGTGCAAGGTATACGATTGCCCACCTAACAGTGCAAAAGAAGAATACGGCATTATAACGAAGAAACAACTACATGTCAACAATCTCGAATTATAATTGCACCCAACAAGAAAAGAAAAAAGTATCAGATTACTCGGGGAATCAGTAGCGTTTAAAATTTTGCCAGAATTCACTGCATGAAGATTAAAAACGATTTAACCGGATGAATCTAAGAGGACAATGCCTCATTGCTTTGATCACATATCCCATTTTAAACTACTGAATTATGGATTAGGTGAAATGCTAACTAAACACAATAAATTATTTTTCTTGGCCTCAAGTTGTGCCCAAATGAAATGGCTTTTACCTACACACCAAATTAAATGGATTTTTTATGTTTTAAACTATTGATCCCGAGTATTTGAAGATGAATTTTTTAAACAAAAATTGCAGATTAAGTATGAACTTACATCATCCAACAGCAGACTGTTGCTGTAATAACCAAAGTTAGGTGGAACCTGAAACGAGAAAAGAATTAGGCCATTTTTCTTACTACAAGAAGCATATGGGATGATAGAAAGCAGATACAATTTTAGAAGGAATGAAAATATAGTCTTCATTAGATGTTTGAACGTTTCAAATAATTTAAATTCCCCATAATCACACATACTAAAACCACTATCAGATGATGAGAATGGTATTTCAATATTGCAGACATGCCATATTGCATTACTATCGCAATAATATCTGACTATTGTAGCAATTTGAGATACCCTGATTTCATATAAGCATTATGATATACACACCCAAACACAAAAAAGTAAAGAACAGATACAAACATGACCTGAAAAATATATACCGATCAAAAGGATGATAATGGTTTCATTTTAGTAGAGAGTGTAACGATCAATGATTTGAGATTAAAGAATGCCCCGGTGGAGTGGGTTGGCTAAAAAAGGATATTATCTTACCACAAGTTGAAGGTATACAGTTTGAATGGAAAAAAAAAAAACACCAATGAGTCAGAATAACGTATTACATATCGAAACTTTCTCTTCTTTTTTTTATTCTTTTTTTTTGGGTAATATCAAAACTTTAGTCTTTATAAAAAACGAATCATAAAATGAAATTAGACCACAAGTAGCCATCGCAAGCCTATTTCCCAATATCCTAAATACCAAGACCCACAAATTTTAGATCTAGGCACATATCAGCGGTTTACGGTTTCTTGATGGAAACGAAGAGCAAACCTGTAAGCACCCTGTTTGCTTGTCCTTAAATTTGAACTCGGTGCATTTGTTTGTATTTTAGAAATTACCTGATAAACTAATCTACCACTCTAAAATGGGTAGTGGCATTTCTTGAACACCAAGATCAAACCCAAATGACATTATTTCTCACTTCCCAATCAAAATACATAACCCATCCAACTTCATGGGACTACCAAACATAGTCCCAACTCCCAAGTGATTTAAGCCGAAATCATATAACAAAACTAAGCCAAATGCACCAAAATTCGACCTAACTACTCCAATATAAGTCCAAATTAAACCTTGAATTAGCAGCAGCTTAATACAATTCACACACAGAAGCTAATCAACAAATGCAAAAATAAAATAAAAGGAATCAAATTGTGTGATACGTACAGATTAGTAGAAGGTCCTCTGTTGCAGCAAATTCTGGTGCACAAGGACGCAATGATCCCAGTCAGTAGGAAGATTAGGGTGGTCACCAAGAATCCCATGTCGTTCTCTTTGATCTGGGAGAGGAAAACCAATTGCTGCAAGGAAAAATGGGGATAGTAATCCGATACCGGGCTCAATTAAACCAAAAAGGAACTAGAGAACGAGCTGAATATGAGATCTCACCGAAACGAAAACTCTAAGGACTCTGTTTGGTTACCGAGAAAATATAGAAAACGAACTGAAGGAAAAGAAGAAAAGGAGGATTTTTTTTCGGCTGATTCTCAACTCAAGAATGATATGTAGATTGGGCCGATTTCAGCCCAAGTCTCTGCCTAAAACTCGAAGTTTGAGATGTGTATTGGGCCAATTTGGGCTAATGCAAAGCCCACAAAAGTCATAGCTGTAACACATGGGGTGATTGAAATTATTTCAGACTTTTCAGTTATAAGTCTTTTTTTGAGGTTTTTTTTTAATATTCTAGTTATTTAAATTTTGAGATTATTATTTGTTTTAATTTATTCAACTAATTTATTTTAATTTTTTCAGTTTGTTATATTTTAGCTTTTTAGTTTTTTTTTTCTATTAAAAAAGAAAAATTCTAAACATAAGCCTCTACACCACACACCATCTATTTTTTTAATTTTTTTCTTTTATCAAATATTTGGTATATAAATAATAAATAGAAAAATTAAAATAGTTTAAAAAGAAAAAAATCTAAAAAAATTTAAAAAAATAAAAAATTTGAGGTGTGTGGTGTATGAGACTTATGAGTAGCAATGCTCATTTAAAAATGGCATTATTTTCACCTCAGATATCTCATTTTCACCTCGAATAGATAATTATTTTTTGTTTACAAAGGAATGTTGTTAAGTTTGTTGCAATCATAGTTAAAAATAAGCTGCTCGAATGACCCTTTATCACCCTAAATAGTTCAACCAACCAAAAACAAGGTACTAAACAAGACTAAAGCCGAGGGTTTGATCATAATCTGTTGATGATGTTCGACAAGGCTTTGTAGAATGACAACAACATATACAAGGCTTTCTGTGTGGGCGCGCGCACGGACAAGGATGATCTGACTCTCAGGACTACTGAATAATATCAAAACCAAACAAAACAGTTATGCCAACACCTCCCTCACTATCCGTCGGTCAATAATCCTATATAGGACCGGGTGCATTTTTTTAATATATTTAAATATTTTTTAAAAATAAAAAATATACTAATACACTTAAAATCACTTCCTTAATTACTAAGTAAAAATTAAATAAATAAATAAATAAAAATTTAAACCAGTGGTCAACTAGGGCGGTCAAGCCCACAGGCGGCATAGAAGCTTTTCCCTCCTATATAAATAAAGACACAAAATATGAACTTCGTATAACAAGCCAAATCATCCATGGCACAAAAACAAAGATACAAACAACGAAATTTGCTTCTTTTCTTGACATTTTCTTGTGCTATAACATTTTACCATTGAAATGAAAGTTCAAGCAAACAATTGTTGCCGTAACTTCTAAAACGTAAAAAATGGGTTGAGGAAGGGGGTAACTCATCCCACGATTAGATTAGATGAACACTACAATTTTTTTCCCGCCGGAGATATTAAAAAAAAAAAAAAGAACAAGAAAAAATTGTGAGTATCTTTAATGGAAAAAAGGATAAAACAAAAAGGACTTATGTTCAGGGTGGGGTGGGGGCGGCGAAGTAAAGACCAAGTGAGCATCAAATCAAAATATCAGAATCTGAAATCAGGATCTACGTCCATTGCCCATGCAAACTTCGCCAGCAGAGACTTGTTGAATATCTGTGGAAGTTTGGAAAAGTAAGAAGAAATTATAACTGAAATATGTATATATGTATATATGTATATATTCCCCAGCAGCTAATTGTGCGTGCACATACATACAGACATTTTTGAAGTAACAAACATACATACATACATTCACACAAACATATATATATATATATATATGAATATATATATATGTATGTATGATTGTTGGTAAGATATTTCGGCCAAAAGCTATTAGCAGAAGCTATTTACCTTCTCAATGGGAACTTCACGCCGTTTGCACCATGCAACTGTGATTCGAGGGTCAAGGTAGTTGATTTTGGACGTACCTAATGCCACGGTTTTCAGATCTTCTTTGGTCTTCATATCCCGTTCCATTTTCTCAATCTTCGTATTGGTTTGAGCAATTTTTTTCTCTATCCTGTTTAACATAAATTCTTACTGCAGTGAAATAGAAAAGCCAAACAGGACAATAAATTTGCTTATAAAAGGACACGGGTAATATTATTATTACGCTTCAGGAGCCAAATTTCTTCGTTTTCCATCAGCGTTCTTTAGTGGGGGCTTCCCTTTCTTTGCCCTGTCCAAATCTGTCTTCAACTCTTTAAGCAAGCCCTACCCAAAAAGGAAAAAGAGAAGATTCAGATAAGCATTGAGTTAACCAACACCACGAGGCAAATGCAAATGCATGAACACCCACGCACTGTACAACCCTGATATGCATAACAAAGGTGATGCTATATTCCAATATAGAAGAATGAGACAGAATGGATACGGAAAATATTAAGGACAAATCTCCAATCTTAAAGCATCATGAGATAAAGGTCTTCTCGATAGAACCACCAATATGTATGTGTGCGCCATCAAACACTAATCAATTGTAATTTCATTCTTCAGTCCCTTCTCATGCAAGCGAGTATTGAAGTTTATTTATTCCTTCACCAACATGCGCACACACATAAAAAATGATTGGTCCATCAATCTAGAACCTCTCTCTCAAGACCAAATTAGATCATTACTTTGTACTTTGTCCATGACCACCCATGTCATTCACTAAGCATAAGGTTACTACCTGAAGCTCGCTAATCTTCTCATTTAATCTCAACATTTGTTGACTGTGAGATTTTGAAACACTGCGCTGATGATTACAAATGATTGCAACCTGTAACCAGAAAATCCAGAAATTTATATGCCACAACTCAAAAGGAACAAAATCTTGAAATAACTTTTAAGACTTTTACACAGAGGAATTGTCTTTACCTCCTTGTTTGCGTGCTGGTAAACAACAATTTTCTCTGCAACATCTCCATCCTTAGTTTCTATATTCAACTGTCATAAACATGAAGAAATTTAAGGGGGGAGGGGATATTAACAGGAATTTGGACAAAAAATCCCCTTGAAAGGAAAAAAAATTTCAAGAAAATAAAACAAAAAGATCGATAAGGCATTAAACACTCGTCATAAACAAGGGAATTATCTCAGTAAGGTCCATAAGTTATCTTACCATCTCATCCAACGTGATGGATGCATTATATGTTCGGAAGACTTTTGCTGTAAGACCAGGCATCAGTTCTTTCAAATGGGCATTCAATTTACTGGTGTCCAGCTGGTCGAAAAGATCGTCAGATCCCTTTTTCCCTGGAGCAAACAGAAAATATATACTATTGGCTTCACTCATAAATATTTATCAGTCATATATATATATCCCCTAAAACGATGATCCAAATTGCTTGCCTGCTTGGAACTGTATAATTGCCTTGTAAACAGGAAGCTCGACTTCAACTTTATTTTCGTATCTAATTGAATCTTTACCAAGGAAGTTGAACTGAATTTATCAAAAACAGAGTTCCCTGGTTATCACTGGTAATAAAGTATGAGCAAGGAACTATTCAGGATGGTTAAAACTTCTAAAACTTATTCCAACATACCTCCAACGTGTTTGGGGCTACTGCCTTAACATTCTCTACTTTCAATGTGCAGCAACCAACAGTATCAGCCTCATCATCATCCTGCAGGAAGGCAACTGATAATATGAAGAAAGACCAAGATACCTTGTTTGACACGGAATGCAAACACAAGGATTTGAACATCTGATTTCCACTTGGAATTTTAAGTTGCTAAAAGCAAACAAAGAGGTGAAATGTGAGCAACACAGTTACCTTTTTCTCGATAAGTAACAGAAAATTTTATTTAACACAAAAGCTATAACCCAAGTACACAGGATGGATAGAAGAGGAACAGCGACACAGCAACCTTTGCAAACTTTTTTTTTATACAAGTAAAAATGTATTAATATCAATAGGCATAACCAAGTACACTGGGTGTTTTGCAAACCTTTAAAAAACAAACATAGAAAATCAAAAGAAATAACTAGTGCAAAGGGAATCCACAGAATGCCAGTCATCTTTGAAGCCAAACATCTTTTATTGCCTTTTGTAGTTCCAAATATATTGCCTAACACGGATGAAAGAACGCAGCTGAGATTGTAAAGCCTAATCCGTCAACTCAAGCCAGAGCTACACAATTTATTTATGAAGTGCTTATCAGCAAGCATACAAAAAGCCTTGTTCATCATCTCGCCTGCTTGCTTGTTTGTTTGTTTGTTGAGAGAAGGGAATGCTTAAGGAATATATAGGCATAACTGAAGTATATGCCATCTACTCGGAATATACCTTCTCATTGCCAGCCCTCAGAGCTAGTTTATCAATAAGATAGGTAGCAACTGCTATTTGCCGCTTCATGACATCTTTACTTGTAAAATTCTTCGTGTATGCAGCCCTGATGTTTTCTATGTAGTCCTGTGATCAAAATCACGAGGTTTTAGCAAGAATAATAAGATCCTTCAATATTATCCCAAACTAGCAACATGACAATTACTGAAAGGTTCAGGGGAAAATGGATGAAAAGAGCCTTAATCATAATGGTCAGCAATTTGAATAATGTAAAGAACCTTCAGCATCCTTGCTTTCTCATATTTTTCCTTGTCACTTTGCCCCTTCAAGGTACTACTAGCCGCGAGAAACACATACTTGAATTCCTTTGGATTGATTGGATCATTCCAGAAAGCTAACCATGTAACGGTATTATCATGTCTTACTTCCTTCCATCTGCCAAAGATCACAAATTCAAAAACTTAAAAAACCTTCACATAAGAAATAAAATAAAATAGATTTTGCCATCTTGGCCTAAATATATTTAAAATCACTTAAATACATATATGCAAACATATACACAAATACATATTGTATATGAAGATAAATGATAAAGCACTTCTACATCTTATCCTAAAAGGTTCCTATTGGCTTTTATTCTACACAGGGAGATCATGAAGAGCAAAACCTTTCGCCAGGGATGGGGCATTCTGGAATTGGAGCATCCTTTCCGATATTAATTGTGATATCTCTCGGACGAATGCGTTTTTTCAGCTTTCCCATCTGACACCATATAAAGGCAATCAATGACAAAATTAAATAAGTTTTTTTAGAGAAAATGCTTCCACATATAGCCGTGGGAAATTCTTGTATTCAATTGCACACAACTCTAAATTATCACAGGTAGGAAAAAGTCAAGAAGACCTTTGGATGCTCTCCACGGCCTCGAAATAATCCAGGTGGCTCAACTCTGAAGTTTCCAACCTGAGATAGAGATAAAATAAGAAATTAGATGCACATTAAAGATAACAATAACATGCAACGAGGCCTGATAAAGGAATAATAGATTGTATTTATCATCTACATAATCACAGGTAAGAAAAATGTCAATAGAAATGGAACTATACAATGAAATAGAAAACCATGCAAACAGTATGGGAGAGTATACATGCAATATCAAACTATTGCAAAAGGTGAACCTTATACCATCAGAAACTCCTCAAAGTAAAAATTTTTTGTAATTAGGCTCTTTCTCGTATATCTCTTGTGTACTCGGGCTTTGCCTATTTACGTGGTTCAATAAATTTTTTTTACCTATAAAAAAAAAAACTCCTCAAAGTAAAAAATTGAGATGGTTAAATCCTTATCTAGACAAAATTTAAACAAGGTTTTCAGGTGTCAGAGAAAGTAGGTGATAGTATGAATTAATAACAATGCAAGAACTATCTATTCTGAAAGCAATCAAAAGTGTTCTCCCAGTCAATGCAACACAATTGCTCTGCATAGTCACTTAAGGTAAAGGCCTTAACCATATGGTTGATAGTCTGTATTTCTCATCCAATCTTAGTATATGATATCACTACTTAAATGACCCACTTCAGCCTCACAGAAAATATCTTTTCTATAGCGGATACCTTGTATAAATATGGAGAATCACATTAAAACCCCAACAGCATGTTTCTAGAAAGGTCTAAAATGGAAGAGAGGGGGGGGGGGGGGGGGATGAATTGAATACGTTCTTTTTTCATATTTAAAAATTTTATTAATATGAATAAAAGACTAGGCAAAGCCCAGGTACACAAGACATATACAAGAGCGAGTGACTAGCTAGGCGAAGAAGAAAATTGACATATGTGATCTATCATATAACTTTAATAGTCCAAACAACATCAAATTCAATCAGCAGCCAAAGCTAGAAGTAACCTTCTCTTTAACACCATCAACAATGGCCCACATATACTTCTCCTCCTGATTCAATTTCTCTTCCTTAACCGCCTTCTTCTCCTGCACAAACAGAAACTTATAAGTCAATAGTTTTGAAGCAAAAACATATTGATTAGAAGGAGCATGTGACCCGAATAATATTGGCTTCATTGTAGAAGCAAAGAAAAGCAATTATGTGAAATGCAAATGGTCGCATTCACATCATGCTTCATGTGAACTTATCTTCCATAGCAGTAAAGGAGTATAACATTCTAGCTCCCGAGGTAAAACACCATGATTAAAAACGGAAGGCCCAAGTATTTCCAAGTCATTTATCAAACCATTTGACTGTTATCAATGATTGGCAATTGAAGTTCAAATGTAGAGCAATGTGGATAAAGGACAAAGGCATCCATTTTGCAATAAAAATTTTCGACAATCTCTCTTTTAAATCATGTAGGATTATTTCTTAGCATAGATGTGATCAGAATGAAATGGATTAAGCATACAGTCATCTGCTTCATAAATGCAATGAAAGAATCCTCAACAAGAACTTTTCATGTGAATCACTTGGAAGCCATATTGAATTCCGCTAAAATTGCTTTTAATAGTGAGAAAAGGCCTAATCAAAGACCCAAAAAATCCTATTATTGGACACTGACGAAATCACATACCAAAATATAGTCTGTTGACAAGAACACGCTTGAAAAAGTCAAGTTCTTTCAACAAATAAACCTTTTTCTCTGGCCACTGGCATCACTTATGGTGAAAACTAGTAATTAAGATGTAGAAGAAAAAATTTGGAAGAAAAACCAACTAAATGATGAGAAAGGATGATTTAAACTAGTAATCAAGCCCATCAACTAAACTTCATTGCTTATCAAGCCCACGAAGTATATAAGAGCACTAGCTTACTTCTGTACTCATTTGTTTCTTCTTCTCTTTTTCCTGTTGGCACCAGTCATATATTGGGGTGAAATCACATTTCTCCAAGCTCTGGATCACATGGTTTTTACCTAGTAGCTTCCGCCAATCATCCCAAAAATTCTCTTTGAACTTATCTTTCTGCATGTAATCTGTATCTTTCATCACTGCAAACATGGTGGCAACCTGAAAATATAAATTTTCACAGGTACATCAAATGAGGTTCAGAAACCATGAGAAAATAAGATGTGGCAAAAGCAAAGTCAATAGAATTTGCAAGGAAAAAATAAAAGATTATGGAAATGAAAATTAGGTACATTAATATGAGAGAGAGAGAGAGAGAGCGCCACCTCCTCTTGTTCAGGATTCAAATTAACTGGCTTCCCACTATAGCGCATCTTAACTCCATGAGGTTTATATGGGGGAGGAAAAATTACGCCATTGTGAACCAGGGTAGTCCATTTCTTCTGTCCATCACCAGCGCTAGGTGACATTTTTGTCGACTTTATGTACTTTGAATTTTTCACTGCTTTCTTAGACTTCTGAGTTGTTTTCTTAAATGCAGAAGAAGCAACTTTTACAGGTTTTTGTTTTGTGGAAGAAGATTTGTTACCAGATGCGGGGGGCTTCTTTATTCTCTGAGCAATTGGAATATGGTCATCATCATCATCATCTATCTTTAGTTGTGCTTTGACTGACACTTGCTTAATCTTCACAGTTGTGGATGTATCTGAGAGCTTTGTCTTTTTAACTGAAGACTGATCCGAGGAATTGGCCTTATCTAGGGGTCTCTTACCCATTATTATGGAAGATTTATGCTGTTTGTCCCTCAAGGTGGAGCCATTTTGCAGAATTTTTGAAGCTAAAGGTTTCTTTTCTTCAGACTCATATGACTTACTATTGGGCGTGCCCACATTGGATTTGAATGGGAACCGTGAAGACAATGGAACTTCATCATCTGAGTCTTCGGAAGATTTTTTGACAGCATTTTTTGACACCATTGGCAGTGATGTTGTAGGAATAGGTTTCCCGATCCCTTTGTGGGCAGGGTTGGAGTTCCCCTTGAGTCTAGCACTCAGTGGTTTGTCATCTTCAGAATCCTCAGAATCACTATTTTCTGCAGAATACATTTCCTCCTTAATAGATCTTGACAACTTCTGTTCAGATGAGTGTTTTGCATGACCGTCTGACATACTCAATTTCCTCGAATTCACTACTGGTGACTTCTCAGGTGATGCCTTGATAGAGGAAGTTGATGCTTTTGGGCTAGCTGCAGGAGATTTAACTGGTGATGCCTTGTTAGATGTGACCATCTTACCCTTCTGGGAACTCAAGTTTTGACCATTGGAAGAGGGTATGCCAGAGACCTGCCTCCCAGATTGTCCATCATGCCTTTGAGATGATAACTTGTTCACTTCTGAATTCAATGGATTTTGTTTGGCCGTTGGTTTACTCCTTTTGAAAACTGCAGGCCCATCTTCCTCATCAAAGTCGTCATCATATACTGATTTACCAGATGTTTGAACAGCCATTATCCAATATGCACTGTTACATCAGTTTCTGGAGGAAAAAAAGAAGAAGAAGAAGAAGAAGAAATGAATGAAAGGATGGGGCACCAAACACTTAAAGACTCAAAAAGCACAAGCACTTGAATATCAATTGCAGTTGAAGATACAGACAACTAATATTGAAAGATTAATTAACACACAAATTTAAGATCACAAGAAAAGATCAGTCAGAATGAATTGTTCAGCAGAGATTATGATGCATTAGATTCTATTAGAAAGCGATACCACTGGTGGAAGCAGATTCAATCAAGAAATAAATAAAGCCCGATACCAAAAACAGTAGCTCGGGTACACCCACAACAAAACCAAACTTTAAATGAAACTGTAAAAATCATAGGAAGCTGAGCTTCTTGGGACAAATCCAAATCAAGCTAGACAAGCGACAAAACCAAACTGTAAATGAAAACTTAAGCTTGTCTCATTGATACACGGCAAGCCGTCCACATGCTTTCCACGAGAAGCTCAGCTCCCAATGATAGTCACCAAAAGATTGAAGTTTCTTACCCACCTCAATTACCAGAAACAGAATACAAATCAGAATCTTAAATTTTCAGTTGCTAGATCTTCATAAACCGTAAAACCCCAATAGAAATTCGGTAATTAACTATTATCAGAAACACCCATCGACTTCAGCTAATGAGGTGTACAAACTTGGCAGAACCAATGTTCATACTCTCTCCGTACCCCGACGAGAAAAATTCAAAACTAGGAATGTTTTTTCTCAGCTTTCTAAGCAACCAAACAAACTGTTTACACGGAGAACACCGGATAAGAAAGAAAAACCTGCGTGAAAATCTAAGTCACAAGAAGCTGATACAGAAACCCTAAATTAAACATTATTCATAATACGTTCACAAACACCAATAAGATACAAATGGATAAACGTAAATAACATGCACTAATATCAATCCCTAAATGGACATAGGAAGAAGAATAAAGCAAAGAGTCTCACATACTTGTCTAAAACCACAAATTTAAATTAAAAAAAAAAAGTTCTCTGATCTGATTGTTTCTGGATTCCTTGCAAATCTGAAAGCTGAGGGAGTTGATTGGAAGTAAATATAGGGAAAAGGGAAACGAGAGAGAGACTCACAGTTGGGTTGGGTGTCTTCCAGAGAAAGAGAGAGACGGGGGAGGACGGGTTGGTTTGGTTTGGTTTTGGTTCCCTGATGTGGTGGTGAAATAGCTTAACCTCGTCCTCGTGGCCCGTGGGCTTTTGTGGCTCAGACACAAAAATGGATAATTCAATAAAAGGCCCACAATTTTGAGAAATTGTAAACGCTCTGCCTCTCTCCATGTCAGTCCCCACTCGGACGGCTACCAGACGATTCAACGGCCAAGATTCGAGACACATCAGAAGAGCACCAAACGATGCCGTTTTTGGTATATGGTGATTCTGGTGAATATCTGAAAGTTGTGTGTGGATGGCACTTATTACAGTCATTGTCCCATTTTGGACGTAATTATGGATTGGTCTTTTAGATTGACAGTCTCCAACCGCGTCAAAGGTCTCCAATTACCAAAGTTGTTCGAAGACTTCGACAATGTCCGCCAACAACATTTCTCGTCTGAGCTAACCTCACAAAACTTGAAAGGAAACAACAAAAACCAAAGTGAATAAAAAAAAAAAAAAAAAATCAAGTCCTCGATTGATAATACGCGTTGTGTCTGAAAATGGTTTTCTCTGAGTTTGAGACTCTCTACTTTATTTTTCGGGGGGACCGTTTAAAAAAAATAAATGAGGATGTTATGCACGGTTTACACGTTATGGCAGTCAACTTTGTTCGCCCACTACGGATTTCAAGGTCACCTTTGTTGACCCGTACCAAATCCTTTCGTCAGATATGTAACCGTTGGGTAAGGGTGGCCATTTTCTTTTTCCTTTTTTTGTCTGTCCAACGTAAACAAGCTTGTCAGTATAATTCCCATTTGTGATCTTTAACTTTAATGTAGGAGATTGCTAAGAGATGTCTATCATAAAGAATGAAGAATCCATTGTTTATCTAACAAATCTGAAAAGATTGCTACTTTATTCTCTCATCGTTCTGTTTAGTACTACATTTATGTTACATTATCATCTACATTGTATAACTTAATTTAAAATATAAATTTTAAAACTTTTAAATAAAACTATTCATTTTGGATAATCACCGATTGACAATATGGTTGTCTAACGTTGTTAGAATAACAAGTTAGACAACTTATACAATGGCCAACTTATAAAAGCAATAAAAATTGAAGATTCATGTATGATTTTGTCATCGAGATGGCTACTCAATATTTGCGGGAAGAACAACCATTTGCCCGTCACCGCTACAAATCCTATAGTCAACGGTCCCGAGATTGCCCGATGCAACTGCCACCTGTCCTTCACCGCCTTCTTCACCACTATCTCGATTACCACGCACAGGCCATGTAGAACAAAGAACCATGTCACCTCCCACGTGGGACTCGCACGAGTTATGTAATAATATATTACTTCGTGTATGAGGCCCGAGACCAAGAAGGTCGCGAACACCGCCGGAAGTGAGGCCCAGCGTGGCCCAACGATACGTGCAGAGACACGACGTGTCGGGTAATAAACTGTGGGCCGCAGAATGCTTGTGACCATAAGGTTCCACCTACGACCCCAAAAATCCTGCAGTGAGGTGGCAAGGTAGGGTTCATTGAACTGTGGCTCCAGCTCAAAGCCGAAGATGGCTCGAGCAGGAGTAACAGCTAGGGCTAAGGCAATCTCTAAGGCTAGGTAGAGGTGGCCACAGTACAGAGCGAAGATGACGGATGGGTGTAGATTTGGTCTATGGTCATAGGCTCGTAGTATCATAGCAAGAAGCAAGGCTTTTATGAGAAACAAAATGGATCGAGGCACTTTTGTGGTCAAGGGGTTCGAAGGTGTTTCTAAATTTGGAGATGATTGTTTGGAGTTTTTGGCTTTTTGGTAGGATGGGTTTTTGCCATTTCTGGTATTTAGAGGCTTATGATCTTTATTCAGAATTGGGTCTTGTTTGATTTTGATTGGAAGGCAAGCGATGGAGATGAAATGAAAAATGTTTGGAGGGGGTGGGGATAGAGGGCCTTGATCAAAGGCGAAAAGGAGGAGCTTGAAGTTGCCAAGCCAAACAAGGAAGAAGGTTGTGGTGCCACCGAAATGGACAGTGTGGAGATTCAAGGGGAGGATGGTGAAGAGGTAAAAGATGGGGAGGAGATAGAGGAGCCTCAACATGCCCCCTCTGATTCGGGCAACTGCATAATAACAATAACACAGAGATGCCGTCGCTACCATCCATACCTCGATCAAGTTCTTCATTTCACCTTCCATTTCCCTCTCTCTCTCTCTCTCTGGGATCTTTTATTTATTTTTATTGAAACTTTCTCTATCTGATCTTGAATGTAATGGTGGAGGGTTAGGTACCACGGGGTGGTTGTTTAGGCCAGCTGGGTTCGATTATATTTTGAATAAGGATAGCCTTATCACTCCTCTATCATCACTTTATCACTTTTTTTTTTTTTTGTTAATTTTTTAAAAAATTTTCTTTTACTTAATAATTAGAAAAAGTAACTGTTAACAAAATTGTATATTTTTTAAATTTATTTTAATGATTAAATATATTAAAAGATACTTAAAAAAATAAAGAAAAAATAAATACATTATAAATAATAAATTGGTGGTAGAACAATGCTACCTCTATCATTATTTGAAAAGTAATTTTACATGCAGTCGTGAAGTGTGCAAACGTCGCGCAATCGCTTTGAAAATAAGTGGAGTTCACGATTAAAAAGTTAATTTTTTTTCATGTGAGTCCCATATTAATTCACTTTTTTTAAACAGATTGCACGCCGCTTGCATAACCACGACTACAAATATCATTTCTCTTATTTGAATATTTAGACCCGATCCGAAAGCAAAAAAGGGGTAAGTGATTCCGCTTCCGTTTAAAACAGTTCGGTATCGGGTATTTACCCGATACCCGAAAATATTAAGATTGGTGTTTGCCCTGTCATGCATCTTCTGGTAATTTTTCTTCTCCAATCATTTTATTTTATTTGTATTTCCTCACGATTTTCCTTGATGCTTTCGATTTGTCTTAGTTTTTCTGTTTTTGGAATCCGAGCTATATCGATTGGATTTTGAAATCGTTCTGGTTTTACGTCTTGTTCATTATCGATTGGTAGCGGATTCTTGTTATGAAATTTATCAGACGAAGTAATCAGGATATTTTGACTACAAATATTTTTCACTTTCCTCGCCCCATCATTATGCGGTTGGTTGTTACATGTTATACTCTCTCCCCTCTGCCCTTATCCTTTCCTTTGAACCTTCTGGATTCGGTGCCAACTCATGGGATTTTTTTTGTTAATATATCCGAATTTTCCCGAAAGAAATTGTCTGAATTTTCAGTTGAAAAAACTTTCCTGAAATTTTTTGACCCGCTTAAAGAATATAGAGAGTTGAAAGAAAACTTGGAAATTTCTAGGGGTTTTAGGGCTTACTGGTTCGTTGGTTTTATTTGAATTTAAAAGAGTAGGTGGCTTCAAGAAAATTGAAACAAAAAAAGGCTTGTCTTTGTCGGAACGGAAAGTCTTCTCGTCAGCCCCTGTTTTGTTGAAGCCGAAGCACACCCTATGTGGCATAGGGTGATTTTACTTTTTTATCCCTGCTGCTCATTCCCCTCATTTCACTTCATTTCAAATTTTGAAAAAACTGTCTCCACCTCCCCTTCCAGACGATAATTTCCCCCCACCCCGAGACCCTTCCACCTCCCCCTTCCCCCTGAGATCTCCGTCTCCTCCCCTTCCTGACGACGATTTCCCCCCACCCCGAGACCCTTCCACCGAACGTCTTCCCCCCGAGATCCATCTTCCCCCCCCGGGGAAAGAGGGAGGGGGAAGGGTCTCGGGGTGGGAGGGGGGGGGAAGATGGATCTCGGGGGGAAGACGTTCGGTGGAAGGGTCTCGGGGTGGGGGGAAATCGTCGTCAGGAAGGGGAGGAGACGGAGATCTCAGGGGGAAGGGGGAGGTGGAAGGGTCNAGACGCCCAACCGTAAACCCACCCCCAGCCTCGCGTTGCCCTGTCACGGAAGTTCCTAAAATTCCAGAACTTTAGCATCCTCACTCTGCGCATCCTCTAATTGTGGTAATTGAAAAGTTTAATTTCTGGTGGGAGATCCGCGGCCACGGGCGAAGGTATTGACTCCCATTCAATCTTCGTGAAAGTTTTTGTGTTATGTGGATTTTGCATGTTATGGAGTTTTCAACTTTAAAGTGTGTGCTGGTTCAGTTAGATAAACATTTGATGAAAGCTTCCATCACGTAGTCATACTCGTAATTTCAATCTCACTTAAGTTATGGTGTCATGTAGGCTGAGTATTGAAAATTCAAAGTAAAAAAATGATTGCATAAAAAATATTTTGTGTAACTGAGTTTATGAAAGTCATGCATGTAAATTGACCTCTAATTAGTCCAAGGTAATTCAGTTGAAATGAGAATAAATTTCTATGTTAGAACTTTCTAGCGTTGACTCACTGTTGGAATGAGTTGAAATTTGTTAATGGTATGGCTAGGGGTATGGTGATAAGTTCATAACTTGTGCATGATTATATCAAATGATTATAATCATTGAGGCGTGATTAGGGATTACAATGTAATCCCTTACTGTCTAAGGAAAGAGGCAAGTTTGTCATTCTTCTAACATTTTCGTTGAAAATGATTATTTATTAGTTGGAAAGAAATAATGTTATGGCTCATCATAGGTCAGCAAATTTATGTTATAATGGCTTTCGGGTAGTTTAAATCTTTGAAGAATATTATGTTTGATTTAGCTCACATGCAGTTGTCTACCATGTGCACATGTGATAATTGCCTGAAGTTGATGTGTGACTAGCTTTTATTATGTATTTAAATTCGTGGTTCTATTATTTACATTCCGATCAGTAGGCTCTATTGCTATGTATTCAATGCTGTAAATGACACATATATATCGTTGAATTTGTGTCACATTATTCAGAATCACGCATGACATCATCCCAATCATCATGTTTATCTAATGATGAAGTCATGGAATCACCAACTTGTTGGTGTGGCTTGAAAACATCACTTAAGACATCCCACACTAAGTCTAATCCTGGAAGGAGATTTTATGCCTGCCCAAAGTATGATATGGTAAAGCAATTATGTAATTTGTCATATTTGCATTATCGAATTCTGCTTGCGGGTTGTGGTTTTTTACGTTAATTGGGAGTTCGTCAAGTGTGCAGGGAGATGTGAGGTGTGAATTTTTCGTCTGGACGGATATATTTTATTTGCTAGATCAGAATATTCGTAACAGAGAAAATAAAGTTTGGAAGATGTGGGATGACGTGCTGCTTCGAGAGTGCGAAGTTCGTTTAAGGGAAGACAAAGTAAGAGAGAGAGAGAGAGAGAGAGAGAGAGAGAGAGAGAGAGAGAGAGAGAGAGAAAGAAACACTTGAAAAAAAAACAAAGGAAATTATTGTCTTTGTATTGGGTTCTCACAATTGTAATACTATTTGCTTGGTTTGGATAATGCTTTGTATGTATTCAAAGACACGTTGTATGGAGTACATCATTTTGAATTGGTTCTAATGTACTCGTACTCCCTATGTTTTGGTTATGATGTACAAAAGGGGAATTTGTAGGTTGTGAAAAATTATCGTGTGCTTCAATGAAGTTCCAAGTGTGACAATTTATGTAATTTTCTAGCATTCATTTATGCATTTAGGTTGGTATCAATCCTTGTATAAAACTGAAAATTAACATCCTCATTCGCGTGGAGATGTTGAAGTGCAGGTTTCATAAAGTACATCATGACATGTATGTTTGTGCAAATTGGTCCAAATGGAAAACCCAATTAAACCTTTCTCTCATGTTCTTATTGTTCTGGAATCACCTCATTTAATTCTTGCTACATGATGCTCAAAATAATCACTTGAAAAAGCATTCGGTTTCATGACCCTTATCCTTTTAAATTTGGCAGCTGAATTCATCCAATATATCAACGAGCATACAACGACAATACCATGCATATAGAAACCGAATATTCACAACCAATGCCATTTACATGACACTTGCAGTTTCCACTTAATTCCAACTACTGGAAGTTCATCTATTTCCATGAAATTTACTTTAGAAAGGAACTTTCCACTGAATACAAAAAGAATTTACGTAAAAACAATTCATATAATTAATGTTTGTTCTATTTTGGCATTAAATGAATACAATGTCGGCTAGTACATCAATTGCCTTTATAAGCAGCCGTTGTCTCTAGCTCTCTGGAAGTCATCTGACTTGAGTGCATGCCACAAACCGAATTGTTTACCTGTTTTTTCCTGTTTAATGTAAATCACATTCCGTTAGAATGATAGAGTGCATATGCTTCAAGAATAGCAACCACTCGAAATTATCCAATATTTCTTGCAAGTAGGAAAAATCACGCGCATATTCAAAGGCATCATACATATATAATGTAAACAATTAATTACTCCCATTTAGAACATAGTTTGTGCACATACCTTTTCTGAGTTCTTATACTATCTCTTTCTTCTTTCGAACTCCTCAATTCATAGCTGTTGACATAAGGAAATTCAGTGAAGCCAACATTGGTATGATACAACCCTCTAAATTCTTGTTGCAATGCAAATATGGAGTCAAGAAATCTACCTTTCTTTTTGGCAATAGTTTCTGAACTGCTTTTCGAGAAGAATTCATGAAGGCTTGGGAACAAAATAAAAAATTAAATTAACATTGAATATTATTGAAGTTTTAACTTGCTGATCTTAAAAAAAAATTCATGCACCCCTGGCTAACTCTTCTAAGGTGCTTCATTAAGCAAACGGACCCCTATTTTTGAGGGACATTTTTATGCCCAAAGCTACATATTCGAAGCTTATAAATCTGTCTTAGCCTCCATCATAAGAGGATTGAAACTACCTCCACCTCTAACACTAGAATACCCTTCAACTAAATCTCATCCTAAGTTCCTAACCACACAATAGCTTAAATTTACACAAAATCAATAAAACAACACCCTAATACACCCGGGCTATATGATCAAAAACATTATAGTAACTAACAGGTACATTATTGAGAGTAGCTACAATGATACTTTAGAAGAAGGTTTTGAAACTTACTTTCTAACTTTATTGCAGCAGATACCATACTTTCAATCCTAAACCGTATGTCAATACCCAAAAAGTATCTTGATTGGTAAATCTCATTTCACATACTGCCACTGTGGATATAAACAAAAATGATGAAGTATGTAGCGTCCAAAGTGACTTCGCATCATCCAAAATTTTGGAAAAAATTACCAGAAAAATTTCAAACACCAAGGGAAACAAATACCGAGCTCTCAAATACCTTTTATGAGACAAATACATTTTCTTCTTCTCCGTGTTTCTGGTACCATGATGTTCAGCAAATCTTCCCATTGGCATGTGGTTTTCCCAACCCTGTAACTAATTACAAACACAAACAAAAGCCATGGTGGGAAAATCAAATGGTTAGGTTAGGTAGGGACCTAAAAAATGCAATAATAAGAGGGAAAAATAGGGCTGTTTGTCCGACCTAAAAATCACTCGTAACATGCCACAAAAATCTGAAAGTCACCGATACACCCAATACATCTTTACAAAATCTAAACTTCAAATGCAGTTAATGCTACCTGTGGACAGAATCAATAAAACTCAATTAAACATCATGTCGAATTCCTAAGTATCCTCGATACCGGCACTTTCCTTACCCTTTTTCACTCTTACATGAAAGACAATAAATTATGGAATGAGAATGGAAAGAAACCAAACCTTTTTATGTTACCCATCATCAAGTCACATATAACCAACCTATAAATTATGCTACCAAAAACCAGCTGCTTCTCGACTATCTCAGCATATTCAAACGAGATCACCACACCTCTTCCGAAGGATCAAAAAATAAGTCGTTGCACTCCACAAAAAACCTGAACTTAACTTTGGCATTTTCACAAAGTATCTTGCAAATATTCACAACCGTACACCAAAACTCACACCAATACGTACAAATTCCGAGAAGTTCATCAAATGGACCTGACATTAGGAACACCCTACACACCAGATCGATCCAAAGTGGGAAAATCAAAAACTTTAAAACAAACTTTAAAAGTGTATTACCCAATCACTCAACAAATGACTTCACATCGACAATCTTTTTTACACCATGACCATTACCCAATCACTCAACAAAATGACTTCACATCGACAATCTCAATTACACCATGACCATTATCCAATAGACACAAAAACAGCAACGACCATTATCCAATAGACACAAAAACAGCAACTATGGCGGCACATCTGAAAGAAAACAACTATAATGTAAACAACTGTTACATTATGTTATCAATCTTTAGTTGAGAAAAATATATTCAAAGACACAATTAACCAATATCTGAAGACCTCTCGAATTCTCCGGTGGCATAGATTGTGTGACATTGTTCTGTTGTGTCCCAAGACCTTGCCCATCATCAAATGGAGGTTGTTGAGTGCCCGGGGGATCACCCAATGCCATTGCATCATCCAATATTTTCCTGCAAGCCTAAGTTAAGAAACAAAAAAAGCCGATCGATTAGAGAAAGATGACATAACTAGTAGTAAATGGAGTATTGGAAAGTGTACGACCTTTCTCTTTCTTGCCACCTTCTCCACGGCCGAAACCTTTCTCTTACTTGGGGGTCTCCTTTTCCCTCGAACCACGTGAGGGTTTAATATCTTCTTACCCTTATCTGCATGTACGTTTGAACCAACATTCATTGATTCTGATCTCGACCCAACCGTTACATCATCACATCTTGAATCGAAGTCATCGACAACACGTAGAAATGCATTAACACGCTCATCACTTCGTGAAATTTTAGTTGCTAGTTTCATGCATCTTTTAACCACCATCTCATACCTCCGTGCATCTCCACTGGACCGCAAGTCATCATAACTACTTTTGATCAATGTGTATGTCCTATTCTCATCCTTCCTCCAGCGATCCAAGACATATCTATCTGGCACCACATTAATTCGGGACAACTGAAAAACTTTAAGTGCATGCCTACATAAAATTCCCCTTATCTCAAACAATGCACACGTGCACTTCAACTCACACTCCTTTTCGTTATAATAAAGTGTGTAGTGGACTATTTTGTTGCAGTCATTAATAGAGATTTCATCCAAGATATCAAAGGTTGAAATGCACCCCTGCTTGCACACCAGTGTGCAATTACAACACATTAGGCCCATCAACTCTTTTTAGAACTCTTTAAACTTTGCATTAGTGTATAAGCTTCTGAAACTGCTTCTCAAAGTTAAAAGGGGAGACGCAGGGGATCGTTTGGTTACTGGAATTGAAGTCAGCCGTTGTCTCTAGCTCCACCTTCTTCCTCAAAGTATTATCAAACTGGTCCACGAATTCCTTCAATGTTGTACCGGAATGGACATATCCGTAAAAAAAAGCATTCATGCTTTCTGATCGTTGTGTCGTGCTCATGCCCGTCCAAAAAACATCCTTTAAGTAAACTGGAACCCAAAAAGTCCTTTCCTCAAATAAGGACTTCAGCCAATTATTATCTCTGAGATCATAAATATCTAGAAGTTGACTCCACCTCTCCTCAAATTCCGAGCATGTCTGTGAATCATACAATGCAGCCCGAATAGAGGTCTTCAACCCTGTGGAGAAATGGGAATGAGATCCTAACTTCTCTGGAAGTTTGCGCATTATATGCCAAAGACAATACCTATGGCGGGTTTCCGGAAATACAATCTCAATTGCATTCTTCATTGCCCGGTCATGGTCGGTTATAATGGCTTTCGGCACTCGACCATTCATGCAATCCAACCACGTGCGGAACAACCAAACAAAAGAATGTGTGTCCTCGCTTGACAACAACCCTGCCCCTAGTAGTATCGATTGCCCATGATGGTTAACACCAATAAATGGAGCGAAAGGTATTCCGTACAGTTTGTTAGGTACGTTGTATCAAAGGTCACAACGTCTCCAAAATACTCATATGCCGATCGACTCCGTGCATCAGCCCAAAATACATTCCGTAACCTTCCGTCATCATCCACATCCATGGCAGAAACAAACCCATCATTCTGGTTTCTCATTCTTTGGAAGTACACATAAAGGGCATCTCCACCTCCTTTACCCAATCTTAAATGTCTCGCCTTATCAATGAAATTCCGACAATCTCTCTCTTGAAAATCTAAATTCTCAAAACCCCCAGCATCAACGACAAGAGAGAAATAATTCTTATTCATTCGAATACCTGCTCTATCATTGAGGTCGAGAATCTTTTGACTGTATTCATCTAGACGTTTGTGAGATCGCAACAGTCTTGATTTCTTCGGACTGATAGTAATGTGGTTGTGCACATGTTCAACTGTGGTGATAACCCATTTTTCATTCTTGTTCAATGTTGCATTTACCTTGGCTTTACAATCCGTCTTAGTTGTTGCACATGGCTTCGAGGGATTAATGTTCTTAGGTTGGTATTTTCCCCCACGGGCACATCCAATAGTAACATAAGCGGGCCTCCCATCATCATCTTTTTTAGTCCTCTGTGTCCTTACACCAAATCCCTCTTGCTTGGCATATTGTTTATAGTACGCCAAGAGCTCATTCTCACTAGGAAATTCCATACCGGATCTTGGTGCTTCAACCCGGGCATCGCCGTCTGGGCTAACAGTGTTACCTTCTAAATCTTCATCTATATCAAATAACGTTTCTAAACATGGAAACATAGGGATGGATTAGCATCAATTCAATATTAGCATCATTAAAGTCAAAGCAAAATTCTGTGTAATACCATCAGCCGCATCAGAAAATGTACTTCCAACATTTTCTTGAAATTCTGTAGAGGTTCAAAATTCTTGAATAAAGTTATCCGGAATACTCGGAGGCGGAGGGTGGGACATATTTAAATCAGGATTTTGCTGCAATAATGCAAATAATTAGAATAATGAGCACGTCAAACACACTTTTTTAAAACAATAAAAGGCATCAAGTTGCACACTCACATGGTAATCGTTTGAATCTCCAAATGTATTTGGAGGCATCATTAACGACTGCGAAGTTGAAGTCGATGGCCTAGGTGCCATTTCATCTTCTTCCCCCATCACAATAATCTATGAATGGCCTTTCGAGACTTTAATTCAGAAGTACATGATGGCACAAGAAGAAAAACAAACATTTAACAAATCAGATAACCATTAATAAAAAATAAATAAAAGTTTCAAATGTTAAACTTCCTTCCCAAAAATTGGTGCATTTCAAAGTATTATACAAAATAATTAAATAAAAACGAATGCCACGTAGGAGTTTTGCACACCGCTATAATGCTTGGTCCCTATCAAAACTCATTTACCCCATGCGGCTCATGATCCGACTTGATCGATAAATCTGAAATTGCCTTAATTTTCTTAAGTTCCTACTAAAATGAGAAAACTGGAAGTACAATCTTTTTCTCTTCAAAATAAAAATTCACCATTAATGGGAATACTTAGTCCTTGAAAAAAAAACTTTCAAACATAAGTCAGAAAACACTAACTACCCCTTTTCATACTTCATGAAAAGGCTGATAAAATAACAAAGGCTGATAAAATAACTAAAATGATCACGCATTTCTCTGTGAACTAGAAAACAGATCGATCATCAACAATAAAACCATACAAGCAGAACAACATTGGTTGCAGGGAACTTCAAAACTGAAAAAATAGATTTTTTACCCTTCTTCACTCAAATATTAATGCTGAACTACAATAAATTCACCTTCTGCAACAAACCCCATTTTTTTCTTTCTTTCTTTCATTTTAAGTGCCAGATACAACCCTAAAATGCATTCTAAACATTTTCAAACGCAATCGAGTAATATAATACGAACAGAGCTTAAAAATACATCCAGGAGTTACCTCTCGTTGTTTCGCAGCTGGCCAGGTAAACAGACTCAGGTTCGTTCTTCGGCGCTGGCGAGATTCAGGTTGGGTGGCACTGGTCGCGACGAGTCGTGGGTGCTGAGCGACGACTACTAGGGCCGACGACGATTCGTGGGTGTTGGGCGACGACGATCCTTTTGGGCGACGCCGAATGCTTTCAAACGGTGAAAATGGCGTCACGACTTCAAACAGACGACGTCGCCGGATGCTTTCAACCGGCGAAAATGGCATAACGGCTTGAAACAGACGGCGTCGTCGGTGGGGGTGGGGAGATGAGGTTCGACGCGGGCGGGGACTAGATTTGACGCGGGCTCGATTTCAACGCAGGTGGGGTTTCAATTCGAAATGGGAATTTCACATCTCACTACCGAACGGTGCGTTTCGCATAATTTAAAAAAAAAAAAAAACATTTGCCACTTACGGTGTGCAAAATTGCACACCGCTTCAGTGGCTGATGCCAATCAAAACTCTTGTCGGAAATATGTATCTTGTTGCGACTTTGCAAGTTTTACTTATTGACCATTTAAATTCGATAGCCATTTTAGGTAGGATCCATGATCCTTTTTTTCTAATCAGACCCCAGAAATTAACCTAGACTTTTTGTTAGAAAATCTCTGCCGAATAGTGCATTTCTTCTCTAGAAAGAAAAAAGGATCCATTTCGGGTGAGCTATAATATGGATAAGTTTTAGCAGATCTTTTCCATGAACCTGATACCAGATTGGATGTTTAAATATTGTGTAGCAAGAAGGGAGATGTTTAAATATTAATATTATCTAAGAAATGAAATGTGGATTGCTATATTCCATTTCTATATTCTGCAGATTGGATGTTTAAATAGACTTTTCTGAAACAAAAAGGTTAAAGTACTGAATAGTAAGAAAGAAACGTGAAACTTGGTTGGTTGCTTTAAATAAAGTTCAAAAAAGAAAAGTCATAGCACAGCCGTGGAACTGGAACTTTCACTTTTTTGCAATGTTTCATGCTTCCCGAATGAATATTTTAGCCTTCCTTGAAGGATTTTTTAGCCCGTTGCAAGAAGACATGCTAGTTTATGTCAAAGCTTCCGTTTTATTCTTTTATTTTTGTAGTGTTATGTTTGTTGCAGGCATGGACATATATCATGATGTTGAAAACTCACTGCAAACTGATTGCACATATCATGGTATCTTGTGATGATGGTTCTTATCTGAATTCCATTGTTTGTCTAAGAAAAATCTTTCCCATTTTCATACAGGAAATGGAACATGATTGTGGGGCTCTACACTTATGGTTTGGCCGTGGTCACAACGGAAACTGGGCTGTTAGAGAAGTTGACAGTCTTGCAGACCTAGAGAAACCTATCCAGTCACTGTCCAGAATCCATGATTGTCAATAGCCTAGGACTCGGATTGGCCCTGCTTTGTGGCACTGTAACATTGGCTGCGGTTTCACCAAAGCATCAAACTCTTCAAACTAAATTCATGTACTCAGATGCTAAGTGCTTGTCGTCCAAAAGAAATGGAAATTGTTTTTCACCCAGCATAATAATACTTTCTTTCATTGTGGATGTAAATTTGGTTCAAATGTTGTTTGGTTGAGTTGAGAGTTTGCCACATCTAATTAATGCTTCTAGCATGTGAATAGAGGGGCAAGTACCTCGATTTTCTAGCAGTGTTTCTTGGAGACTGAAGAACAACACCAGTTTTTTAGGAAGACAACAAGGAAACCAACGCTAGTTTGAGCAGAGTATGCAAAAAATGCATATTCTAATTAACCACCAGTGAGTCGGGCTCCTTCATGCTCTGTGAGATCCGTGGAAAATGATTGATTTTGTGTACAAAATGATTGATGCCTCTTGAAGACTTGAGTGTACAAAATATGCTAATACAATAATTTCCTCATTTACATCCAACTCCCATTTATATTTTATAACGACACAATATTAATGGACTAAAAATAAATATGTAGATCAATAAGAAATGAAAAAATCTTTTTGCAAGCATAATTGTGTACTAATATGTGCACTAATCGAATGTGATTGGTCAAAAAGTTGATTTGATTGAAAATAATACTAATTTAAATTTTAAATATGAAGGAATTAGTATTGGTACGCAGATTAGTACGTGACTTTATTTGTATGTAACAAAACTCATAAGAAATCTTCACGTGACGTCATTTTCACGATTAAAAAAGTTAAAGAATTAAAAATATCATGCATTTTTATAAAAATATCATGCATTTTTATGGATCCATGAGTGCCCTTTTAGTTGACTTTGTGTCATTAAGAAATTATCAAGAATTGGTTAGAAGGATTTTTATTTATTGTATAGAATGATAATCAAAATTTTCTAATATACTGATCGCTAAAAAAAAAGGGTTAGATCGCTATTTCCAGAATGAATTTCGAGTTGGGTGAATGTGCACTGTACACAAGTTTAGGAGAAATGGCATTATCAAATTGCCAACTTTTTTTTCTCACGCTTACCATAAAAATTTATGATTATCAAAAACTGTTGCATGAAAATCAAATTTAGCATGATTGCTCAAGCTGTGATGTGCCGAAACAGGGAATGATCTGTTCTTGTGGAAAACAATTTGTTACATTAATCACTTTCATCTACTGCATCATTTGCTAGCGGAGTGCAATTTATAGTTTAAACAGAAATTATATAACATACAGTAATAACGTACATAGTTGGTTCGCGTCTCAACACACAACTCATTGCAAGACAACAACTTAGGTTAAAGCCTAAATGGTACGTGGGCACCATAGCTACTCAATTAATTCAGTGTGGATAGGGATGGCGAGGATTGGGAGCAAAACCCATCGGACTGTTTTGATACCGAGGAGGTTGTGATTCTGGATAATTATAAAAGCCGTTTACATTCATAATAGAGGGCTCAAACCCGAAGGTATTCACCGGTCTTGTGAACTGATTCAGCTCATCCAGTCGGGGTGCATATCGCTGCATTGCCGATGTATTCATCCTGTAGTCAGCTGCGGATGCATTCATCCTGTAAGATGACAAGTCAGCTGCCATACTTGGATGACCATAAGTAGATGGCATTGATTCGATCTGGCTGTATCGATGATCATGACCTGCTAAGTAATTATGCCTTGGCGGATCTGGGTCCTGCTGCCCATAAAGGCGAACCTGTGACCTTATATCGCTGTCCCTTGTGGGCATCTCTTCCACTCTAGTGCCGTAAGATCTATGACCAAGACTGTCTGAGCTGCCTCTCAACCGCCCTGCAAGTTGTTCCTCCCAGTTTCTGCCCCTATAATCAGAACCCGGACTGACATCCATTGACTGCCTATGGGTCCCACTCGAGTAGGACACGTTGCCGCTCTTGTAGTACATTCGACCCATATCATCAGAAATGCCGGCCTGGTTCCCACCATAAGCTGCTGCAAACTGCAAACGAGAACCAGATGTGCTCGGCTCAAAATGCTGAGGGCCATTCTCGCCAATCTCAGTATGTGAAGGTATCTCACGAGATTTGGTTTGCCTATTTTCCAAAGAAGATCTGCTGTCAACTATATTGGGTGAAGCATGGCGAGGCCTTCCACCATCCATTTTGTTATCTGATGATATCTCACCATTTCGTTTTCCTAACTCTTCATTATCACGTTTCCTCTTTCTTTTAGAGTACCCTTTGGGCAGATTCTTCACATAGCCCTCATTTTGGAGGCTTTCCCCATCACCCTTGATGAGCGGGGAGCTTTCTTTATCACATTTGCTGACAACTGTGCCACCTCTGATTTTTTCTGGTCCATCAGTTTGTGCGGGAAGATCATCAATCATTGTGGAATTAACACCACAATGATCATGACTGTCAACTGGATGATCATGGATTCTATTCTCGGGATGGTTTTTTTCAATATCTAATTCTTCTTGTTGCTTGGAGAGGTGACCATATTTTTCAGCAATGATTTTGTGTTTAGCAGACCAGTCGTGACGACTCCAAAGAGACAGTGGAGGTGTCCTCACATTCCACTGATCCATTTGTTTTTCATTGTCATCAACTGATCCAGGCAGATAAAATGACTGAAAAGGGAGATACCAAGAAAAGCACCGTTAACCCTTCATAGAGTTTTCCACAACAGAATTACCCAAAATAATCTTACATTACCTTTCCTGATAAAGACTGCTCATCATCCCAAACAAGATCATAAGGCGGTTTCTTTTTATCTAATCTGGTGAGAGGTAACAAACATGAAAAAGCAGATCATGAGGTAATTTCCTTTTATCTAACCAGGTGCACCAAATATAGAGGTATCCGACAATGGCTCATATCATCTTAGATTCTTGCTAAAGGAGGAGCCATTTTATTGTTACTGTGCCTACAGTTGAAATTATTTGTGCCTACCACTCCATACTGAACAAAGTCAAACATGCACGTGTGTGTGTGAGAGAGAGAGAGAGAGAACCTTTCTGTCTCTGGCGGAACAATAAGAATGAGGAGCTTTGGATTAAATTCAAGAGCCTTGTCAATAAATTTGTTTGCCAAAGTTGCTCTCACTCCAAAAGGAGGATTTAGCCCCATGATCTACACAAGCAAAAAAAGAAGAAGAAAGCAGTAAATCATTTCCACTTTCATACAGACATTCATTAAGATTTTTAAATGGAAAAGACATCATTTCTTACTAATCGTGATCCTGTAGGTAACTCCTTTGGTTGGACGGTCATCCAGTCCCTCTTCTCAAAATTAAAATCAATCTGCCAAAGGTTCACGACAAAACCAAGTAATTTTTTGTTTCGTTTTTCTATCACCCAACACAAAATGACATAAAATAGCAAAATCAAAAGAAACAAGTTTTTGTTTATTGGTAAAATCAAAAGAAACAAGTTAATCAAGCAAAATGAGTGGTCAGAACAAAGAACAAAGAGTAAATGCCAGCTGCCCATATATACTACCTAGAATTCATATTAACATAGTAGCCTGTGCAATTAAGTAATAGAGTACAATATCTACAAGTGATCTTCAAATTTATTTTGAAATCTTTTATCATATCATAGTTTCCCTTCAAAGCATTGATTTCCAGCCAATAAGGCTGAAGCACCTAAAAGCAGAGCCTAGAAGTTCCCCTTCTAAAATTTTCAGTTGACACATTGCTACGGGAAAAATAGGAATTAGATTTATTCATAAACAATCCAGAAATGATTGAAATCAACATTCTTCTTAGGATATCTATCCAAAGGTCAGTATATTTGGAAGCCATTTTCCAAAAGCAAGTATTTTGGCCTGATTAGCTTGGTCCATAATCAAACCACGGAAGAGTTTAAAACAGAAATATATTTTAATTCAGATTGGTCTTGATCCAAACCCAATTAGTTCAAAACAAATAGTTAAATTGATAACTTTGACCAAAATTAGGCACAGGTTAATCAACCAAGACTCAGATTGATTTGGCAAAATTTATAGTACCACAATCCAACCTCTAGGCAAATGCCAACTGAACATTCTATTATTTTCTATTAATCAAGAATAGAGCTTTTTCGGGGGAAAAAAAAACAAGAATAGATCTGATTGTAATATGCACTCAAAGCAATGTAGCCCCAAATATGAACCCATACAAAAGTAAACTCAAGCACATGCATGTACACGGACATGTTCCAGTTCCACTGTCCACAATTTTAATAAGTTGCTTGTCCATTGCAAGTCCCTTGTCAAACTTTCAGATCCAGAGAGTAGGGAGAGAGGGGGGGGAGTCGAATAAAGATTGGGGGCCACAGGGACAGCCTCCAATTAGACAGTTTTGAGGTGTTTGGTTCACCTATGCTGCAAGCTATATTTGTAATGACTGCCTTCACTTGTAATATTCAATCCATATATCACCTGTGAGATTTTGCTTCAATTGACCCTAGTGTAATCAAGATTATGCGAAGGAAAGCATTAAGAAAATGGGCCATTTTAGAGAAGGAACATTTCTGTAGAAAGGACCAAAAGAAGGTGAAGAAATAAAACGTCCTCTCTTCACATCACTGAAGAAGTTTAGTGCTTCAAAAAAGTTTTTAACACTTTTTTTGCACCTAACTAGGGAGGCGGGGGAACTCATAGCAGGAGAAAACGGTCTATGGTGACACAAAAGAGTAGAGCAATAAACTGAGGGAATTTCTACTTCAACTTATCCCAGCACCCCCACACACCTCTCAATATCAGTAAGTCCCTAGCACTCCTCATTTCTTTCTTAACATTCCACCTGTAAGTGGTCAATGGAGAGGCCTATCGACTCCATTTCCTTCTTAACATTTATCAATCTCCTAGCATCCTGGAGAGGTCTTCAAGGCAATTCACGATTGCAGCAATATGGAAAATGGTTCCAATATGCCTATGGTGGAACTGAATTTTAATATTTTACTCCGTTAGTCAAATGCAGTTGACTTTAATGGCATGAACATCCATGAATTTCTTGTATCACTAGATTACTATGCATAAGTGATGCTCTTGTATATTTCCCGTGTACTTAGCCTTTTGCCTATTTATTATTATGATCAATAATAATTTTGTTTACTGATCAAAACCATTCAGCCTGTAAGTCCCCCATTTTTTTATGAGAAGACTTTTAACCAACAATTTTCACCTTTGTGAGAAAACAAGAATGGGAGCTTGGATTAAAAAAAATCCTCTGTTGCACCAGACACAGTGCCACATTTCAAAGCTCATGTTCAACCGTGTACATGTTATCTCTAACACAGACATGTTTAGGAGTCATTGAAAAGGAGCCTTTTCTTTTTTTATACTCATAAAAGGATCAATACAAGAAGAGGTCAAGATTACCTTCGCTTGAAAGATATCATAGTTTCTGAAAGAGCACTTCTTGCCTGTCTCTTCCAGTTTTTTCTTCATCAGGACACTAAAATCATTAGCACCACAACAGAAGTCCACTATCTGTTCAAAGGAGCAATTTATAATCAGGAAAACAAAGTTAATAATCATTAATTAAAAAAAATGCTTGTAATGACACAGGACAAATAATCTCAATGAAAACATTGGAAGTGTTATTATTACTCCATTAATAGAGGACAGATACAAGTTCTACTGTCTGAAAAAGACAGGTTTTGTTAACATGGCAATGACAAGAAACGAAAATGCATTATAAACATGCATAAAAGGCACAAAGTCAAGAGTTTCAGATACAGAAAATGTAGAAACTGTTAAGAATCAAAGAGAAGAAACCATTAGCAAAGAGAAAACAGCCCTATATTGTTTTAACAGTCACTTGAGTTTCAAAAGAAGAGAACTTTGTGCCCCTGAAATTAAACCCACCTACCGCCGTCTTCACTTGGCAGTACCCATGATAAATGCATCAACACAATAACCATATTTGGATTAAATTATAGATTAACCAAAACCTTTCCTGGCGAAGTCTCATAGGCTAGAATTGTTTATCAAGGTTGGGCTCTCCATATTCGCTTAGTATGGTCACATGCCAAATTAATCCAATATGCAGACCATTTACACCAAGCAAACCAACTGCTAGAAATAATATCTTTGGTCTTACTTTCTATTGATTCATGACAAGGCAAATTAAAAAAATCATCAGTTTTCTATGTCATATAAAATTCCAAACAGTATGTGAATGCACTTCCTCATGCCTAAATAAAACAATATTTCTGTGGGAAAATCTGTTCCTAGTTTCTGATGAGAGAAGGCCAAATCAAATTTATGAATGGTGTTTGTGGTTAAAATGGTTGGTGTTTGTAAAAGACTCAGAACCAAAAAGTACTGGGAAACATGAACTCATTTCTGCATAAGAACTGAATATGTTTTAATTGTAAAGAAAAGAATCTGGTCCTGAGGCGGTTTTCTATAAATCACGGAAAAGATTCATGTAAAAGAACCCGTATACTTCCTGTGTATTGGGGAAACACCATTTCTTACTTAAATTAAATTTATCTTACCAATTTAAAAAAAAAAAAAAAAAAGCTTTATGTACAACACTCAAAAACACCTAATGAAAGCCAGCGAAGGAATTCTTTAGCTAAGTTGACCGGTAGAATGGACCCTAGTAGAGTTTCAACATACTTAAAAGTCCCATGCAAAATCATTTATTGATTGTCATGATTATTTTTCTTTTGAGATTGTAACTGGGAATAACATCACAACTATCAAAAAAATTTGAACTATCTTGCAAAATAACAAAACCAACATATGCTGTGAAGATTCTAAGGAAGTTAAAATAAACAAACACAAATTCTTACCATGTCACCATTTTGTACATACCAATGGAGTTTATCAACAATCTGCATATTCAAAAGCATACTTTTAGATGCTCCTAGCACCATGATATGGCAAAGTAATTCTACATACTCGACATATATACATAAGAGGTAACTGCAGAAATATACTAAAATTGATGGCAAAGTATATCATAAGAATAGTTACGATCAAAAAATAAAAAATAAGTGTCAGGAGTGAGGAAGTAATGTGACATTTACTTTGACATGAACTTGATAAACTAACCAAGTTCCATTGCATGCAACTATTTACTTTGACATGAACTTCATAAACTAACCAAGTTCCATTGCATGCAACTATGAACACACGTACATATACACACTCCCCTTTCACTCAAAGATTCTCCTCCTCTTCTCCTGCCCCATGATGTTTTCTATTTTCCTTGGTCTCCCAAACTACCCTCTACCCCGGTCAAACCAAAAACACAGAAGTCATTACACATTAGCTCATTACTCATTATTATTTTTTCATCTGATTTTCTAAGCCACCAAATCATGTCACAATAAACAGCACTAAATCTCCCCAATGGTACTATCTATCAACAAACACACCACACTCCAACCCTAAGGGTTGGCTCGATTGGTAAGGGCCTTGGTCTCGGTAGTATGCTCCCTCCAAGTTTAAGGTTCGAATCCTCTTGGGTGCAAAAAAATTCTAGAGGCAATCAGACTAGGAGAATGTCCCATTAAATTACTCGAGGTGCAATTGTGGAAAACTCCTTGCCAAAAATCTGTGCACCCTCAGGATTAGTCGGTACTTTGTTCTTGGACACCCAATGCCAATCAAGAAAAAAAAACACCACATTCCAACATGAGAAACAGATCTACATGGCAGAGAGATTGTTTTTCTTTATATAGCATAAAAATGGAAAAGTACAAAGGAAAGAAACAAAAACAAGGACATAAGAAACAAAAATAACATAAGAGAACACCAAGTATGATAAGCTATTAGAATAATCTTGATGCAAAAAACAAAATAACTGACATTACCTCTTGAAGTTTCTCCATTTTCGTAAAATGTCGACCATAGGATGTGTAACGATTACCATAAAGAAAAGGTGCCAGATATAGTCTGAGCTTTTGCTGCACAATTGTTAGTAAAATTCAAATGCCAAAACATATGAGTGCATATGGGGCAAAGCAAGCCTGAAGTGTACATGCCAAGGAGCATAGGAAAGCGGCACCAGGAACATAATTTTACCTTAATGAACCAACTTTTTTCCATAAAAGGAAGACATCTATACAAAAATTCACAACGGTTACCCAATCTTTCCATTCTTAAGAAGTGCATAGTTTTACAAAAACTGATGAGTGAGAACTGTAAATTAATTGTTCGAAAAGCATATGAAAAAGAGTAAATTTGGTAATTGGCAAAGTGAATATTTGTGGAAAATGATTCGGCCTTGGTTTATATGGTGTATTTGGATAAAAAGACATAATTGCAGTTTCAAAGCTTATGAGAAGACAACAACGGATCTTAAGAGACTCTTTTTTAATACTTTTTATCAATGAATGGCTGCCTTAGACTGTTCTCTAGTTTTAGTTTTCAGGAGTTCAAGAATCTTTTTACTTTTGCAGTTTAGGGATTTTTCTTGTATAGTCATTGTGTACTTGGCTAACACCCTCTTCTTATTAAAAGGATGACTTACATAAAAATGGTGAATTTAATCATTTAATTAATATTCTAATCCTCTCTCACGTGTGGACACACTAAACCCCCCCCCCCCCCCCCCCTGGGGGGGCTCAACATACGAGATATTTTGTACTTAAATGAAGCAATGGAGTTAGAGTCAAGATCCAAGCTCTGCTATGATACAAAGTTCAATCATTTATTCTCTAAAACATAAAATACTTTGATTAATCAGAAAAAAAATAAATTAAACTGATGGAAAAGGTTAAACATAATGATTTAATTACAAGAACAATCATATATATAGCTGATTGTTGCATCACTTCAACTAGCACGGCTTCAAGCAATGACAACCATAAAGAAATTATTAAAAGAAAAAAGGCAAAACATATACAGAGAAAATACACAAAAGAACACACGTTAAAAGTCATAAAATGTACCCAAAATGCATACATTTTTTGTTTAATTTGAAAAAGAAAAAGAAAAAATTCAGCATCTTCAAAACCATATTTTTACGAGTATTAGAAAAAGATTACTCGGTTTTCTTTTTATGATATAGGCCTATACTCCATACCCTATATTCCTTTCCTCGATTTGATTCTTTCAATGGATAGAGGGATTCAAATTGAAAATAAGTGCGCATAGAGCTTGGCAAATTTAAAGATATGATCATAACTGAACACGGAATATCGAAAGGAAGGCCATTGCTCCATCATTTGCCTGAGATAACCAAAAAAACCTCAGAGAACTGACTGAATATAGGACAAAATGGTGTAGAAAACCACCTTCCAGTTGAATATCTGTTTCAGAACGGCAGGTTCACAAACAGCTTCTGCATCCTCAAGACTGAAGCCTTCCTCTAGCTTTCCTAAAGCAGCTCGAATAGCCTATGTGTACAGAAGGGAAAATGATAACCTCAAGTCTTTTTTTTAAGAAAAAAGTCTAGATCACACCGATTTCAAGCAGTAAGAACATAGATTAAATATGTACCTCCATTGACCCCTCTAACTTCCCTAAAGTAATGTTCTTGTCCACATTATATTTTGATGAATACGCATAACCACAAGGAACTTTGTGCTTTTCCTTGATCTCTTCTAAGGTTATTGATGATGCAGCATCTCGCATCAGAGCTAGTAAGCTACATTGTAAGAAATATATCTTGGAATGAGCATCATCTAATGTACAAATTAGGATGTCAAAACATTTGGCCACCAGTCAAATCATGATAGTTCCCTTGTAAAATCAGTTTTATAATTAAAACAAAGGACTTAAAATTTCCAAACTTGAAAAAAAAAAAAAAAAGAAAAAAAAAAAAGAAGAAGTTTCACCTCCTTTCTCTATCAGCATCTAATGAAGGCGCTGCACTGCTCAGCTTCTTTGTGCTTAGCTTAACTGCCTCAGATTTACTAACTTTACCATCATGTGTATCTTGCTTTATGGGCTTAACTTGCCCAGATCCCTTCATGAAGTCATATAACCTATTACCAAGAGATGGTTTGTTTTCATCAGCAGTGGACCTATCCACCTCTATTGAGACAGACCTCGCATTTTCACGCAAAAGCTTTCTTGATGATGCATTTACATTCCCTTTCCTCGAGATATCTGATACAGATACTATTTTCTTACTATTTTTTGTATTCCCCACCTTCACAGATGAGGATGACCTCAGATTCTGTTTAGCTGTTTTCAAAGCATTTCTTCTCGGGTACAAGTTCTCTATGGCGAGATTTTTCTTTTTTGAAAAATCTCTCACTTTGTTTCCAACAAAATCTGATGCTTGCTTTTTTGTTTCTTCCATGGTTTCCTTCTTTTTCTCAACTGCAGTCACAATACCAGGGAATTTTATGTGATCTCGTACTGGAGTACCAAGTTCTTCATCAATCTCATGTTTTCTGGTCAATTGGACAAAAACATTAAGCAAGTACTGCCAGCAAACTGAAGGGTAAAAACTTCAGCTCATTTCAACCACTTACAAGCAGTATATTAATATACGGTTGGGTAGTAGCCCTTCCCAAGCCCTTTGAATAATATCTTCATCATCTATATCTTCAAAAGCAATCTCCCTGATAGATGCAAATCAAGCATCTCATACACTTTTTTTTATAAGTAAATGAAATTTATTGACACTTGATACTATAATAGGCATAGCCCAAGTAACTAGGAAGTATATAAGAGGATGCACCTAACTAGGATCTAGAAATAGATACAAGGAAGCCATGGAAATTGGGACCATTAAAATCTATAGCTACGCCCCACATTATAATCAAGCATCTCTTACATAGAAATAAGCATGTTCTTTTTTTATTAAAAATTTGGACCAATTCATTTTCTCGTAAATAGGTACCGGAAAAAAAAGGAAAAAGATGAAGAAGAAGAAGAAGAAGATATCAGTAAGGACTACCTTGGCAAGCATTTCCTGTGGTATGAATTAGGACAACGTCTGCATACAGCAAGCTGCAATTGAAGATCCTTCTTATTCTCTCCTTGTTTACAAACACAGCACTTATGGATTGGGCATGTAAAAGATCCCCCTGCAGCAATCATTTTCTCAAGCTCTTCAGCAGCGACTTTATTCTCCTCATGGAGCAATTTTGCCACACAGCGTGGATGATAAAAATAGCCACATGTTGCATTAACACAGGGGAAGACCTAAAAAATGCAATCAGTAGAATCATTTAGGGTCATTCAATCGCATATCCATATAAATAACAGCACAGGAAGTATGGAAGAATACTCATTTAAATCTGTGATGGACATACTACTTCCAGCCGGTTCACAAAATATGATAGCAGCAACCAATGGCAATTAAACAATCTATAGTGTGAAAAACAAAAAAAAAAATCTATGCCCATGCACCAATTGGGAAGAGGAGGAGAGAGAGAGACAGAGAGACAGAGTATCATGAATAGCTTATTTCTGAGTGAACTCTGTCTGTATAGGGTAAAACAAGATAATAGAACATGAAATTTGGAAAAAAAAAATATTATCATGAGAAATTCAGTTTTTTTTTTTTTTTAAATCTCTCCAAAACATCTACCCAAGCAAGCTATCAGGAGCTAAAGCAGTAAAGGCAAGGTTTGTCAAATGAAAAGTAAATCAAGAGTGCTTAAAAAAATAAATCAAGAAATTTACTTCGTGGAGCTAGCAACAAGAAATTAAATAAATGAGAGATGGAGATTTAAAAGCTGGAGGAAGAAGTGCTTAGAAAGGGAGACAGGAATACATAGCTTAAATGAATAGAACAGATGCATGTATTTTTTTAGAATCAATTAGATCTACATTAAAAAATAATAGATCTATGCTGGTAAGAATTAGATTTTTTTTTTCTTACTGGAAAATAAAGAATTCGATTTGTAGTTCATATATTAGGAAAAAAAAAAAAAGATTGTAGTTCATAGATTAGAAACAGAAAAATAAAGGCACATTATAGAAGTAATTTCAAAAGCAGAAAGAAGAAAGAAGAAAAGCAAGCTCAACTAAATGTCCCATTAAACTTGCACAACATAAGTAAATGTGAGTAAAGTTGATTAGAAACGATTTTCTTTGTTCACTGCTGAGGGGATCAAATCTATTATTAAGCAAAAAGTTAAAAACAGCAATCAGTATCTTTCTCACCCCTTGTTTCTGAAACTGAACTCTTCCCAGTCTATAATACAAGATCACTCACTACTGAAAATAATATGATACAAGTATTTTTTTTTGCGCCAAGGGGACCATAAACAAAAACATTGGTCCAATTTCTTAGATCTTAATTCATACCTCAGCACCTGAAAACTTATCAGAAGAGCCCAACTTTCCACAAGCAAAGCACTGATGCTGTTTATACTCGCAATTTTTGCATACAAAGGTTGGCAACCCCTATGAAGTTGAAAAGGAAAGAAACAAATGTCAATGCTAAAAAGATAAATATGAAAAAGGATAGAGATTCCAGAGAATATATGAAGCATTAGCATACATCTACTTCTTCCTGCGAAAGGCCAAGAGATTCACATGTATCTGCATCCTCTTCTGTTGCATGAAATGACCTCATGCACCTTCCATCACAGCTGCATAAGGACACAAATAATATCATACAATGCAGAGTCCACCAAGCAGAGGACCATGAATAAGGACCTTCTGGAGGTCCCTACACCAAATTAACCATAGACAATTTAATCCAAAATATGTGGATTGAGAAATTAAGCTCATTAGTTTTGGGCAATGATAATCATGATTAATGATAAAATATAATTCAAGCACAAAAAGGGATCTTCTTGGGGGTGGGTAGTAGAGGCGAAATGGGGAATATGTATCAATGGTGCCCAATGGAGGTCATGAGTGCACATGATGTAAGTTTGAAGACATACATTAGAAGACAACGGAAGATATTGAAATATAACAGATGTCAAGTTGGGGATGGGAGCCGCATTTGCTTTTGACAAAAATTTTGGTGTGGAGAGGTGCAATTAAGAATCCTAGATCCTATAGAGATACAATTGCAGAAGAGTCTATGCATAAAGCTACAAACTACAACAGTGTTCTCGATTCAGATGGGCATTGCATGATTGCAGCTTGACATTGTTGGTAATTTTTTCCTCGGTTAATTTTAGTGGTGCAAATCTTTGGTTGGGGAATGGATTTCCTGAGTTACACGTCATCTAAAAAACACATTTTTTATGTGAGGTATATCAGACTTTGCTAGGAGACTCGATGGCAAATATTTCATCGCAAAATATTTATCAAACAAAGTTTCACGACACAAGTGGCTTTTTCACTTAGACAACAATGCATGGTAAAATATTTTTTTTTTCCTATAGATAATTGAAAATTTTATTTATAACAAGTAGGCATAGCCTAAATGCACAGGACATATATAAGAGAAGATTAAGCACCATATAACCAATAAAAAAGTCCATACCACAAAATATTACCACCATTATCGCAAAATGCACAAACAGAATCAAAAACATCCTCAACTTCATTGGACTCATCATCTTCTTCATCCAAAAGCTCATCATCCACATCATCGACTATAAATCCAGAGATTGCTGTCATTTGAACGTTCTGAAACACCAATAAGTTCACTGACTTTAATAAATAGAAAAGCTATAAGAAAAAGAAAGTTTTGAAGGATAATGGGACAAAGAAAAATATGAGAGGACAAGCAGGAGTATAACCTCGTCGCATAGTTTCGTTTTCCCGGGACTCTCATTGAGAAATGTACATAAAAACTGTTCAAATTATAAGCTTTCATTAGAATACAAATATAGAATGATTTCCTCATTCTATCAAATGATCAAACCCGACCATAAACTTTTTTTTTTATAAGATACACTTTCTAAAAAGAAAAGCTTAAGTTTAAGTAAAGATCAAATATCTTCCAATATAAGAAAGTAGTGAAGCCGAAAGATGATTTTATGAACAATAAGATAAGAAATCTAATATAAAAACCAACTAATAGACGGTAATAGAGAGCAAATATGGGGAACTATGGGGGGGTTGGTGCACAAAAGAAGTGAGAGGAGTGAACGGAGTGGGTTTGTGGAAACATATAAGAAGAGGGTGAGAGGTGTTCTCATGCCATACTCGATTCCGTCTAGGAGAAGGAAACCGTATTAAGTTCTGGTATGACACTTGGTGTGACCATGTTGCTCTAAAGGAATCTTTTCCTTCATTGTTTAGAGTAGCAAGAGATATTGATGCCTCAATAGCAGATGTAAGAGTAAGATCAGGGGAGCAAATCCAATAGAGCATCAACTTCAGTAGGGCGGCACAAGATTGGGAGATGAGCAGTTTTGAAGCCTTTTACAGCCTCCTGTATTCTTGTGAAGCGGGTAATTCACAGGATAGTCTATGGTGGATACCTGCAGCTAAAGGCACTTTCTCAGTGCGCTCTTTTTATAAGTTTCTTACTCAAGAGACACCTATCCAGTTCCCTTGGAGAAAGTTATGGAGACATAAGGCGCCTCCTAAAGCTGCGTTCTTTGTGTGGACAGCATCTCTAGGCAAGATTCTTACTACTGATAATCTAAGGAAGCGTAGGGTGATTATCGCAGATTGGTGTTGTATGTGTAGGAAAGGGGGCGAAACGGTGAACCATCTCTTAATACATTGCGAGATAGCAAGAGGGTTATGGAATGAGGTGCTGGGCAGAGTTGACTTGGCTTGGGTTATGCCGGAGAATGTGGTAGGAGTAGTGGCGAGCTGGACAAATCTGAGAGGCAACCAACAGATAAAAGAGGTGTGGAAGATGATACCAACATGCATCATGTGGTGTTTATGGCAAGAACGCAATGCAAGGACCTTTGAAGACAAAGAGAGATCGATGGAGGAACTGAAAGTTTTCTTTATTAGAACTCTTTGTAATTGGACCATAGCGGTTGATTTTAATGGCTTAGAGCTACATGATTTTCTGATGTCCATCGCTCATACCTAGCTATGGAAACTATACATTGTACTGGGTTTTTGCCTATTCTTTGATAATATAATTTATTTACTTATAAAAAAAAAAAACCAACTAATAATAATCAAAGAAAAAAATAAAGCTTGAGTGAATTAAAAATATTTCTTTTTAAGTATTATTACTGGTAGCCATAGAATTAAAAATATTAGTGGTAGCCACAGAATAATTCAGCAGTATCGAGAACTTTCTTCTTTAGTCAAACAGTACCTAGAGCTTAACTCCAACCAAATCCATCTCAAAAGTATTTCTGTTTACATATTGTTCATGTAGCCATAACCAGAAAGTTTAGAAGAAAATAAAAAAGATCCTCCAACAAGATTCCACAAAGCCCACACCGACAGGTTTTAAGCATAGGGAGCATCGTAGGGTTCAAATAAACAATTGTCAAAACAATGTTAATATGCACATTGCATGTCATAATTAATAATTAAGGGAAAAAGGCTATACAAACCTTGGACTTTGCTAAGGTGTCATCCCTACTAACAGCTTCACTAAGCAGAGGCAAGTGGTCCGCTAGATCACTCTGAGAAGGTCTGACTTCATACAAACTTCAAAATAAATAGCGGTAAAAATCTTGCACTTAAAGAACGAACAAAAGGAAAGCCAAAAAGGTTCCGGAGTTTGAGAAATACCTGAAGACTTTAGACAAGTGATCCCACAAAGATTTTCCAGATGCTTCGGGATTTTTCTTTAGGAAATGAAGGCAGTGCACTGTTATCAGAATTGTCCTAATTATATCCTCGAAGCTTTTTCTAGGTTTCTGAAGTTTGATCCAATTGTTTTCCTTAGAGAGTACATATATCTGAGGATTCACATCGGAAAGATCAAACCTCCACGCAATCACATGCTTATATATTTTTTGAAGTCCATTGTCAGTCGTTCCATGCAGGAATATGAGTTCTTTGTTGCCATATTGACTCTCGCCCTCTTTCCATTGAATTGGCAAAACAGCAAATGAAATCGGTTCGTCCTTGTCATCTTCAAAATAGTAATTTGAAACCCATTGTGGCAAGCCATCAGCCTCGTCATCAGATGATGCCATTACTCTTCTTCAAGTCACCCGCAACTAAGCAAGATGTCAAAAAGATGCTATAATAAATATTAAAACAAAAATACAGGGTTAAACTTTTCTTCGTTCTTTCTTCCTGACCAAACATAATTGACGTTGTTTGTTTATCTGTTCGTGGAAACTAAAAAATGTAGTGTCAAATTAGGCTGTGAGAGAGAAGGAACAAATTGTTGGGCATATCTTGTTTTAACGTGAGATTGAATTTGTAAACAAACGCAAAGACTCCGTTTGCTTTCCGAAGAGAAAAAAATAACAAAAGTACGGTAATCAATAAAAAGCAGATGGAACAGTAAACAAGAAAATTTCCTCGCAAAGTGAGAAGGTACAAAAAAAAAAAAAAAAAAACAATTCCTGCAATTAAGCGTAACAAGACAATACGCATGCTATTCAGATTTTGCATCGCAAATAAAAAAAATAGCTCCAAAATTCAAGAAATGAATTCAGAAGTTTCACCTAATCGGAGCCACTGCGAAACCCTGAGTTTGTGTGGTAAAGGCGACCGATGTAAAATTCGGATTCTTGGTTTGTGGAATACAGCTGAGAATTTTTCTGTCTCTTTTGCAGCAATCTCTAATCTTTGGTATGAATTCGGTAACGGTAAACTAGAACGCGGGTGATTGTATTTTTCTCCGGATCCGGAAGGCTACAGTCGAGATCAAGACATTTCATTTCATTAATAGCGTTGTTTGTGTCGGTACTTGAGTCTAGACCCACGAAAGTTCATCACGGGGATCCGATACCGAGTCATCGGGTTGGGCACTCGCTTGATGATTTTTCAAACAACTCTACGGTAATTCTAATGATATTTCCATATTCACGTCTTATTTTTATCTTATTATATAAATATAACATATTTATTATTATTAAATAATAATAAAAATTATCTAATAAATAATCAACACAATAAATAGTAGTTTAATATATAAAATTTTCTTTTTCAAACACATCAACCATTTACCGTCACATTTCTTATGGATAAAAATAGATCAATAAAATTTAGGAATATAATATTAGGAAATCATCCATTTACCGTCACATATTTCACAACTACATTTTAAAATAAAGTTACTTTTATAAAAAAAATATTATTTTCATAAATTAGACACAGTTTGGATGTCCAGATGAGATTCAAACTATCTCATTTAAGCTGTACTTCATCTTTCATCTGCCTATCCAAACGATTAAAAACAAAATTTTATTTCATCTCTGAATTTTCAACTAAAGCTATAGTAGTTCTATAGTATTCCTACAGTAACCTTACAGTAATGCTAACTATCACATCTTTAATATATATAATTATCTATTAGAATTTTTTATTTTATTATAATATATAATTAGAAAAACATATTTCAAATTTTATATAGTATAATAAATAGGTCATAATGTAATAATGTAAAAATATATTTTAGAAAAATCAAAATATTTATGAGTTTTAAAATTAATAATAGATATTACTTATTTTTAATATATTCATAATATTTTACACCCCATAATTAAAAACATTTTTCAATAATTGGAGAGATCCACCACTTTATCAAATTTCTAAAAAGTTAAAATCATATTATCTTATCTTATTATCCAAACACATTTTTTTATAAACCCTCTCATCTCATCTTAATTAAAAAAAAATCTAATTATTATTCAAAATATCCCATCTCATCTTATCTGAATTGCGTATACAAACTTATTTTACAAAAATACTCAATGTCAAGTACTTGTAGCCTCACATACTTGTCAAAATGTGAAGATGACCTATGCATAATTAACTTCAGATATAAGATTAAGGTTCGCTTTAGATGATAAAAATATCTCACATCATCTGTAAAAAGTAATAAAATAGTTTATAAATAATAATGAAATAATAGTAAGAGACTGTTTGAATTGAAACTCTCATTTCATATCATCATTACAAATTTTTTAAATTTTTACATAAAATATAATAAACAATTCAATTTTTTTAAATTCTAAAATAATAATAATATTAAAAAATAATATTATAATAATATTTTATTCAACTTTTAATTTTTATCTAAAACTATCTTATCTCATCTCATTTTACTGTCCAAATAACCTTTAAATAGTTTGTGAATAGTAATTAAATAGTCGAGAATATATGAAAAACAGTTGTGTTTTGAGAAACAAAGCCTCAAACTTCCTAAAACAATTGAAAAAAAACAGAGTGCGCAAAGTCAAGCCAACCGATGGCCAAGCTGTAGACGTCGAAAAAGGGCTCAAACCCGCAGTATATTGGCGGAGCGTATGCAGGGGATGACGATGACTGCAGTATAACAGGTTCATTCTCCCACAGAAGTCACCTCTCGTTATAAAGCAGTGAGGAGATGGTAGGGAATGCATCTGTTATATATAGACAGACTGAGTTGAACAAGACGCATCCGCAGGGGATGGATAAAACTCAGCCTCTTCGACAGTTTTTGCAGGCTTCAGTACCTAACGATGGCCACAAGCTTGAGAAGCATCTCCTGGTTCACCAGCGGTCAGAGCAAATAGATGGCCATGATTGGTCAAATGAAAATATGAGCCAGTTCTCTGATTTCTGTAACAAATTCATAATTTATGGAGGAATTATGATTGACTGACACGACGACCTTTTCATGTCTTCTCTTTTTTCCTACTTTTCAGGCAACTCTAGAGGAAAAAATGTCTGCTATATTCCAATAATAAAAATAAAAACTGCCAGTAATCTGGTATTTCCTGACAAACGGTTGCATTGTCATTATAATACTGCATATCAACTATCAAGAGTCTTAAGTAACATAATTAATAAAACGTCCATACAACTCGTAAACAGAAACTTAAATAGTAAACTTAAAAATCTTCAATTCAAAAGCATCACACTAAACAAAAACTAATTACTGTGCTAAAGCACTCAATTAAAAGTATCTTCTAAATACAGGCTCCGACTCTAGATTCTCTCGCATGTAAACTCGTCCTCATCAGTATCTGGATGTCACAGAGAGAGAGAGACAGAGAGACAGAGAGAGAGAGTCAAAACTCAGTAAATAGATGCATAATAATGTACAAAAAGTAACCAATTTCTTTTATCTTTAAGGCCCAAGACTTGGTAAATTTGATGGTAAGTATCTTGTAAACATGGTCAAAATATTACACTTAAAATCATTTTCATTTTAATTTAATCTCTTGGTGGTCGGTCTACACACATTTACGGCCTATGTGAGGCTTGACAATCATAAAGATCCTGAATCCAAACTCGAGGCCTTACAAGTGGAGTCCCATCTAGAGATAGGGACAATGCACTCGATCAATGGTGGAAGCACGGGCTTGGGCGAACCTCCACGAACCATACAAAATGGTTTGGTTGCCTTTACCTTTTAAGCTCTGGTACCATCACGCATTCATTTCATTCATGAAGCAAAATACAATTTGTTCGTGCATCTGTACATCATTTTTGTTTCTTCAAATTTTCTTTTCCATTTCTTATAACAAGTTTGCAATGAAATCCACAGACAAAAAAACTTACAGGCCCCCAGCTTTTCTTCCATGGCTGCCTTCCTTTGTACGAGTGCTGTCTTAATCGCCACACAGAAGTCATTACACATTAGCTCATTACTATTTTTTCATCTGATTTTCTAAGCCACCAAATCATGTCACAATAAACAGCAGTATATCTCCCCAATGGTACTATGTATCAACAAACACACCACACTCCAACCCTAAGGGTTGGCTCAATTGGTAAGGGCCTTGGTCTTGGTAGTATGTTCCCTCCAAGTCTAACGTTCGAATCCTCTTGGGTGCAAAAAAATTCTAGAGGCAATCGGACTAGGCGAATTAGGGGTGTTCATCCGGATCCGGATTTCAAAAAATGGGCGGTTATCCGCCCGGATTGAATCGGGCGGATAACCGGATTCAATCCGGATATCCGGATTGTTTGCTTCTTCTTTTCTTTTTTTTCTTTTTTTTGGATAAAAACCGGATCCGGGTTATAACTAGATTCAATCCGGGTTTTGTAATTTATAAAAATAAAAATAAAAAAATTATAACTTTAAAAAAAAATTATAGCACTTAAAAAAAAAATTTTGATATCATGTTCAAATTGCCTAGATTTAAAAAAATAAATAAATAAATTTAAACACTTTTAAAAAGTTTTTTTAAAAAATAAATTGAAGACAAAATTAAAAAAAATACAAAATAGGTAACATTGTTGTTACATCACAATGCAAAACATAAATTTACAAAGAAAAAAATAAATAATAATACATCACAACTAATTAAACTAATACAATGTCACTACTCATAACCGGAAAAAAAAAAAAAAAAAAACAATGTCACTACTCTTCACATCTTCAATCTAGAATTGGGGTAAGATGCACAAGAAGAAGAAGAAGAAGGGATTAAAAAAATAAATAAAAAAAAGAAAGAAAGAAGAAGAGAGAGAGAGGGTGTATAACCCAGTTGCGGATAACCGGGTTATAAAACCGGGTCCGGGTTTTCCTCAACCGCCCAAATTCCGGATTTCCGGACCGGACCGGAAAAAAATCTGGTCCGGATGAACACCCCTAAGGAGAATGTTCCATTAAATTACTCGAGGTGCAATTGTGGAAAACTCATTTCCAAAAATTTGTGCACCCTCAGAATTAGTCGGTACTTTGTTCTTGGACACCCAATGCCAATCAAGAAAAAAAAAACACCACATTCCAACATGAGAAACAAATCTACATGGCAGAGAGAGTGTTTTTCTTTATATAGCATAAAAATGGAAAAGTACAAAGGAAAGAAACAAAAACAAGGACATAAGAAACAAAAATAACATAAGAGAACACCAAGTATGATAAGCTATTAGAATAATCTTGATGCAAAAAACAAAATAACTGACATTACCTCTTGAAGTTTCTCCATTTTCGTAAAATGTCGACCATAGGATGTGTAACGATTACCATAAAGAAAAGGTGCCAGATATAGTCTGAGCTTTTGCTGCACAATTGTTAGTAAAATTCAAATGCCAAAACATATGAGTGCATATGGGGCAAAGCAAGCCTGAAGTGTACATGCCAAGGAGCATAGGAAAGCGGCACCAGGAACATAATTTTACCTTAATGAACCAACTTTTTTCCATAAAAGGAAGACATCTATACAAAAATTCACAACGGTTACCCAATCTTTCCATTCTTAAGAAGTGCATAGTTTTACAAAAACTGATGAGTGAGAACTGTAAATTAATTGTTCGAAAAGCATATGAAAAAGAGTAAATTTGGTAATTGGCAAAGTGAATATTTGTGGAAAATGATTCGGCCTTGGTTTATATGGTGTATTTGGATAAAAAGACATAATTGCAGTTTCAAAGCTTATGAGAAGACAACAACGGATCTTAAGAGACTCTTTTTTAATACTTTTTATCAATGAATGGCTGCCTTAGACTGTTCTCTAGTTTTAGTTTTCAGGAGTTCAAGAATCTTTTTACTTTTGCAGTTTAGGGATTTTTCTTGTATAGTCATTGTGTACTTGGCTAACACCCTCTTCTTATTAAAAGGATGACTTACATAAAAATGGTGAATTTAATCATTTAATTAATATTCTAATCCTCTCTCACGTGTGGACACACTAAACCCCCCCCCCCCCCCCCCCATGGGGGGGCTCAACATACGAGATATTTTGTACTTAAATGAAGCAATGGAGTTAGAGTCAAGATCCAAGCTCTGCTATGATACAAAGTTCAATCATTTATTCTCTAAAACATAAAATACTTTGATTAATCAGAAAAAAAATAAATTAAACTGATGGAAAAGGTTAAACATAATGATTTAATTACAAGAACAATCATATATATAGCTGATTGTTGCATCACTTCAACTAGCACGGCTTCAAGCAATGACAACCATAAAGAAATTATTAAAAGAAAAAAGGCAAAACATATACAGACAAAATACACAAAAGAACACACGTTCAAAGTCATAAAATGTACCCAAAATGCATACATTTTTTGTTTAATTTGAAAAAGAAAAAGAAAAAATTCAGCATCTTCAAAACCATATTTTTACGAGTATTAGAAAAAGATTACTCGGTTTTCTTTTTATGATATAGGCCTATACTCCATACCCTATATTCCTTTCCTCGATTTGATTCTTTCAATGGATAGAGGGATTCAAATTGAAAATAAGTGCGCATAGAGCTTGGCAAATTTAAAGATATGATCATAACTGAACACGGAATATCGAAAGGAAGGCCATTGCTCCATCATTTGCCTGAGATAACCAAAAAAACCTCAGAGAACTGACTGAATATAGGACAAAATGGTGTAGAAAACCACCTTCCAGTTGAATATCTGTTTCAGAACGGCAGGTTCACAAACAGCTTCTGCATCCTCAAGACTGAAGCCTTCCTCTAGCTTTCCTAAAGCAGCTCGAATAGCCTATGTGTACAGAAGGGAAAATGATAACCTCAAGTCTTTTTTTTAAGAAAAAAGTCTAGATCACACCGATTTCAAGCAGTAAGAACATAGAACCAAGAGATGGTTTGTTTTCATCAGCAGTGGACCTATCCACCTCTATTGAGACAGACCTCGCATTTTCACGCAAAAGCTTTCTTGATGATGCATTTACATTCCCTTTCCTCGAGATATCTGATACAGATACTATTTTCTTACTATTTTTTGTATTCCCCACCTTCACAGATGAGGATGACCTCAGATTCTGTTTAGCTGTTTTCAAAGCATTTCTTCTCGGGTACAAGTTCTCTATGGCGAGATTTTTCTTTTTTGAAAAATCTCTCACTTTGTTTCCAACAAAATCTGATGCTTGCTTTTTTGTTTCTTCCATGGTTTCCTTCTTTTTCTCAACTGCAGTCACAATACCAGGGAATTTTATGTGATCTCGTACTGGAGTACCAAGTTCTTCATCAATCTCATGTTTTCTGGTCAATTGGACAAAAACATTAAGCAAGTACTGCCAGCAAACTGAAGGGTAAAAACTTCAGCTCATTTCAACCACTTACAAGCAGTATATTAATATACGGTTGGGTAGTAGCCCTTCCCAAGCCCTTTGAATAATATCTTCATCATCTATATCTTCAAATGCAATCTCCCTGACAGATGCAAATCAAGCATCTTATACACTTTTTTTTATAAGTAAATGAAATTTATTGATACTTGATACTATAATAGGCNTTAAATATGTACCTCCATTGACCCCTCTAACTTCCCTAAAATTCCCTTTCCTCGAGATATCTGATACAGATACTATTTTCTTACTATTTTTTGTATTCCCCACCTTCACAGATGAGGATGACCTCAGATTCTGTTTAGCTGTTTTCAAAGCATTTCTTCTCGGGTACAAGTTCTCTATGGCGAGATTTTTCTTTTTTGAAAAATCTCTCACTTTGTTTCCAACAAAATCTGATGCTTGCTTTTTTGTTTCTTCCATGGTTTCCTTCTTTTTCTCAACTGCAGTCACAATACCAGGGAATTTTATGTGATCTCGTACTGGAGTACCAAGTTCTTCATCAATCTCATGTTTTCTGGTCAATTGGACAAAAACATTAAGCAAGTACTGCCAGCAAACTGAAGGGTAAAAACTTCAGCTCATTTCAACCACTTACAAGCAGTATATTAATATACGGTTGGGTAGTAGCCCTTCCCAAGCCCTTTGAATAATATCTTCATCATCTATATCTTCAAAAGCAATCTCCCTGATAGATGCAAATCAAGCATCTCATACACTTTTTTTTATAAGTAAATGAAATTTATTGACACTTGATACTATAATAGGCATAGCCCAAGTAACTAGGAAGTATATAAGAGGATGCACCTAACTAGGATCTAGAAATAGATACAAGGAAGCCATGGAAATTGGGACCATTAAAATCTATACCTACGCCCCACATTATAATCAAGCATCTCTTGCATAGAAATAAGCATGTTCTTTTTTTATTAAAAATTTGGACCAATTCATTTTCTCATAAATAGGTACCGGAAAAAAAAGGAAAAAGATGAAGAAGAAGAAGAAGAAGATATCAGTAAGGACTACCTTGGCAAGCATTTCCTGTGGTATGAATTAGGACAACGTCTGCATACAGCAAGCTGCAATTGAAGATCCTTCTTATTCTCTCCTTGTTTACAAACACAGCACTTATGGATTGGGCATGTAAAAGATCCCCCTGCAGCAATCATTTTCTCAAGCTCTTCAGCAGCGACTTTATTCTCCTCATGGAGCAATTTTGCCACACAGCGTGGATGATAAAAATAGCCACATGTTGCATTAACACAGGGGAAGACCTAAAAAATGCAATCAGTAGAATCATTTAGGGTCATTCAATCGCATATCCATATAAATAACAGCACAGGAAGTATGGAAGAATACTCATTTAAATCTGTGATGGACATACTACTTCCAGCCGGTTCACAAAATATGATAGCAGCAACCAATGGCAATTAAACAATCTATAGTGTGAAAAACAAAAAAAAAAATCTATGCCCATGCACCAATTGGGAAGAGGAGGAGAGAGAGAGACAGAGAGACAGAGTATCATGAATAGCTTATTTCTGAGTGAACTCTGTCTGTATAGGGTAAAACAAGATAATAGAACATGAAATTTGGAAAAAAAAAATATTATCATGAGAAATTCAGTTTTTTTTTTTTTTTAAATCTCTCCAAAACATCTACCCAAGCAAGCTATCAGGAGCTAAAGCAGTAAAGGCAAGGTTTGTCAAATGAAAAGTAAATCAAGAGTGCTTAAAAAAATAAATCAAGAAATTTACTTCGTGGAGCTAGCAACAAGAAATTAAATAAATGAGAGATGGAGATTTAAAAGCTGGAGGAAGAAGTGCTTAGAAAGGGAGACAGGAATACATAGCTTAAATGAATAGAACAGATGCATGTATTTTTTTAGAATCAATTAGATCTACATTAAAAAATAATAGATCTATGCTGGTAAGAATTAGATTTTTTTTTTCTTACTGGAAAATAAAGAATTCGATTTGTAGTTCATATATTAGGAAAAAAAAAAAAGATTTGTAGTTCATAGATTAGAAACAGAAAAATAAAGGCACATTATAGAAGTAATTTCACAAGCAGAAAAAAGAAAGAAGAAAAGCAAGCTCAACTAAATTTCCCACTAAACTTGCGAGACATAAGTAAATGTGAGTAAAGCCTGATTAGAAACGATTTTCTTTGTTCACAGCTGAGGGGATCAAATCTATTATTAAGCAAAAAGTTAAAAACAGCCATCAGTATCTTTCTTACCCCTTGTTTCTGAAACTGAACTCTTCCCATTCTATAATACAAGATCACTCACTACTGAAAATAATATGATACAAGTTTTTTTTTTTTTTTTTTTTTTTGCGCCGAGGGGAGCATAAACAAAAACATTGGTCCAATTTCTTAGATCTTAATTCATACCTCAGCACCTGAAAANTCAGTAGAATCATTTAGGGTCATTCAATCTCATATCCATGTAAATAACAGCACAGGAAGTATGGAAGAATATTCATTTAAATCTGTGATGGACATTCTACTTCCAGCCGGTTCACAAAATATGATAGCAGCAACCAATGGCAATTAAACAATCTATAGTATGAAAAAAAATATATTATCATGAGAAATTCAGTGTTTTTTTTTTAAAAAAAAAAACCTCTCCAAAACATCTACCCAAGCAAGCTATCAGGAGCTAAAGCAGTAAAGGCAAGGTTTGTCAAATGAAAAGTAAATCAAGAGTGCTTAAAAAAATAAATCAAGAAATTTACTTCGTGGAGCTAGCAACAAGAAATTAAATAAATGAGAGATGGAGATTTAAAAGCTGGAGGAAGAAGTGCTTAGAAAGGGAGACAGGAATACATAGCTTAAATGAATAGAACAGATGCATGTATTTTTTTAGAATCAATTAGATCTACATTAAAAAATAATAGATCTATGCTGGTAAGAATTAGATTTTCTTTTTCTTTACTGGAAAATAAAGAATTAGATTTGTAGTTCATATATTAGGAAAAAAAAAAAAAGATTGTAGTTCATAGATTAGAAACAGAAAAATAAAGGCACATTATAGAAGTAATTTCAAAAGCAGAAAGAAGAAAGAAGAAAAGCAAGCTCAACTAAATGTCCCATTAAACTTGCACAACATAAGTAAATGTGAGTAAAGTTGATTAGAAACGATTTTCTTTGTTCACTGCTGAGGGGATCAAATCTATTATTAAGCAAAAAGTTAAAAACAGCAATCAGTATCTTTCTCACCCCTTGTTTCTGAAACTGAACTCTTCCCAGTCTATAATACAAGATCACTCACTACTGAAAATAATATGATACAAGTATTTTTTTTTGCGCCAAGGGGACCATAAACAAAAACATTGGTCCAATTTCTTAGATCTTAATTCATACCTCAGCACCTGAAAACTTATCAGAAGAACCCAACTTTCCACAAGCAAAGCACTGATGCTGTTTATACTCGCAATTTTTGCATACAAAGGTTGGCAACCCCTATGAAGTTGAAAAGGAAAGAAACAAATGTCAATGCTAAAAAGATAAATATGAAAAAGGATAGAGATTCCAGAGAATATATGAAGCATTAGCATACATCTACTTCTTCCTGCGAAAGGCCAAGAGATTCACATGTATCTGCATCCTCTTCTGTTGCATGAAATGACCTCATGCACCTTCCATCACAGCTGCATAAGGACACAAATAATATCATACAATGCAGAGTCCACCAAGCAGAGGACCATGAATAAGGACCTTCTGGAGGTCCCTACACCAAATTAACCATAGACAATTTAATCCAAAATATGTGGATTGAGAAATTAAGCTCATTAGTTTTGGGCAATGATAATCATGATTAATGATAAAATATAATTCAAGCACAAAAAGGGATCTTCTTGGGGGTGGGTAGTAGAGGCGAAATGGGGAATATGTATCAATGGTGCCCAATGGAGGTCATGAGTGCACATGATGTAAGTTTGAAGACATACATTAGAAGACAACGGAAGATATTGAAATATAACAGATGTCAAGTTGGGGATGGGAGCCGCATTTGCTTTTGACAAAAATTTTGGTGTGGAGAGGTGCAATTAAGAATCCTAGATCCTATAGAGATACAATTGCAGAAGAGTCTATGCATAAAGCTACAAACTACAACAGTGTTCTCGATTCAGATGGGCATTGCATGATTGCAGCTTGACATTGTTGGTAATTTTTTCCTCGGTTAATTTTAGTGGTGCAAATCTTTGGTTGGGGAATGGATTTCCTGAGTTACACGTCATCTAAAAAACACATTTTTTATGTGAGGTATATCAGACTTTGCTAGGAGACTCGATGGCAAATATTTCATCGCAAAATATTTATCAAACAAAGTTTCACGACACAAGTGGCTTTTTCACTTAGACAACAATGCATGGTAAAATATTTTTTTTTTCCTATAGATAATTGAAAATTTTATTTATAACAAGTAGGCATAGCCTAAATGCACAGGACATATATAAGAGAAGATTAAGCACCATATAACCAATAAAAAAGTCCATACCACAAAATATTACCACCATTATCGCAAAATGCACAAACAGAATCAAAAACATCCTCAACTTCATTGGACTCATCATCTTCTTCATCCAAAAGCTCATCATCCACATCATCGACTATAAATCCAGAGATTGCTGTCATTTGAACGTTCTGAAACACCAATAAGTTCACTGACTTTAATAAATAGAAAAGCTATAAGAAAAAGAAAGTTTTGAAGGATAACGGGACAAAGAAAAATATGAGAGGACAAGCAGGAGTATAACCTCGTCGCATTGTTTCGTTTTCCCGGGACTCTCATTGAGAAATGTACATAAAAACTGTTCAAATTATAAGCTTTCATTAGAATACAAATATAGAATGATTTCCTCATTCTATCAAATGATCAAACCCGACCATAAACTTTTTTTTTTATAAGATACACTTTCTAAAAAGAAAAGCTTAAGTTTAAGTAAAGATCAAATATCTTCCAATATAAGAAAGTAGTGAAGCCGAAAGATGATTTTATGAACAATAAGATAAGAAATCTAATATAAAAACCAACTAATAGACGGTAATAGAGAGCAAATATGGGGAACTATGGGGGGGTTGGTGCACAAAAGAAGTGAGAGGAGTGAACGGAGTGGGTTTGTGGAAACATATAAGAAGAGGGTGAGAGGTGTTCTCATGCCATACTCGATTCCGTCTAGGAGAAGGAAACCGTATTAAGTTCTGGTATGACACTTGGTGTGACCATGTTGCTCTAAAGGAATCTTTTCCTTCATTGTTTAGAGTAGCAAGAGATATTGATGCCTCAATAGCAGATGTAAGAGTAAGATCAGGGGAGCAAATCCAATAGAGCATCAACTTCAGTAGGGCGGCACAAGATTGGGAGATGAGCAGTTTTGAAGCCTTTTACAGCCTCCTGTATTCTTGTGAAGCGGGTAATTCACAGGATAGTCTATGGTGGATACCTGCAGCTAAAGGCACTTTCTCAGTGCGCTCTTTTTATAAGTTTCTTACTCAAGAGACACCTATCCAGTTCCCTTGGAGAAAGTTATGGAGACATAAGGCGCCTCCCAAAGCAGGGTACTTTGTGTGGACAGCATCCCTAGGCAAGATTCTTACTACTGATAATTTGAGGAAGCGGAGGGTGATCATCGCAGATTGGTGTTGTATGTGCAGGAAGGGGGGCGAATCGGTGGACCACCTCTTAATACATTGCAAGATAGCGAGAGGGTTATGGAATGAGGTTCTGGGCAAAATTGACTTGGCTTGGGTTATGCCTGAGAATGTGGTAGGAGTAGTGGCTAGTTGGATAAATTTGAGAGGCAACCAACAGATAAAAGAGGTGTGGAAGATGATACCCATATGCATCATGTGGTGTTTATGGCAAGAACGCAATGCAAGGACCTTCGAAGACAAAGAGAGATCGATGGAGGAGCTGAAAGTTTTCTTTATTAGAACTCTTTGTAATTGGACCATAGCGGTTGATTTTAATGGCTTAGAGCTACATGATTTTCTGATGTCCATCGCTCATACCTAGCTATGGAAACTATACATTGTACTGGGTTTTTGCCTATTCTTTGATAATATAATTTATTTACTTATAAAAAAAAAAAACCAACTAATAATAATCAAAGAAAAAAATAAAGCTTGAGTGAATTAAAAATATTTCTTTTTAAGTATTATTACTGGTAGCCATAGAATTAAAAATATTAGTGGTAGCCACAGAATAATTCAGCAGTATCGAGAACTTTCTTCTTTAGTCAAACAGTACCTAGAGCTTAACTCCAACCAAATCCATCTCAAAAGTATTTCTGTTTACATCTTGTTCATGTAGCCATAACCAGAAAGTTTAGAAGAAAATAAAAAAGATCCTCCAACAAGATTCCACAAAGCCCACACCGACAGGTTTTAAGCATAGGGAGCATCGTAGGGTTCAAATAAACAATTGTCAAAACAATGTTAATATGCACATTGCATGTCATAATTAATAATTAAAGGAAAAAGGCTATACAAACCTTGGACTTTGCTAAGGTGTCATCCCTACTAACAGCTTCACTAAGCAGAGGCAAGTGGTCCGCTAGATCACTCTGAGAAGGTCTGACTTCATACAAACTTCAAAATAAATAGCGGTAAAAATCTTGCACTTAAAGAACGAACAAAAGGAAAGCCAAAAAGGTTCCGGAGTTTGAGAAATACCTGAAGACTTTAGACAAGTGATCCCACAAAGATTTTCCAGATGCTTCGGGATTTTTCTTTAGGAAATGAAGGCAGTGCACTGTTATCAGAATTGTCCTAATTATATCCTCGAAGCTTTTTCTAGGTTTCTGAAGTTTGATCCAATTGTTTTCCTTAGAGAGTACATATATCTGAGGATTCACATCGGAAAGATCAAACCTCCACGCAATCACATGCTTATATATTTTTTGAAGTCCATTGTCAGTCGTTCCATGCAGGAATATGAGTTCTTTGTTGCCATATTGACTCTCGCCCTCTTTCCATTGAATCGGCAAAACAGCAAATGAAATCGGTTCGTCCTTGTCATCTTCAAAATAGTAATTTGAAACCCATTGTGGCAAGCCATCAGCCTCGTCATCAGATGATGCCATTACTCTTCTTCAAGTAACCCGCAACTAAGCAAGATGTCAAAAAGATGCTATAATAAATATTTAAAAAAAAAATACAGGGTTAAACTTTTCTTCGTTCTTTCTTCCTGACCAAACATAATTGACGTTGTTTGTTTATCTGTTCGTGGAAACTAAAAAATGTAGTGTCAAATTAGGCTGTGAGAGAGAAGGAACAAATTGTTGGGCATATCTTGTTTTAACGTGAGATTGAATTTGTAAACAAACGCAAAGACTCCGTTTGCTTTCCGAAGAGAAAAAAATAACAAAAGTACGGTAATCAATAAAAAGCAGATGGAACAGTAAACAAGAAAATTTCCTCGCAAAGTGAGAAGGAAAAAAAAAAAAAAAAAAAAAACAATTCCTGCAATTAAGCGTAACAAGACAATACGCATGCTATTCAGATTTTGCATCGCAAATAAAAAAAATAGCTCCAAAATTCAAGAAATGAATTCAGAAGTTTCACCTAATCGGAGCCACTGCGAAACCCTGAGTTTGTGTGGTAAAGGCGACCGATGTAAAATTCGGATTCTTGGTTTGTGGAATACAGCTGAGAATTTTTCTGTCTCTTTTGCAGCAATCTCTAATCTTTGGTATGAATTCGGTAACGGTAAACTAGAACGCGGGTGATTGTATTTTTCTCCGGATCCGGAAGGCTACAGTCGAGATCAAGACATTTCATTTCATTAATAGCGTTGTTTGTGTCGGTACTTGAGTCTAGACCCACGAAAGTTCATCACGGGGATCCGATACCGAGTCATCGGGTTGGGCACTCGCTTGATGATTTTTCAAACAACTCTACGGTAATTCTAATGATATTTCCATATTCACGTCTTATTTTTATCTTATTATATAAATATAACATATTTATTATTATTAAATAATAATAAAAATTATCTAATAAATAATCAACACAATAAATAGTAGTTTAATATATAAAATTTTCTTTTTCAAACACATCAACCATTTACCGTCACATTTCTTATGGATAAAAATAGATCAATAAAATTTAGGAATATAATATTAGGAAATCATCCATTTACCGTCACATATTTCACAACTACATTTTAAAATAAAGTTACTTTTATAAAAAAAATATTATTTTCATAAATTAGACACAGTTTGGATGTCCAGATGAGATTCAAACTATCTCATTTAAGCTGTACTTCATCTTTCATCTGCCTATCCAAACGATTAAAAACAAAATTTTATTTCATCTCTGAATTTTCAACTAAAGCTATAGTAGTTCTATAGTATTCCTACAGTAACCTTACAGTAATGCTAACTATCACATCTTTAATATATATAATTATCTATTAGAATTTTTTATTTTATTATAATATATAATTAGAAAAACATATTTCAAATTTTATATAGTATAATAAATAGGTCATAATGTAATAATGTAAAAATATATTTTAGAAAAATCAAAATATTTATGAGTTTTAAAATTAATAATAGATATTACTTATTTTTAATATATTCATAATATTTTACACCCCATAATTAAAAACATTTTTCAATAATTGGAGAGATCCACCACTTTATCAAATTTCTAAAAAGTTAAAATCATATTATCTTATCTTATTATCCAAACACATTTTTTTATAAACCCTCTCATCTCATCTTAATTAAAAAAAAATCTAATTATTATTCAAAATATCCCATCTCATCTTATCTGAATTGCGTATACAAACTTATTTTACAAAAATACTCAATGTCAAGTACTTGTAGCCTCACATACTTGTCAAAATATGAAGATGACCTATGCATAATTAACTTCAGATATAAGATTAAGGTTCGCTTTAGATGATAAAAATATCTCACATCATCTGCAAAAAGTAATAAAATAGTTTATAAATAATAATGAAATAATAGTAAGAGACTGTTTGAATTGAAACTCTCATTTCATATCATCATTATAAATTTTTTAAATTTTTACATAAAATATAATAAACAATTCAATTTTTTCAAACTCTAAAATAATAATAATATTAAAAAATAATATTATAATAATATTTTATTCAACTTTTAATTTTTATCTAAAACTATCTTATCTCATCTCATTTTACTGTCCAAATAACCTTTAAATAGTTTGTGAATAGTAATTAAATAGTCGAGAATATATGAAAAACAGTTGTGTTTTGAGAAACAAAGCCTCAAACTTCCTAAAACAATTGAAAAAAAACAGAGTGCGCAAAGTCAAGCCAACCGATGGCCAAGCTGTAGACGTCGAAAAAGGGCTCAAACCCGCAGTATATTGGCGGAGCGTATGCAGGGGATGACGATGACTGCAGTATAACAGGTTCATTCTCCCACAGAAGTCACCTCTCGTTATAAAGCAGTGAGGAGATGGTAGGGAATGCATCTGTTATATATAGACAGACTGAGTTGAACAAGACGCATCCGCAGGGGATGGATAAAACTCAGCCTCTTCGACAGTTTTTGCAGGCTTCAGTACCTAACGATGGCCACAAGCTTGAGAAGCATCTCCTGGTTCACCAGCGGTCAGAGCAAATAGATGGCCATGATTGGTCAAATGAAAATATGAGCCAGTTCTCTGATTTCTGTAACAAATTCATAATTTATGGAGGAATTATGATTGACTGACACGACGACCTTTTCATGTCTTCTCTTTTTTCCTACTTTTCAGGCAACTCTAGAGGAAAAAATGTCTGCTATATTCCAATAATAAAAATAAAAACTGCCAGTAATCTGGTATTTCCTGACAAACGGTTGCATTGTCATTATAATACTGCATATCAACTATCAAGAGTCTTAAGTAACATAATTAATAAAACGTCCATACAACTCGTAAACAGAAACTTAAATAGTAAACTTAAAAATCTTCAATTCAAAAGCATCACACTAAACAAAAACTAATTACTGTGCTAAAGCACTCAATTAAAAGTATCTTCTAAATACAGGCTCCGACTCTAGATTCTCTCGCATGTAAACTCGTCCTCATCAGTATCTGGATGTCACAGAGAGAGAGAGACAGAGAGACAGAGAGAGAGAGTCAAAACTCAGTAAATAGATGCATAAGAAGGTACAAAAAGTAACCAATTTCTTTTATCTTTAAGGCCCAAGACTTGGTAAATTTGATGGTAAGTATCTTGTAAACATGGTCAAAATATTACACTTAAAATCATTTTCATTTTAATTTAATCTCTTGGTGGTCGGTCTACACACATTTACGGCCTATGTGAGGCTTGACAATCATAAAGATCCTGAATCCAAACTCGAGGCCTTACAAGTGGAGTCCCATCTAGAGATAGGGACAATGCACTCGATCAATGGTGGAAGCACGGGCTTGGGCGAACCTCCACGAACCATACAAAATGGTTTGGTTGCCTTTACCTTTTAAGCTCTGGTACCATCACGCATTCATTTCATTCATGAAGCAAAATACAATTTGTTTGTGCATCTGTACATCATTTTTGTTTCTTCAAATTTTCTTTTCCATTTCTTATAACAAGTTTGCAATGAAATCCACAGACAAAAAAACTTACAGGCCCCCAGCTTTTCTTCCATGGCTGCCTTCCTTTGTACGAGTGCTGTCTTAATCGCCAGGGAATTTTATGTGGTCTATTATTGGAGTTCCAAGTTCTTCAACAATCTCATGATTTCTGGTCAATTAGACAAAAACATTTAGCAAAGGTACTGGCAAAAAGCCTAAGCTACAAAAAAGGCTGCCCATTTCAACCACTTACAAGCAGAATATTAGTATGCGGTCGGGTAATAGACCTTCCCAAGCCCTTGTTATTATACCTTCCTCCTCTATATCTTCAAAAGCAATTGCCCTGATAGAAGCCCATCAAGCATCTAGACGTCACTTATAATTAAGTATCAAAGAAGAAGGAAAAAATAAAGACAACAATGAGGAGTACCTAGGCAAGCATTTCCTGTGGTACGACTTAGGACATCGTCTACATACAGCAAGCTGCAATTGACTGTCCTCCTTATTCTCTCCTTGTTTACAAACACAGCACTTATGGATCGGGCATGTAAAATATCCCCCTCCAACAATATTCCTCTCAAGCTCTTCAGCAGCAGCTTTATTCTCCCGATAAAGCAATTTTGCCACACAATGTGGATGATAAAAATAATTGCATGTAGCACTAACACAGGGGAAGACCTAAACAAATGCAATTGGTAGAATTATTTAGAGCCATTGAATTACACATCCAAATAAATAACAGAAGAAGTCAGGAACAATTTACCATCTGGAGCAATTACATAAAATAAAAAAACCACCTCTGAGAAATATCTACCTGAATAAAGGAGCTCAAGCAGGAAACCTGAGGTTTGTTGTATGGAATTTAAACATTCACAGATAAAGAAATAACAAAGGAAACAAAGAATAGATAATTGCTTCCTGAATGCAATTACAGAATAACTGCAAAACTATGGAAAAGCAAGAGAGTTGGGTGGTAGAAACCAGGGGGGTAACAGATCAAGAATATTTACACAAGAAGGAAAGCAATTTACTGGGTGATACTGATTGTAAATGGGAAATAATTTTTTTTTTTTTATAAGTAAAATGGGAAATAAATTAGAAATGGAAATTTAAAAGCTGCAGGAAATAAAGTGCAGCAAAAAATAAACAAACAAAAATGTACAAACAAAAACTTTAGTTCAATTTCTTAAGAGCTGAATAGTACCTCAGCACCTGAGAACACATTAGAAGAGCCCAACTTCCCACAAGCAAAGCACTGATGCTGTTGGTACTCGCAGTTTTTACAGACAAATCTCGGAAGCCCCTATGAAGTTGAAAAGGAAAAAATAAATGTTGATGCAAAAATAAAAAAATAAAAAGGAGATCATATTTCAGAGTACACATCAAGCAGTAGCATACATGTAATTCTCCAAGCGAAAAGCCAAGAGAGGGACACATATTTGCACCAGTCTCTACAGTTGCATGAAACAATCTCATGCACCTTCCCTCACAACTGCATAAAAACCCAGATAACATCATGTTAAAAACAGCCACCTAAGTGTGAAACCAAAATTAGGAAAGGCTGATCTGCACTGTCTGGTTTAATGCTATGCACCATCTAAGCACTACACCGACCTATATGTTGCAAATTAAGCATATTTGCTGCAGCTCACTATTTGTCATCAATAATGGTTGGTATTTAGTAGAACTTCTCTTATAAATAGGAGAGCTCTGATATCAATTGTTGTGCATAAAAACTGTCCAAGAATTACACAAGACGATATTTAAGTGGTTCAACAATTTGCCTAAATCCACTGGAGCCAAAATTCGATATGTTTGTATGAGTTTACAAACACTCAAAAGTTTCTCAATGCACTCTCTGTTTTATTGCGCACACACTTCGCATATCAGAGCTCTCCTATTTATAGGAGAAGTTATACTAAATATCAACCATCATTGATGACAAATAGTGAGCTGCAGCAACTATGCTTAATCTGCAACATATAGGTCTATGCAGTGACGGTGCAGAGCAGCCTTTTTGGTTTCACACTTAGGTGGCCGTTTTCAACAATCATCACATCCACCCAAGTGTGTCATACTAGGTTGCTTTACAAACTGTTGCAACCTTCAAATGATTGCACCTCCTTCTTTGACATGAGAGACTTCCGCTATCAAATGTGCTCTAAGGCTCCAATGCATCCGAAGGGGCTCAGCAGTGTGCAATATTGATCAAGTCCAAACAGTGTTGGAACTTGATCCCTGTGACGACTTTCGTCAACATATCTGTTGGATTTCTGAAATATGATGTTCTCTTCTTCTAATATTCACATACAAAGTGAAATCTATATATTTTGTTCGAGAGTGATACACTTGATTCTTGGCCAAATGAATTGTACTTTGACTGTCACAATAAATGGTAACCTCTTATTGTTTAATGCCCAAGTCTGTTACCAGTCCTTGTAACCAAATGGCTTCTTCCACGGCTTCTGTTACAGCCATGTATTCAGCCTCCATGAATGATAGTGCAATTGTAGACTACAAATTTGATCACCAACTAACTGGTCCTCCAGCCATAGTGAACACATATCCAATTGTCGATCGGCGTTTGTCAAGATCATCTGCATGGTCTGAATCAANATCAATTGTTGTGCATAAAAACTGTCCAAGAATTACACAAGACGATATTTAAGTGGTTCAACAATTTGCCTAAATCCACTGGAGCCAAAATTCGATATGTTTGTATGAGTTTACAAACACTCAAAAGTTTCTCAATGCACTCTTTGTTTTATTGCACACACACTTCGCATATCAGAGATCTCCTATTTATAGGAGAAGTTATACTAAATATCAACCATCATTGATGACAAATAGTGAGCTCCAGCAACTATGCTTAATCTGCAACATATAAGTCTATGCAGTGCTTGGACGTTGCAGAGCAGCCTTTCCTAACTTTGGTTTCACACTTAGGTGGCCGTTTTCAACAATCATCCCATCCACCGAAGTGTGTCATACTAGGCTGCTTTACAAACTATTGCAACCTTCAAATGATTGCACCTCCTTCTTTGACATGAGACACTTCCGCTATCAAATGTGCTCTAAGCCTCCAATGCATCCAAAGGTGCTCAGCAGTATGCAATATTGATCAAGTCCAAACAGTGTTGGAACTTGATCCCTGTGACGACTTTCGTCAACATATCTGTTGGATTATTTTTAGTGTCAATCTTCTGAAGTATGATGTCTTCTTCTTCTAATATTTTCACGTACAAAGTGAAATCTATGTATTTTGTTCGAGAGTGATACACTTTATTCTCGGCCAAATGAATTTCACTTTGATTGTCACAATAAACGGTAACCTCTTGCTATTTAAAGTCCAAGTCTGTTACCAGTCCCTGTAACCAAATGGCTTCTTCCACGGCTTCTGTTACAGCCATGTATTTAGCTTCCGCGGATGATAGTACAATTGTAGACTACAAATTTGATCGCCAACTAACTGATCCTCCAGCCATAGTGAACACGTATCCAGTTGTCGATCGGCGTTTGTCAAGATCATCTGCATAATCTGAGTCAACATATTCAGTTACTAGACTATCTTCACTCTTCTCGAATTTCAAACCAAGATCTACGGTCCCTAAAATATACCGTAGAATCCATTTAGCCGCATGCGCCAATGTGTCTTTCCAAGATTATGAATATAGCGACTAATCAACCTAACGGCCTGGGAGATATCAGATCGTGTATATACCATGACATACATTAAACTTCCAACAACATTTGCATACGGGAAATTCTTCATATATTCTCCCTCTTCATCACTTTTAAGAGATTGCAATGCACTAAACTTGAAATATGGGGCCATTATAGTACTCACAGGCTTCGTCTTCGAGTCCATGTTGAAACGTTGCAATATTCTCTTCAGATACTGTTTCTGAGTAAGGTGAACTATACATTTCACCATATCTCTGTTGATCTCCATTCCACTATTCTTCGTGCCTTTCCTAGATCTTTCATTTCAAACTCATGACTCAACTGAGTTTTCAAACGATTTATCTCCACATTACTTTTACATGCAATTAACATATTATCTACATGTAAAAACAAATAAACGAAAGATCCATTTGCAAGTTTTATTAAATATACGCAGTGATCATATTGACAACGTGTATTTCAGGTCCATCATAGCGGTCAAACCGCTTATACCATTGCCGATGTGACTGCTTCAATTCATAGAGAGACTTCTTCAAACTGCAGACCCATTTTTCTTTACTAGCTTCTTTAAAATCTTCTGGTTAAGACAGACAAATCTCATCTTCTAAATCACCATATAAGAAAGTTGTCTTAACATCAAGCTGTGCTAACTCAAGATCATTTTGTGCAATCAAAGCTAGCAATATCCGAATGGATAAATGCTTCACAACAAGAGAGAATACTTTACTGTTATTAAATTCCTTGTCTGATATATATGAGCATTTAATTACTACACTATTGTATGGGAAGGAAAAAATCAATTTTGTCAATGTATCTAGTTCTTTGATTAGCAATGAGTACCGCAGAAAAGATGAGCAGGTACATCTACATACATCAAGTAAAGCATTAATAGCAAGAGGGAGACCACAGTCAAAATATTCAGGAAAGAAGAAAGGTTTTCAATCGAAAACTATGACCACATCACGTGGTTCATCAGTCCGGAGAAAACTCGCCAAAGACGAGTATTCTTTTTGTCACAACAAAGTACACTAGAAGAAGGATTGTTCCAAATTGAAGGGACAAAAAAAGAATCAACCCACCATAGCCAATGTCGTGGACAGAGATGGAGATTCAGATATTGTTTTGACAAGTTCATCATTCATTTGTCATTCCAATGAATGGATTATGGATTCCGGATATACCTATCACATGTGTTCCAATCGAGACTGGTTTACTGACTTCACAAATATTAATAGTGGAGCAATACTTATGGGCAATGACAGCGCCTGCAAGACTCAGGGAATAGGAAGCATTCAGTTGAAACTGCACGATGTAAGTGTCAAGACTCCGACAGAAGTTTGGTACGTTCCGGATTTGCAGAAAAATCTCATCTCACTTGGATCTCTGGATTCAAAAGGATTCAGAATCACTATTAAAGACAGAACTCTCAAAGTAGTAATGGGAATTCAGGTGGCTATGAAGGGTTTGAAACGAGGAAACTTGTATTTCTAACAAGGAAGTACTGTTTATGGTAGAGCTTCAACAGGCTGTGAGAAGCTAGATGAGACTAATGCTGACACTACCAGTCTTTGGCATATGCGTATGGGACATGCCGGAAAAAAAGCTTTGCAAATACTAGTGAGGCAAGGGTTACTCAAAGGTGCCAAGACTGGTAAATTTAGGGGTGTAAAAAAAAACCGATAAACCGGTAAACCGGACCGGACTGGACCAAACCGGTGGCATCGGTCCGGTTCCAAAGTTGGTTCGGTCCGGTACCGGTTTTAGTTTTCTTAAAACCGGTACCGGTTTTAGTTTTCTTAAAACCGGTCAAAATCGGTCCGGTTTCAATTTTTCTTTTTCTAAAACCGGACCGGACCGGACCGATTTATATATATATATAAATTTTTTATATTGTATATAATATTTATATATAATATATAACTATATATAAAATAGTTTTGTATTATATGATAAATTACTAATTAATATAGCATTAAATTTTAAAATCTTTTATCATTTTGTTTATTGTATTATAGTTATACTAATATTATATAGTGCATATTAATAGTTATACTAATACTATATCACTATATATTATAATATACTATAATATATCATTATAGTCTATAATACAATTATAATATATATTATAATATACTACAATATATTATCACTATAGTATTATATACTATAATATACTATATTTTATATATATTATATAATATATAATATAGTACATTAAAACAGGTAAAACCGGACCGAACCGGACCGAAAATCGGTAAAACCGGAGTACCGGTTTAGGAGGGTAACCGGTGCGTAATCGGTTTTGAAAAATACAAAACCGGTACATACCGGTTCGGTCCTAAATTTTGTCCAAAACCGAACTGAACCGGACCGGTTACACCCCTAGGTAAATTGTCTTTCTGTGATCACTGTATATTGGGGAAGTATACGCAGATCAAGTTTGGAACCGCTATACACAACACTAAGAATGGCTGTAAGTGGGGTTTTAATCAAATTGTCTACAGAATCTCATCTCAATTGGATCTTTGGATTCACAAAGGAATTCAGAATCACTATTGAAGACAATTTACACAGTGCTCACAGAAAGACAATTTACCAGTCTTGAAACCTTTGAATAACCCTTGTCTCACTAGTGTTTGCAAAACTTTTTATCCGGCGTGTACCATACACATATGCCAAAGACTAGCGGTGTCAGCATTAATCTCATTTAGCTTCTCACAGCTTGAGGAAGCTCTACCATCAACAATACTTCCTTGTAAGAAGTACAAGTTTCCTCGCCTCAAACCCTTCATAGCCACTTGAACTCCCATTACTACTTTGAGAGTTCCGTCTTCAATAATGATCCTGAATCCCTTTGAATCCAGATATCCAAGTGAGATGAGATTTTTCCGCAAGTCCAGAACGTACCGAACTTTTGTTAGAGTCTTGACTCTTACATCGTGCAGCTTCAACCAAATGCTTCCTATTCCCTGAGTCTTATAAGCGTTGTCGTTGCCCATAAGTACTGCTCCATTATCAATATTTGTGAAATCAGTAAACCAGTCTCGATTGGGACACATGTGATAGGTACATCCGGAATCCATAATCCATTTATCGGAATGACAAATGAATGATGAATTTGTCAAGGCAATGTCTGAATCTTCATCTCTGTCTGCGACATTGGCTGTGGTGGGTTGATTCTTCTGTTGTCCCTTCAATTTGGGACAATCCTTCTTCCAGTGTCCTTTGTTGTGAAAAAAGAACTCATCTTTGGCGAGTTTTCTCCTGACTGATGAATTACGTGATGTGGCCAGAGTTTTCGATTGAAAACCTTTATTCTTTCCTGAATACTTTGACTGTGGTCTCCCTCTTGCTGTTAATGCTTCACTTGATGTATCTAGCTGTATCTGCTTATCTTTACTGCGGTACTCATTGCTAATCAAAGAACTAGATACATCGACAAAACTAATTTTTTCCTCCCCATACAATAGTGTAGTAATTAAATGCTCATATATATCAGGCAAGGAATTTAATAACAGTAAAGTATTCTCTCCTGTTGTGAAGCATTAATCCATTCGGATATTACTAGTTTTGGTTGCACAAAATGATCTTGAGTTAGCACAGTTTGATGTGAAGACAGATTTCTTATATGGTGATCTGGAAGAGAAGATTTATTTGTCTCAACTAGAAGGTTTTAAAGAAGCTGGTAAAGAAAAATAGGTCTGCAGTCTGAAGAAGTCTCTCTATGGAGTGAAGCAGGCACCTCGGCAATGATATAAACGGTTTGACCGCTTTATAATGGACCTAAAAGACACTCGTTGTCAAAATGATCAATGTGTATATTTTATAAAACTTGCAAATGGATCTTTCGTTTATTTGCTTTTATATGTAGATGATATGTTAATTGCATGTAAAAGTAAAGTGGAGATAAATCGTTTGAAAACTCAGTTGAGTCATGAGTTTGAAATGAAAGATCTGGGAAAAGCACGAAAAATATTGGGGATAGAAATTAAGAAAGACAGGGTGAAATGTACAGTTCACCTTACTCAGAAGAAGTAGTTGAAGAGAATATTGCAACGCTTCAACATGGACTAGAAAACGAAGCCGGTGAGTACTCCAATGGCTTCATATTTCAACTTCAGTACATTGCAGTCTCCTAAAAATGATGAAGAGCGGGACTACATGAAGAATGTCCCGTATACAAGTGTTGTTGGAAGTCTAATATATGTCATGGTATGTACACGACCTAATATCTCTCAGGCCGTTAGCTTAGTTAGTCGCTATATGCATAATCCTGGAAAGACACATTGGCATATGGCTAAATGGATTCTACGGTATATTTTGGGGACTGTAGATTTTGGTTTGAAATTCGAAAAGAGTGAAGATAGTCTAGTAATTGGATATGTTGACTCAGACCATGCAGATGATCTTGACAAACGCCGATCGACAACTGGATATGTGTTCACTATGGCTGGAGGACCAGTTAGTTGGTGATCAAATTTGTAGTCTACAATTGCACTATCATTTATGGAGGCTGAATACATGGATGTAACAGAAGCCGTGGAAGAAGCCATTTGGTTACAGGAACTGGTAACAAACTTGGGCATTAAACAATAAGAGATTACCATTTATTGTGACAGTCAAAGTACAATTCATTTGGCCAAGAATCAAGTGTATCACTGTCGAACAAAATATATAGATTTCACTTTGTACGTGAAATATTAGAAGAAGAGAACATCATACTTCGGAGGATTGGCACTGAAGATAATCCAACAGATATGTTGACGAAAGTCGTCACAGGGATCAAATTCCAACACTGTTTGGACTTGATCAATATTTGCACACTGCTGAGCACCTTTGAGTGCATTGGAGTCTTAGAGCGCATTTGATAGCAAAAGTCTCTCATGTCAAAGAAGGAGGTGCAATCATTTGAAAGTTGTAACAATTTGTGAAAGTAGCCTAGTATGGCACACTTGGGTGGAGGGGGTGATTGTTGAAAACGGCCACCTAAGTGTGAAACCAAAGTCAGGAAAGGCTGCTCTGCACCGTCCGGTTTAATGCCCTGCACTGTCCAAGCACTACACCGACTTATATGTTGCAGATTAAGCATAATTGTTGCAGCTCACTATTTATTATCAATGATGGTTGATATTTAGTAGATATTTAGTAGAACTTCTCTTATAAATAGAAGAGCTCTGTTATGTGAAGTGTGTTTGCAAAAAAACAGAGAGTGCATTGAGAAACTTTTGAGTGTTTGTAAAACTCATACAAACATATCGAATTTTGGCTCTAGTGGACGTAGGCAAATTGCTAAACCACTTAAATATCGTCTTGTGTGATTCTTGGACAGTTTTGATGCGCAACACATCATACGATGTAGAGTCCACCAAACAGCAGATCATGAGTAGGGAATTTCTAGAAACCCCTATACAAATGCGTGTATCGAACAAAAGTCGCGTCAAGGTTTCATATAAAAAAATAATATTTTTTTGTAAGTACACTCTTGTAAAATTGCTGGTAGGCATACAAGAGTATCTATTGGTTCGAAATGGCGCATACAGTCAGACTTTAGAATCCCCTACACATTGAAAAATGATATCCCTTTTCTATAAATTTATATACCAAATCATACAATCCACCAATAATTCTACTTGGCTGTCATTACTATCATCTGTATACAGTAGTGTGTTAACAACAAATAGCAGTAACAATATTCTCATGCAATGTTGATTATGATTATAAAGATAAAAATAATCCAAGCACAAGAAGGTATATTCTAGGGCAAGTAATTAAATATATAGGTGATCTTGATTTTCAAGGGCAATTGCATGATTGGGAGCTTGAAGCTAGTAATTTTTGGTTTTTCTGACTTAATTTAGTGATGCAAATCTATGATAAGGGAACGCATAGGATGGGTTATACAACATCTAAAAGTCACAACTTTGATGTGAGGTCTTGTTATTAGACTTTTCTAGGAGACTCGATGGCAGATTTTCCAAGGCAGAGTTTCTGGCACAGGTGGCTTTACTCACTTAGACAACAAAACCTGGAAAAATATTAACAGTAGATCATCCAAGAAAGTTGAAGAAAATAATAGCTGATTATTGTTGTATGTGAAAAAAACTGGGAGACAGTTCATTACCTCCTATTTTTTGCCATTGCTAGGGAGCGTTAGTCATCAGTTTCTCTTTATTGAAGATTTGTTTAGTGATAACTAATTCAGGGGTAAGCATTTTGCATGTTGGAAAGGCAGCTTCAAAACACATTGAAGTAATTATGGGAGGAATGGAATGCTACATCTTTACAAGTTATATGGAGGGGATCATGCTACTTAGCACATTCCATTTGACAACCCCTTCTAAAAAAATTTATTTTATTTCATTCTTTCTTCATTTTTTTTCTTCCAATCATGAAAAAAATTATTTTCTTTCATTTTTTTCTTCCAATCATATTTCAAAAGCATCAATAAAAACTATTTGACATGGAGGGACCATGCTACTTAGCACATTCCATTTGACAACCCCTTTTGACAACCATTGAAAAAATTATTTTCTTTTTCATTTTTTTCATCCAATCATATTTGACAAACATCAATAAATAAGTCTTTTTTCAAAGAAAATGTAAAAATTTGAAAAAACATATAAAAGAAAATATTTTTTGTTCATGGTTGTAAAAAAGGATTGTCACACGTGATGCTAAATATCATTTTTCCAAATTGAGTATACGGAGGGAGGGAACGGCTTCAATTTTTTTTATGGAAACTTTTTTTTATTGGCACTGAGTGTCCAAGAACAAAGGCCCGAAACTTAAATCATTATTTCTGAGATCATATTATATATATATTTTTTCATTGTGGATATATCTTGTATATTTATCTTGTACTAGGACAATACCGTTTTATCTTTTTCAATAAAAAAACAAAATCAATTTGAATGATAACATCAAGAACTAAAATAAAGGGAGTCACAAATTAATCTAACCTACAATACTTGATGATATACAATAGAATTTTTTTTATTCAGTATCTACAATAGAATTATATGCTATAAAATATTAAGTACAAAGGATAGAGTGCATACCATAAAATCTCACCACCATCGTCGCAAAATGCACAAACAGAATCAAACACCCCCTCAACTTCATTTAGCCCAACTTCATTGAGCCCAACTACATTGAACTCAACTTCTCCATCCATTAGATCATAATTCAAATCAATGATATCATGGGGCATAACTCCAGGCATTGCTGCTTTTTGAACAGCCTGAAACACCAAAAAGCCCACTGGCTTAATAACAATTTAGAGAAACATATAAGAGAGAAAAAAAGAATTCACGTTGTTTCATTCTTTCTTCCTAACTAAACAGAAGTAGCAAAGCTAGTTTATCCGTTCGTGGAGAAAGAAATGCAGTGTTAAATCTTGTTTAAACTATAGTTGGCATATCTTGTTGTAATGTGGCGTTGAATCTGTAAGGAACCGCAAAGAACCAGTTTGGTTTCCCTAAATAAATAATACTAAAATGGCCCTTTAAAAAATTACTCAACAGGTCATGTTAAAGCGTAAACGATCTACTCATTATTCATCTTAATCAATTTAATCAGAAGAGGACACCTGTGATCAATTTTCTACATTGAATAGATCAGGTGTGGGTGCTGTTTTACGTGATCATTCAGGTTCTGTTTTAAGGCTGCGTGTAATGTGGTACAAGGAGAGTGTTCTGTTGAGACTATTGAAACTCTTGCTATTTTAAGGGTGTTGCAATTTATTTCTCATATGGGTCTTTCAAGATTAGTAGTTGAGACGAATTCACAAACCATTGTTGAAATGTTGAATGCTGAGGATGAGGTCTTGTCTGAACAGAGTGCTATGCTTGCTGGTATTAAGAGTTTGACTATGGGTTTTCAAGCTGTTGAATTCAGTTATACCCCTCGTGAAGCAAATTCTGTAGCACATACATTGGCTAGAAGTTGTAAACATGTGGAGGATACCAGATTGTGGTGGCATTCTATCCCTGATGTTATTAGGCAGTGTTTACTCTTGAAATGGCTATGTAACTGTCCCCAACTATTGTGATGCTTTCTGATGAATGAAGCTAGTTTTAGTTATTAAAAAAAAAAAAAAAGGAAAAAGGAACAGGACACCTCTAGAGATTTTTTCGCGACGCAAGCCAAACTCAAATTAAACCAATCAATCAAAAGATATTAAACAGTAAAAGAGAAAACAATAAAAACAATCCTCACGATATAAGAAAACGAAACAATTTCTTCAAGTAAGCCTAAAAAGACAACATGCATGCCCTTCGCTTTTCAGAACTCTGCTTAAATTTTGTTTCCCATCGTTTTCTCAGGAAGCAAACAATAGTATAGGGCTCCCGCAAACAGAAATTAGAGTTAAAATTCAAGGATTATATGCAAAAAGTTTACCTTATCAGAGCCGCTGTAGAACACTAAAAGTTTGAGCGTATGGTAATGGCGACCGATCGGTACATATAGTAACGTATTCGGGGAAGCAAGACCAGCACGCAGGTGAATGTATTTCCTCTGGATCCCGTCTAGATCATGACCGTCATTACAGTGCGTTTCGATTCGTAGAGGACACCTGCGTGAAGTTCATTGTTGCAAGTATCTTTACTCCTTTTGTCAGGGTGAGTTGGCAGGGACATGCACTGAAATTACCAATTTACCCCTATTATAAAGTATAAACCCCATATATTGACGGTCAGGACTCAGGCACGTAAGGCACTGTCTAATTTTTTTCAAGCATTATATATTATTTACGATATAATTTAATTTATAAGATTAAAAAAAATCTTACCGATAATATATGTGTGTCGGTATACTTTTTTTTTTTTTTTTAAATGATGTGTGTCGGTATACTAATGGGCTTGAAACAGATTCAAATCCAAAATGAAATTAACGTAACGGGTTTTAAATTTGGATACAATTTCGCTAAAAATAACTCAAGATCCAAGTATGATAATATGCGGAAGAAGTTGAAAATCAATATACCGATTAGGGGTGGAGTCCACGTACCCACACTCTTTCTACCCAGGCTCCGTTTTAGGCGGGTGGGGCAGTAAGGCAGCATTCCGGGGGTGGGTGGGGGCCTGTCCCCAACCTCAAGTCTATATATATTGACAAAATTAATCAAACCTCGTGGTTTTATTTTAGGTACCATGTATCAATATATGATTTGTTAGTTTTATCTTTCTATTTAATCACACATAGTTGCACATCTATATATGTGTGTTTAAATATAAAGATAAAAATAATCAATTATATATTGAGCGCCCCGGGGGTAGCAGGCCTAATATCAACATGCAGCAATAACATTTTTGAAGTGAAAAAATCTAATTACAAGTATAACTGCACACTAATATGTACATAAATATAATGTAATTGGTCAAAAAGTAGATTTTATTAAAAACTGTACTAATTTAAATTTTAAATATAAAAAAATTAATATTAATATACAGATTAGTATGTAACTTATACGTAACAAAACTCATTATGCCCACGTCTCAACACATACTTTTTCGGTAACTTCCCTCACTTATCAGTTACTTGATTTTGAAAAGTTCATTCCTTTATTACTTTTATAATTAAAATTTGCACCTTTTAACATCTGAAAGGATAATACTTTTCATGATTCTTCCTTAGATATATAGTTAAATTTTCGAAAGAGAGACTATAATATGGAACAGAGAGAGTATCCTATTTATTTTGCCTTTTGGATCGGACTGAAAACTAGCTAAAAATCATAACTTACTCGAACAAATTTTTGGAAACAACCTTTTTGTCTCCTACACGTTAAGAAACATGGAGCTATATATCAAGACTAATGGCTGTTTCTGATCTCCAATGCCTTGATTTCTCAAAGCCATTGACGCAGTTCTCAAAATCATCAATGGTTCGGTCAATCTCTTCTTGGGTGTTCATTACAAAGGGTCCAAACTGCACTACTGGCTCCCCCAACGGTTCTCCCCCAACTAAAATGAACCTGAGGGGTTTGGAGGACTTGTTCCATGACTCCAACCCCTCCCCTGAGCCTAGAAGCAGAAGGTGGTGGGCTGAGGTAGGTGGAGATTTTAGACTTCCAAAGATACCTTCGCCTTCTAATACATATACAAACGCATTCCATGATGTTGGTATTGGTTGTTGAAGATGAGCTCCTGGTTTGAGAGTGAAGTCCATGTACATTGTTGGAGTCCTTGTGAAGATTGGTGACTTTGTTCCCAAGGCCTCCCCAGCTATAACTCTGACTTTGATTCCATCTCTAACAGCTTCTGCAATGTTTTTACTCTGTATTTCTTGATACGTTGGTTCAATCCTGTGAAAAAATAGAACTAAGTTAGATATTGAAGTTTTCCACTCTTGGGTATCTCCTAATACCCAAAAACAAAACAGGGATATCAAGTTATATTGCCACTTGTATATTGTACTTGTTTGGCAATTTTTACCAAATATTATAGCGAAGTACTTCAGCAATGTTAGTAATGGAAAACGGGCATTAACTTCCAAGAGTTATGTGCAGAGGATATAAAACAGTGGGGGCTAGGATCCATCATGACAGAAGATGAAAGGCAGATTGTGCAGGCTGGCCATATCTGGCTGGCTGGTATGGACACATGCACCCAATATGGTGCAGTCAAAACACTTTAGAAAAAGTTCTATAATAAAAAATGATAACATTAGAATATGAAAAATGCCAATTCTGGGTTGAAATAATATTCTGGTCTATGATTTTACCATAGAGTGACATCAAATATATGTCATATATAGAGTCTAATATTTCTAATATTGAAGGGTTTAGTTACATTTTATGATTGGAGGAGAGGTTGATCCACAACTGTAGGCCCTTTTGGGTGCCCTGGGCGGCAGACATTTCTGAGTGAACAATCCCTTTTCCTGCAGTCATCCATTGTAGGTCACCGGCTCCAATTGTCCCTTTATGCCCTTCAAAATCTTCATGCTTCACAGATCCCTGTGGACTCAAAACAATTACATACAACTAACTACTAAGGCAACTGCTTCTCACCTCTGAAAGTTCAATCAAGGATGTTTAGAAAAATAAAAAAATCATATCGGGCCAAGTATGAGGTCGGCTGAAAAATAACACCACATTGGAAATCCCTTAGAAACTCCCTCTCTCCTAGGAATTTGGACTTAAAAGTTTCGTGGCATAGCCAAGTTTTGTTATGTTCAGTAATCCTCATTTTGGATGTTAATAGTATTTCAGATCATTTGAGAATCGTAGTAAAACAGTAGTGAATATTTTGTGAATAACAATAAACTGATTGTGAATAGTAATGAAATAGTTTATGAATAGCAATGCACTGTTTGTAAATCTTAGTAAAGTAATTTGAGAATACCTAAAAATAGCTATGTTCCTAAACAACCTTTGTGCGCTGTTATTTAAAAATAAAAGTAAAAAAAACTTATAATATTTTATATTAATGCGGAAACTTATAATATTTTATATTAATGCGGCAGAATTAAGCGGTGTATTCAATAAATATGGTTAGCAACTAAGTTTTCATGCGCATGCGTAAAAGAGAAACCCATGAGCTGGAATGATCAATTGGATATACCTGCAACATGTAGGTCACTGTCTCAAACCCTGCAAAGAGGAAAAAGAAGAACTAAGTATCAGAATCATCCAATGTTTATCTCGGCAGGTAGAGTTGATGCACAAAACTAAAGACAGAGAGCCAATAATCAAACCTCTATGTGGATGATCAGGAAATCCAGCAGGAGCAGTAACTGCGACATTCAATAACAAAATAAAGAACCATCACATTTCGTGAAGAAAAACAGAGGAAAGTAGAGATAACCCACCAGAGAACTCATCCAGAACAAGAAAAGGATCAAAGTATTTCAACTCAAACCTGAAAAAAAAAAGGGTAAAGACCCATTAATCCAAACTGCTCAATCATGGCAAACAACACTAATTTTGAGATCACCCCTTTGTCTTACCGTCCTATGCTCCTTCTAACGATGGCCCCAGCTCCTTCATGTTGTGGCCTGGCCAAGAACTTCCTCTCCACCAGACGTGCTTCTTTCAGAACTCTACAGCTTTCAGCATTATTGCTCTTTGGCATTTTTTCTGTGTCGGCTTTGAGCTTTCAGATGTAGAATGCATCAAATGTGAGAAAGAAAGCTATATATATATATATGTAGAGAGAGAGAGAGAGAGAGAGAGAGAGAGAGATTGTAAAGATGTTAGTGAGGATTTATTAGGAAGGTCAAACGGAACATTGGCGGCCTAATAATAAGACCCGCATGAGAAGGGCAGCTTGCTTGAGCTAAAGGGAAAGAGACTTTGTTTAATCCTGTGAATAGCGTCCGCATCTCGTATTGATGATGTACCCTGTTGGGTTAGTACCACCTGCCACATAATCATCATTCTATTATGGATAGTGCTACTCACAGAGGCCGTGCACCGAAAGTTCCACCGAAAAGGCAAATTTGTTTTTATCTTTTCTTTGTTTTTTTCTTTCATTTTTAATTTAATAAAAAAATTTAAAATAAATAAAAATCAGAAATTCATTTTAAAATATTTACTTAACTATTAAGTAAAATAAAATAAAATAATAAAAATAGGAAATCGGTGGCCACCATCAGTGCCACCATCTTGTACACAACATTTCTCTTCTATTATACTAATAATCGAAATACAGATATTAAAATTAATTAATATATTATATCTGTGATACACTGATATATTTGATACACTGATATTTTTGTTATGCGAATAAAAAAATTATAAATAATTTTTATCAGGTATGACCTTAATGGGGCCCTTTTGAACCATTTCAACCATTATTTTATTTTATTTTTTAATAACAAAGTACCAATTTATCTAAATATAAAATGTAAAATTTGATCCTATTTACTTAATTATAAATAAAAAAGAATCAGTTAAAAAACTAACTATTAAAGAGAGATTTGGATAGTGAGTTAAAATGAGATGAATTGAAATGAAAGTTAAAAATCGAATAAAATATTATTAAAATATTACTTTTTAATATTATTATTTTGAGATTTAAAAAATTTGAGTTGTTATTATATTTTGCGTGAAAATTTTAAAAAATTATAATGATTAGATAAGATTAATTAAGTTGAATTTAGAGATTTATGAGATAGATTTTCGAAAACAAAAAGTTTATCTATGATTATTATTGTGTACTCTTTTGCGCACTCCGCTTATGTGATTGACTATGTATTAAAAATAAATTAATGCAACCAATTACATTAGTGGAATACACATAAAATACACAAAAATAACTACTCGTAGCATTACTCGAAAAAAAAAAAAAAAGTCCTCCAAAGACAACTTGGTGATTATATACGGTAATGAATCATATTTTCAGAATCACTGATCATCAATAGTTACACAGGCAATCAAAAGTTGAAAAAAATGCTTTTGAGTGACAATGGTACATTGAACTTTGATTAAGACCACATTCTTTGCCCCTTTTTTTCGTTTGTTTGTTTGGAGAAAATCAAAACAACCAACCCTTGATTACTTGTTCAACCGAATGACAACAGCTATTATCATTAAAAACGGTGGAGAATGCTTGATTTTTCCACATACGGCTTGTCTATTTCTTTTGTACACACCGCCACTTTCACTTCATTTCATTAAATTATTAGGTCTGGCTTCCAAGAAAATGCTTTGATTAATGTTTCCAGCTAAATGTTAAACACTTCCGTTTAGTTTCGTCCATCCCATGTGCCACTTTAGCCAACCCATGATTCTAATGATCATAATCAAAGTGGATTAAACTGCATGGATTAGATTAAGATGAGGATTCATGTACGGCTATAGCTAATTGCATCATCAATTGTCATCAACAATGGTTAAGGATGATTTTCTTTTATTTGGACCAATCAAGATCAAGACTCGAGTCCCGCAAGTTAATGACACCGTTGATAGAACATCATGACGCCGTTTAAGCGATTGAGTCAAACCAAAGTTGTGGACTTTATTTTTTAAGTGCATATTCATAAGCTTTTAATGTAAGACTTGGAAGGCAGAGGAGAGGTTGCATCCGAATGCGATGTTTGCAACAGTAGTTCTGAGGCTTTGGCTTAAAAGTGTTGTGAAAAGTATGATTGCATTTATAATTTTTCTAACGTTCCTCTTACAAAGGCAGGCTTGCTCAAAGTCTTCGTGGGACAGTCCCTTGGTAGTCTCCAGTGGACGATGAGCCGATTGTTACGAGATTTGTTTCAAGTTTCAACCCATTTGATTTGATGTGCAATCGGTGCAATGACATTAAAAATGCTGTACTTTGAGTCCTAGATCATTCAAAAGGTTCATCGGGCAGGAGATAATTAAGTACTACTTTCGAGTTTGCAAACAACTTATGCCAACACAAAATACTGTCATCAAATCCTCCAAACTTTTGGAAAAATAAGAAAGAGAAAATAAAACTATTCAAAAACATTAAAAAAAAAATCCTTAAATCCCCAACATGGTTCACATATATATGCAATATGCAACACAAAGTAATTGGTAATGGATTCCAAAAAGGGTGGGAAAGATAAACTCGACCAAGTTAAACTCCAATAAGTAGACTCCAATATCTCACATCATACAGCACTTAACCGGCTTCTTTTCACTTTGTTTGTTAGACATTAGCATTGGAGGTGGAGCCGTTTGTTTTTTTATGGCCTCCTCGTGTGGTGAGGTCGAAGGGGAATGAAACACCATCTCAGAGCGTTGGTAGTCTTGTAGTAATTCATTAGGGAATAACCTATGAGCATCATCCCCATAGTATGCCACTCTTCCAAGTTGGTTATTCCCATAGTCATAGCCCAACATTCCGTATTGACCATGATCTCCATAGCTACTTCCATAGTAATAGCCCGTTCTTGCATAGTTTCTATTCCGATAGTCATGATTGTGGGAAACATCTCCTTGTACAAGTGGGTTGTTACTATGTTGACGTCTGGAATCCACCCAAAACAATTCTGCATGTTTTCCTACTTTTGCTAGCATCTTTAGAAGTACAGCCGGGTCTATGCTACCAGACACATATGCCAACCCTTGTTGGCCGTCAATATTGTAGGACACTCCTAATGATCGACATAACATTTGTATGAATTAAACAATATCTCAATGTACGTATCACATACTGACATAACATATATGTACATGATCAACATGAAGAATGAGAAAATACCTTGGATGCTGTGCAATACTTTGATCATTGCTTTATGCCATCCAGGAGTTTGAGTATCCACCTTCAAAGCACACGTCTGTTGAAAACAAAAAAAGAAATGTATGAAAATGAGTAACCAAAGAGTATGAAACAAAATGCAAAACATCAAAACTATTAACATGAGTTCCATCGGTTACCATATACGAAGAGGACTCCATCAAACCTTCTGCTAGCTGTGACAACCAATAAAATAATATGTGCGTCTTGCTTTTCGATCTAAAATATTGATATTAGACATAAGAAACTGTTTCTTAAAGAACCAAACAAACTGTTTACACAGAGAAGTAGAACACTTAGTAAGAAAAAAGAAAAAAGTGCGTGAAAATCGAAATCATAGAAGCTGTTACAAATGGATAAATGTAAATAACATGTAATAAGATCAATACCTAAATGGTCATAGGAAGAAGAATAAAACAAAGATTAGCCTCAAAAATATTCTCTGTGATCGGGAAGTGAGAATGAATTCAACGACCAACATTCGAGACAAGTCAGAAGAGCACCATCCATAATGTGGGGTTCTTTTTTACCTATACATGATAGAAGATTTGGCCCTTGGGCCAAGTAAGGAAACTTGAGATTTTCCATTGCAAGATGATGCTAATTGAGAAATGGATCCATATATATATATATACACACACACAATATCACGACATTATTGATTATGAGAACATTGAGAAACATGCGAATTTTACCTGATTTTAAATATATAATTAGGAAATTACAACATCTTTTACAATCAATCATTAATTAACGCTAAGCTGAGCCCTAAATTTCATTGACGTTATAAGCTGACTCCTTATAACCCAAGGAGGGAGAATAATAATAAAAAATCCATTCTCATCCATTTTATCAGTGTATCATTAATTAATAATACTTTAGATTAACATTATTAAAAGAAAAAAATAATTATTCTCAATTATTATTACCTAATTATTATCACTACAAAAAAATTGTGATATGCCGGTGTTTAAAAAGCGTTGACAGTGGTTAAAATAAATGCCGGTAATCAATTAACGGTGTTTATTTACCAACGCAACTAAACACTGGCATGGACAAATTAACAGCGTTTATTTAAACGCCACCACTAGTACGATGCTATCTTATTGTATAAATTAATTACATTTATTTAAACGCCATCACTAGTATGTTACCGGCGCATTGTATAAATTATCGGTGTTTATCTAACTGCTATCACTATTGCGTTGCCGGCGCATAGTATAAATTAAAGACATTTATCTACGCCGCTATTACCACGTTACCGGCACATTTTTTTCCAGCATTTTTTTAGGGCCACCATCTTACTAAAATTACCACCAAATCTAATGGTTTTCCAGCGTTTCTAAAAGCATCAATAATAGTCACTAATGATTACAAGCATATATTATTCTCTAAATAAACGTCACAAAGTTTACATTAACGACATTTTTTAAAATGCCACCAAATTTAGATGGAAGCCTATAACGATTTATTCTGTATTGACATTTAAAAAAATGACAATAGAAAATACCATAATAAAAAAATTATAATACACAAATTAATAATACGTATAATATAATTAAAAGTTATGAAATTATGACTTAAACTCAAAATTATCCCAAAATCTTTCATTTTAAAAAAATAATTATTCTAAAACCTCAATCCCTAATTCCAAAGACCATCCTTATTCCTTTGAAAAAAACAAAACAAAACGAAAGACCATCCTTATTGGATTAGCAACCTCAAAAGTTTAATTTTGGCTAATATCACATACCTTACGTTTTACCTATTTCATTCAAAACCTATTCCTATATTAGATGATCTATATACTTTATTTATAATAATATTAAAATTATTAATTTAATCTTTTATCTTTTTTATTTAATTTAATTTATTATATTTTATAGTTTTATCAATTATATGTTAATTAATAATCATACTTCAATTAAATCATTTTTAAACAATTATATTTTTAATAGTCATTTAACGCTAATATCTATTTTTTTATTTAACTTATCTAATATTCCATATAAAAGTCTTAATTACCAACCAAATTGGATATTACTAATAATAATGAATTAAAATCACGTTCGAGATGAAACAAATCATCTTAGAATGAAAACTAACAAATTAATTAAGAACACGTGTAAAACAAACCAATTAGTATGCAAACCAAGATAAAATCATTTGCCACCATTAATGAGGAGGTAAATTCTCGAGAAAGGGAAGGAAAAGAAGTTAAAGAAATCAAAGATAGTGTTTTTTCTTGAGTTTGAAATTGTTAATTGTGCTTGAAAATGTGTGAAAGTTATCTAAAGTAAAAATAAGATTAATAACTGCCGTAGTTTATTTTCCTAACCAAAGAAAAGAAAATTGAAGGCATGGAAATACTACTTTCTCAAGAAAAGGAAGGAAAATAAATTAAAAAGCTCAAGTACCTGTTCAAGTAAGAAGAAGAGCCGAAATACAAACCGATTTGAGCGGTCGAAAACACGAAGCTAGTGGGAGAGAGGAATCGGATTTCAGTGTGTAAAAATTCTTGGAGGGGTGAGGGATGTGGAAGTTATCTGATTGGATTTTTTTTGTTTTGAACGTGGGTAGTAAAAAATGCAGAGCTTTTTTAGAGAGAGAGAGAACGCATAAGCTTTTTTTTCTTTTACCTTGAATCCGATCATCTTGTAAAACGTTTTTGATGGCGTTATTTTTTAGTATCTTTTGATTGTTTGTTTTGATTTTCTTGAAAGAGATTTTATTGATATACTTTAATGGAAAATCTTCGTTATATTAGTTGAATTTTTTGGATTTCGGCTATATATATAATATATAGAGAGAGAGAGTATCTTTTTAAGTATTTCTTCTATGGATACTTGTGATCAATATTTTATGAACTTATCTCTTTGAATATATTTATATATATAATAAAAGATATTTACAATCTTAAATTATGGTTATTTGAAAAATACACTTTATCTAATTTAATCTCATAATTTTTATAATTTTATTCTAAAAGATCATTTAAATATAAATTCTTTTTAATTTTAAAATTTTAACTTTTTCTTCTAAGTATTACCTAATTATTAAAAAAGTGCATGGGTAATAAATTAATGGCCTAATTTTCGAAGCTGATTAAACTTCCAAAGATGCTCAAGTAAAAAAAAGGAAATGCTATATACTTAACTTTTATTTCACTTTTCCTCTCATTATATAAGATGCATTACTATTAAATGATGTAATATCTTTCCAATTGAATTTGACATGATGTAATCATTCAAATTTAATTGAGAGGAAAAAATATGCGCCTGAACTCTCCCCATTTATGCAAAGATGAAAGATTTCCTATATTTTGTATGGATCGAAATAGTAAGAGAGACGGCCCATTACTAAAACCTAACCATGAGCCTCCTTGCATATTCTGAACATCGGAAGTGACGCTTTCATGATTTCATCGTTGTTGGATGTTGGTGGATCTGGATGCTATTCCTTAGTTCTTTTTTCTTATCTATAAGTTTACTTCTTTTTTCCTCGGGTAAATATTCTCACAATTTGCCTAAAGTTGAGAGGACAACTTGTTCTTATGTTCCACACCTCATTGTTGCATACAAAAGCTGGTTTTTGCGGTTAATGCCACAAACCGACTTTGTGATTGCAGCCAACTCATGCAAAGAGGTAATCTTTGACAGACTTGGAGGATCTGAGGATGGGGTTCTCGTTGGTGGGTTCATTGGGTTCTCAAGTTTTGGTGAGAAATTATCATCCAGGGAGGTCAAAATTTCAATCTTTTAGTGAAAGAGAAACGCATACAATCAATTTCAAGTTATCAGAGGTTCGGTCTCGTTCAGCAAGAATTTTGTTCAGTAAGCGTGAAGCAATTGAATTTGAGGAGAGAACGAGCCCAGATGAGGTAAACTCAAATCTTTAAAATTAATGTGGAGTGCGGAAATTTATTTTATTTCTTTCCTTATTATTAATTTGTTGGACCACTTGTTTTTAAATTTTAATGATAACATAACTCGTTGTGGTTAACCCACTTTCCAGTTATCCTTAACAATCTTCCATTTTTTTTTTTCCTTTGTGTTTTTTTTTTTTTTTGGTGGGGGGGGGTGTTCTTGCAATTTGATTGAATTAGGGAACTCCAAATGTGCAACAAACAGAGCTTTTTATTGACTGCTTTGATGGATTATCTATGCTTAAGTAGACTGCAAAGTAAGACAGATATATACGTATAAGGTTATTCATAAGAAAAGTTTATATACCTATAGGGCTGCAATTGGTTTGGAGGCCTGCTAGATCACAGGACTTGATGCGAATTCAGAGCCTTCTTCATATTATTCAGCTAGGTGACTTTGTTAAACCTTCTTGGCTCCTCCTAAATTTGGTCGGTTTACTACTTCTGACATTAGGACAGCTATTAAATTGACACAAGTTGTTGCTTAAGTGGTTCTCATGTATTTTGTAGGAATTGTAATGGAAGTAGAGATCATCTCTATTTTGAAGTGTGGTTTTATGGGACGTTTATTTAGGGAAGTAAGGAGTAGTGTTTGAAGACATTCCAGCAACTGACTGGGGGAGAGTTTGGTTTGGGTATTAAAAAAAGCAAACTTGCATTAGGAGCTGCAGTGTATCACATAGGGATATAGAGGAATTGCAGGATCTGTGGAGGCTGAGTTCATTCTGAAGAGAGTATCTTGAAAACCATCACGTGGGATGTAAGCCTCAGGTATCTTGTAAAGATGGTTTTAAAATCGCTGGTTTGAATTGAGCTTTATGTCGTCTTTGGATTATTGCCCTTTTGTCCTTAGCAAATGAGTCATTTGCTAGTTTGTGGGTTGGCTGACTGTGTTTTTATGCTCTCTGGTAGGTTGTTTTGAATTTGTGTAGCTAAGATCCTGTGTACTATACTTTATTGCTATTAGTGGAATGGCTTATTTATCCAAAAGAACCTCTAACTATGTCCCTTCTAATATCGTTATGCAGTGAGAGTTGGAAGTTGCATATGCAATTAATGGATCTTAATTCCAGGACTTGGAACTTCTCATTTGTCTTGTATAAGCAAAATCGTGCAAAATTGTGATACATACAATATATGTAATTTTTGGTGAATGTGCAAAATGGTTTGGGGGCTAACTTGGTTTATTTGTCTGAAAGGTCAGAAAAGAGATAGAACGGTGCTATGAACTGATTCGAAGACTTGGGAGGGGAGTTGTTTATTTGGGTTCGTCAAGGATGGGACCTGGTCATTCGCATTACAAGCAAGCGCTGGAGTTGGGCAGAGAGGCAAGTGACTCCGTATTGCTTCCACCATTTCTTTATTCCTATGATGATGTAAATATTGGCATGCACCATGCATCCTGATAAGACTCAGCAGCACGCAACTACAAATCGTATCTTAGAAATAAAATTTTCTCACGGACTGAGGTTTCTTTTCCTTATGAGTTTCTTCCACTTTGCATACAGCAGATTGCGAACCTTTTGGACTGCACTTCATGGTCAGGGGCTGGTCCCGGGCTAATGGATGCTGCTACTAAAGGTGCTTTACAGGCGGGAAAACCAGTTGGTGGATTTAAGATAGGTAGAGAAGCTGGCGAATGGACAGCCTCAAACTTTCATCCTTATCTGCCTTCAGAAACGTATCTGACTTGCAGGTAATATCCTTGCGACCTTATCTCAGATTTTGATGGTTCTAAGTTGAATGAACTGCTTTTATGGTGCAGGTTTTTTTCTGCAAGGAAGCACGGGTTGGTGGATGCTGCAGTCAGGAGCACCAGCTCTATTAGAACTGCTGTTGTTGCTCTCCCTGGAGGTATTGGTACTCTGGACGAGGTGTTTGAGATATTATCACTGATTCAACTGGAACGGATAGGGTCAGAGCTTCCGGTTCCCTTCCTTCTAATGAACTATGATTCATTCTATTCAAAGTTATTGGACTTCCTTGATAATTGTGAGGATTGGGGTACCGTGTCCAAAGGAGAGGTTGCATCCCTATGGAATGTTTGCAACAGTAATTCAGAGGCTTTGGCTTATTTGGCTGACTTTTATAATCTCCCTCTTAGCGACAAAGGCTGGCTTGCTCAAAGTCTTCGCGGAACAGCCCCTTCGTAGTCTCCGGTGGATGATGAGCCAATTGTTATTAGATTTGTTTCAACGTGTAATGTTATTAAAAATGCTGTCCTAGATCATTCAAAGGTCCACCAGGGTATTCCTTCCGGGTTTGCAAACAACTTATCCCGACACAAAATACTGTCATCGAATCCTCCAAACTTGTGGAGAAATAAGAAAATAAAATAAAACTATTCAGAAACATTAAAACAAAAAACCTTAAAACCCCAAACATGGTTCACACATATATGCAGTATGCAACATAACGTGGCTGGTAATGGCTTCCAAAGAGGGTGGGAATTTGGCACAATCGCCCCGCCCCGGCGGGGTGGGCTGATGAGCCAAACAAGAATATAGAACTCAATTTGAATTTAACATTGCCCTTAAACTATAAATCTACAACATACACCATATCCACGTCTTTCTTATCAAGATCAAAAAATAAAATAAAAAAATCCCAAAATTTCTTAGTGAGACGTGGGAAGAGCACTTAATGCGGTTCTTCAAAGACTTGCAGAAAAGCCGAGAAGGCACCTTTCACTTCATCCGGAAGAGGGAGCTGAAGTTGAAAAGGAAGTGCCAAAGTCTTGGGGAAGATGGATGTGCAAGTGCGGGTGGATTTTTTTCCCATTGTTCCAATGTTCCAATGTGAGAACTCGTTTAATGGTAATTTTATGAAAATCAATAATTGGGAATGTAGGTGGAGAATGTTGAGTTTGAAGAGAACCAAGATCTATTTGATTTGAAACTCACAGATTATGATCTTATTGCTTTCTCAATTATTCAACGTGACAGATGAAAAATGTCAGAAGCATTATCTCTTCAAAAAATAACGACAAACAACTTTGTACATTATGATATTACTGTCTACTGTTCAACCATACTCATTATAGGCCAACGCATGAAGACAAAATATCATGCGTGCATTATTGATTTAACATGTTAAAGTTACTGTTTTAGTGTCTATAAAAATGAGTATGTAAACTAAGTAATTGCTGCTTATTAAGTCCTTCAAGGACAAATGAGAATGCCCCAAAAGTGAGGCAGCTCTGTAGAAGAGCCTGGGGAGCACCCGAAAAAAAATCAGAATGAGGGAAAAGAAGATCCAATTTCAATCATGCACGTACATAGTTTTGCCTGTATGAATTCTATAAATTTGCACTCACTAACCAACCATATCGGCTATAGCTAAGACATTTGACTTGTATGTACAACAAGGACAAATTGAAATGGGGAAATATGGCAAGTTGACAAGATAAAGGTACATGTGGATTACGCATTATTTTTAACTTATCGATGGATATTGGGTATCTGGAAAACTTAGAGCAAGACCAGTGCAGCATCCTATTCCTGCTAATCCAGCATTTAAAAGTGAAAACTGCAGAAAAAGAATGCATAAGACGAAAGTACAAGTGAAACTGCATAGTGTCTACCCCTTCCGAAAGCGAATCTAAAAAGTGATTTGTACAGTATCTATTAGCTATCTTCGGAACGACGTCGTGCTGAGAGCTGCAACGAGTAAAGATGGACAAGTGAAACCGGGTAAGAGCTACTTTATTTCACTTGTTAAGACGAATGCAGTGACTCTTTCGTAACTAAACAAGATGCGTTACAACTTTGAGTTCGAAACGTGTAATGGCTTATGGCTGGCTTCACCTCGTAGTCCAAAAGATTCTAATTTTCTTTATGTAAATATGATGACTATTTACTTAATTTATTATTTATTTATATATAGTCTATAGAAAAATTGTCGGATAATATATATAGTAAGAGTTTTGCTAGATACAAGCAGATTTTATGCACTACTTCGCGCACCGATAATTTTTTTATGTAAAAAAAATTATAAAAAATTTTTTGAGAGAAAAAAAAATTTTCTATTTCATGAAAATTATTTTCACCTTCAATTCATATCGTTTCGTTAAACATATATCTTACAAATCAATATTGGTACGTGAATTGGTTACAAAAAGTTTCGTTTCGTTATACTACTTTACTGAAATATTTTGATTAGGAAGATAACTTTTAAAATTTTAATATTATAAATCAAATTTTAACATTTAGGAGACATAAACAGTATATTCTACATGAGAATAGAATAACTCATAATCTATATAACTTTACGAGGAATACAAGTAAGAGAAGTTAGTTTGACGTGTAGCGGTTTACAAAGAATGAATAGGAAGGCAATTGCTTTTTACAGATGCCAAGAATCATCTCTAAAGAATGAATATGCAAAGGCATTCCTTGGTCTCCAAGGAGATCAGCAAATGCAATATTCCTCTAAACACCTAACATACAAAAGCATAAACATAAAGCCAACAAATAATTGCATGAATGAATGCTTGACCCGAGTAGGGTCTGATGCAAGCCCATATCACATAACAATGGCCATCACCTCCAACTCTGTCTCAATAGCTGATTTTTACTTCGTTGCTATTTATATATCGCTCCAAATTCTGATCTCCATGCCTGATCATCATCATCCGAACGTGGGATTGCGTTGTTGTGCGCTACGTTGGAATCCTCTTGATATAGTGGTTGCAATGCAGATTCTGGCAATCTGCTCTCTGCAAGATACTTCTTCATGGTGATCATCTCCGTCTCGTGTTTTCTTTTCAGCTTCTCCATTTGCTTCTTTAATTTTTCATTGTCTTCTTGAACCCTTGTGAATTTCTCCTGCATTGATGTGAAAATCATTATAAGCATGAGTAACGAATTGGAAAACTACTAACACTCAGCTTGTATTGTTACAAGAATCATGGTTCTGTTCTCGACAGAACGGTCCCTAAAGAAACTCTGTAAAACACGTCATCAAGAAGTATCGTTTGTATAAGAGACGGTTGAGCTACCTCTGCACCAGATGCTGCTTGTTCAGCTTCTCTCAGCCTAGCAAGAAGTTCTCCAGCAGCATGAACAGCTTCTGCAGTGTCTCTTAGTTGAATTCTAAGACTCTTGTTCTCCTTTTTCAACATTTCTCTCTCCCTCTCCCTCTTCACCCTCCATGAAGAAAATTCTGCAACAAGGGATTTGGCAAATCGAGAGCCTGGACCTTTCTTTCCTACCTTTGCAGCTGCCCTCTTTACCTCTGCTATCCTTTCCGTGATTGCACGATGCTTTCCAGCCAAGTCATTATACTTTTCTTGTAGTTCAGCGTAGTGTTCGACCATCCTAGCATGCCCAAGTACTGCTCTGTGAAGTGCATCATCCAACTCTTCAGTGCACTTCTTCTCTAAGCTCAACTCCATCTCCACCTGCTCTGCACGTCGCCGGTGTGATTCTAGGTCAATTCTCAGTTCATCAGTTAAGGAAATCCAATCACTCTCCATTTCTGTCCATTTCTGTGTTTCCCTTTCTAGTTCTTCCTTACTATGTAGATTATCTGCAACACTTTTTCGAAGTTGCATCGATCGGGACAACAAAGAGGATCTCAGTATTTCGGTATTGTCAAGAGAAGATGACTGCAGCTTGCCTTTTAACCGCTCAATTTCCTTGAGAAGTGCTTCCTTCTCATTCAGATCAAAATATCTGTTCCCAAACTCAGGTTCCACGATTTCCTTCACTTCACATTTTTCCTTTATAACCTCTGGCTGATTGGTCTCGACAGCATTGCACCTAAGAAGCTGCATAAACCACCACACCAAGAAAAAATTGAGAAGGGAATTTCCAACATTAGAAATGCAAGGTTTAATAGAGGAAACAATTAATGACCTTGTTTAAAGCTTCATCCTTTCGTGAACGAGAATCATTATTCTTGGTATCTCTTTCATTCTCTGAATCTACAAGACTAAGTGTATTGCTTACTTGATTATGCACTTCTTCCTTCTCACGTTTGTACTGCTCTACCTGTAGCAATTCAGATTATCCATAATGAAATTACAAGATTGATCCTAAATAACCCCCAGAGGGGGTGAATAGTATTAATTAAATTTCAAATAAGTCCCACATGAATCAAATCACAATATCGAACAAAAATAAAAATATGAATGATAAAGCAAAACAAGTCAACCATAAGACAAAGATTTTGGTGACAATGAAAAACCCTTTAAAAAACTCTTTAAAGGTAAAACCACTCTCAGCCTACCCAGAACAAACCAACTCCACCATTTGAAGATTAGTACAAGTTAGTTTCTTAAAAACACTTGGTAATGTGGATCCCTTACTTGCCACACGTTTGGTCCATACCCATTATACTTATAAATATATCTCATCTATCAACCCAAACTAAATAACAAACTTTACCCATTATTTTGAATTCGGATTTAGCCAATACTATAAAAAAGTATGCCTTGTTTGTTTACACAAAACCAAAAATCTCATCTCATCTCATCTCATCTCAACTCATCATTACACCTTTTTCAAATCCCCATACAACTTTTTCAAATCCCCATATAAAATATAATAAACAATTTCACTTTTTCAAATCTCAATACAAAATTAATATTACAAAATTATATTATAACAATATTTTATTCATTACTATTTAAAACATCTCATCTCATCTCATCTGTGTAACCAAACGGGCCCTAACACGTTATAAAACCCACATTATAAAAGTTCCAGGATTTATGGAGGTCAGACAATTCTTATTACCAGTCGATTCAACTGTTTAATTTTGGCAGCTTGCTCCAAACAAACATTTTCAAGCACCACTCGCTTGCTAGATTTTCTCATAGCATTCCCTGCATCCTGAAACAGCAGAAGCAGAAAAATGATTAAACAAATCAGAAATTGATTAGATTGAATCACACTTGCCTGTAACTACTAAGTGTTCCATACTTTAGGATCTTCATCTTTCAGTTGGGAAGGGTTTTCTTCCTCATCGACTGCTGCAATCCATGTCATCAAGTTATCCTGGGCGCCATTGGAATCCTTCTCAGCTATTCTCTGTTGGCATGATGCACAAAGGAAAGAAACAGATGGTCCATTTGAAGATGGCTTCTCTTCTGGTAGCGTCTGAACAGATGCATTGGCCTTATCAACTTCTGGACAGGGTTTCAATTTCAAGTGCTCAAAGGAGAAGGAAACTAAAGATTTGTTTACTGCCAAGTTCCGCTGGTGACAGTCAATGATCTGTAAGCCTCTTTGAAGGCTAGCAGCCAAAGTCTCTGTGGGGCTTAAACGCGTCTTGCTTGACTGCATAGAAGATCTAATCTGCTCTCCCTGTTTAAGAGACTGTCTTAACACATCCAAGTTGAACTTTGAACTCTCCGATACACTGTTCTGACTTCCTAAATGACTTGACAAGTTCATGCTTTTCCTATTGGAATTTCCAATTTTCGGAGATTCAGACAATGTAGGGTCTTGGAGAACCGGGGACTGACAGCATGAGCCAATCGAAATTCTCCCTCTGGATGCAAGGTCAGCAGCTGTTAAAGAGTTACAAGCACTAGCAAAATTATCTTCTGGAGCATCATTGGCCTTCTGAAGAAGTTCATTCCAAGGTTTGTCCATACTTTTGATTTCACTGTCTGCATCCATAGAGTCTGTCTCACAACTTTCGTCCATTGAATAGAAATGTATGGAATCCCTATTAATAGATGCTTCTCTAATATCCTCTTCATAACTATGCAGCTTATCTAGATGCTGACAAATTTCACTTATATCATCTTCGTCGACATTCATCTCTTCATCAGAATCATTATCCATGGGGGTAAGGATCAAAGAACGGTTAAGGCTTGCTCTCAATTGATTTAAGCTTTCACGTACATTTTGTTCTTGAAAATATCTATTTTGACTCCCTGCTGATATACAGACATTAGACTTTGCTCTTATAAGTTCTTCCTGAAAACAGAAGATAAACAATAAAAATGTATTAAACCTCAGTTTGCGTCTAGTTACAGCCTTCAAACTAAGATGTTTTATATGGCTCTAGTAGGAAACTTAATACCTTCAACTGACGAATTTGATCACTCAGGTCATTAACATCATCCTCTGTGATTTCATTTATTACCGGCTCATTTCTAATGAATTTCACCCGTTGTCCAAATCTGAGAGTTCTCACTGATTCACAACTATTTCTGCAATAATAATAAAAAAAACAGATCCATTATTTCAGAGAAAAAAAACAACAGAAATATTCAAGAACTGTTTCAATAGAATTTTAAAAAAATTCCCCGTCTTATGATGATGACTCGATCTAATAATGATACTTTTAAAACACAAAACAAATCATATACTTGTTTTCCGGGGATATTGCACAGATAACTGTGAGTTTGGCATTTCCACCGAATGATTCTTGCAGTAAATGTGTCAAACAGGAATCCCTGTATGAAACATCTTCAGATTTTCCAGACTGAGCACCTTTTGCAAGAATATTCACCAAGTGCCTGCACCAGTATAAGAGAACAGTGATTATGAAACAATGTTGTTAAAACCAACCATCGCAATTATGTTGATATTTCAATCTGTCATTAGCTTTACATATGAGGGGCATAATTGAGAAACTTTAGCCATTCAAACCGGGCATTGCATTGTTTCATTGTGCGGAATACAGATATCTTTAGCATGGCTAAAAATATGAAAAGGTCTATAGACCAATTGCAGAGATAGAATCACAATTCACAAACACACCATCTAAGTGGAAAACTGCATAAATGATTACTCATGAAACAAAATTCTCCAAGGGTCGTGGCATCATCATACCCAAGTTTTGACAAGGACCTCTTTAAATGTTTGCCTTCCCTTGCAACTTGTCTACCGACATCATCACCTTTATTTCTATCAAGTCCGGCAAGATCAACAAGGCAGATTCTGCTTGATTTTGAAATATTAAAACACTCGGATGATGTTCCCTGCGGCATCAGTTGATACAAGAACACATTGAAGTGATGGAAAAACAAGTGGATAATAACAGTTAATTACAGCAAGTCAACGACTCTAACATTGGCTATGGCGGGATGTGTGTGTGGGATTAAACGCTGAGATAACTATAGCACCCTCCATGGATAGGTCTCTCAGAACTAAGCACCCTACTTTTCAGAACACAGATAACTGACAAATATATCCAATGATACCTTACGCCAACACTCAATGCTAAAAGTAAAAAGAATATGGGATCTCGAGCTCTTAGAATTTAAGCTAGTTGCTCCAACTTTTCTACTTGAAAGCCCCTGCATCAAATAAGCAAAAACCAAACAAACGCACCAATGTAAAATCATTGTTGAGTATGTAAAGCGCAAAGATATGTTAGTAAATTCATCGAAAAAATAATAATAATAATAATAATATCCAAAAGTTCGAAATATAGCCAACGCAAGAGAACTTTGAATGATGGGTGATTGCTTACCTTGATCAGGATTTGTGTCACATCCTCATAGCTAGTCACATATTCTTCAGTCAAATTCTCCATATACAATCCATTTTTCCCATCATCCTTTATCTGAAACAGTTTTGACCAAACTTGTCATTATAGCGTAAAATGATGTCAAGTTTTAAAATGTCAAGGATCGAAAATCTTCACCTCAAGATTTCGCTGCATTGGATCAAGTAAATCGCCAATTCGCTCATTGTATATCTGTGATAATAAATCAGTTAGACAAAACATCTTAATACAAGTAGTGAAGAAAAGGAGATATCACTTGTAGACTTAAAAAACAAAGCAAATACCTCAAGAAAAGAGCAACGGCACTGATAATTAATATGTTTCTCTTCGGAATTCTCTTGCTCCTGTATATTACAATTCAAGCAAAATAGTCACCAACCAAATATTATTACTTAGAAAAATTCTATATGCAATCACTTTTACGTACTCTTTTGTGGGCTCTACCGATATGATTGGTTGTGTATTAAAAAAAATTTGATGCAACCAATCATATCAGTAAATTGTGTAAAGAGTACATAAAAATAACTGTACGTAGCATTACTCTATTACTTATTTCCACTTTCAATAGAACATAGAAACAAAGCATACTCTCTGAATCTCGGAGAACAACATTTGGAAGATGCGAGGAACAATGCCCTGGCGACTATTGGCCGAGGGATCCTCAACCATGGCGCTTGGCGGACCCCACATCGTGTAAGTCTTTCCACTTCCAGTCTAGTGAGAATTCAACGAAGTTACTTCATTGCTAATTACACAATCAAATATGAACTTTTTTCTTCTTGTCTCTTTCTTGTTACTTGATAGATATAAACTCGATAACTATGCAAGATATTTTGGTATAAGTAAATTTAACAAATGAAACATAATCTTTAATTACCTGTCCGCATGACAAAATTGAAGTGTTGTAACCAGCTAAAGCATTTCTAACCAAGGGGACTCCAACTAACTGGAATACATCTTCCTGGTATAAACCAAAATTAGATCTCATAAATAAAAAATTTTTTACCCTTTTTTTGTTTACCAAGAAATATGATGAAAACAGAAGGATTAAAAATTTGTATCGAAATTCAAGACAGTTGAGAATTTCAGAAAATGTAAATTTTTTCCAAAAATATTCAATTAAGCGAATGTTTAATGTTTAACCAGGTATGAGGTGACAGATGAATTTCTTTGAACAAAGCACAGCAATACTCAAAAATAAACTTGAATATAAAAAACATGAACACCCGGATCAAATTGCATACCTGATTCGCATTGGAATCAAGAACTGAATCGAATGTAAATTTCCGATCCCCAATAGACAATGTGTCCAACGAGACTTTCTTAATCGTCCTATCCCCTCCTCCATTATCAGGCCTGATTCTCACAACCACCTATCAGAAGGTTCAAATTTAAATTTTCATCGGGACTATTCATATTTTTGCTTAATAAAAATACAAAAATTTGTGACTAAGCTAACATGTAATACCTTTACTGGTGGATCCGGAGGTGCCAATACTTCACACTGACCCTCCAATCCTACAATCTCATCCTAAAAAACCCAACATTCTCAAGAGTAAATCTTTCAGTCTTGCTTCAGTGGAAATTTTTAAAGTGAACACAAAAAAGTGATTTCAAGAATTATACCGTTACTGACGGAGCCAGTGATGCCGGTGCTTCGCTTGCGATCAGGTGCCGCGAAGTCAATATTTTGGATGGTGAGGATTCGGTCGCCAAATGGGCTTGGGAATCAGCGGTCTGGATGTTCGGATCGGTCGGCGGAGTGTTCTCTGCGTTGGATTTGGATAAATTGAAGTTTGAAGAGTTAGACTTGTGCTTGGAGATGGATCTCGGAAGAAGGTTTCGGATCGACGAGGCCGATATGGTCCCTAAGAACCGAGTCTCCGTGGTTTCTGCGCTTTGATTGGACTTCATGGCTCACTGAGCGATCGAACAGGCGTGAGATAAAGAGAGGATGAGAAGAGGGAGGGAGGGCCTGGATTCGAGAGTTAGTTGGAGGAGAAGATCGCTTTTGTATTTTATGGCGATTTGACCGTTAGACATTCGAATTTTAATCGCACCTAGTTTTGAAACGTGTGAAATCACTTGAATACCCTCTTTCAGTCCTCTCTTCCAAGTCATTTTTTTCTCGTTTCCTTTGTGAGAGGTTCGTGCAGTTGATGTTCATAAAAATTCACTAAAGTTTCAATCTAAATTTTGAGAGTTTTGCTATATATATAAGCTAGTGTATTTAATTTTAAAAAATTAAAAACATTAATTATTTTTAACACAATTAATGTAGAAAGTTTTTATATCAATGATATGTAAAATGAGAATTGAAAGTTGTAGTCGTGATTACATAAATATCGTGTAATCACTTTAAAAAATGAATAAATACAGGATTTACATGAAAAAATAACTTTTTAATAATAGATCATACTCTTTTTCAAAATAATTACACAATATTTATACATTCCACGAGTATACGTAACATTATTCATGTAAAAAATAAAACTTCTGAATAAATTTTCTCAAATATTTATTATCATATGTGAAGATTTTGTCAGGTTGAAAGCGTATTTGCAAGATTTCAATTGATCGTCTATCCACTTTGTTAATGTATTTACTGTCTATACTTACAATTTTATGGATATATAATCATAAGTGTTCATGTATCAGTTATTGAAATTATGAAGATTTTGAAACACAAAATTCGAAAAAGCTTATAAAATAAGGTGGATACTCAACACGTATAATATGTTTAATAAATGAAATTAAAAGTTTTATACACATAATATTATAATACTCTGCTAAAATAAAAATGATCTTATTTTATAATTCACAAAAATAATAACAAATGTTATAAAACTCATTTCCATGGCCATCTTTTATTTTTCTTTAAAATTCCGACATAAAGTTTAAATATCTTGCCTCACCTCTTACAAATAGAAATATTCGGCATATTTATGGTGGTTAATAATTACGAGAAGGTGGGTTTGACTGTTTGAGGGATAGATTGGTCAATCTGGAACATTCAGATAACTAACCGTTGTAGCCTGTGGATAAAGTTACGGTTACAGCAGCTGTCACTTTTGGGCGATTACAGCAAAATCTCCCAGGGGTCCCGGTAAACAGAACTGCATATCCAGGATTCCAGATCATTAACGTTAAACGTCGTGTCGGGTTCGATTTCTTCGCTAGAATTTGCAATGCTTGTCTACATGGCTAAAATATATCCGCGAGGAGATAAATACAAATGGAAAAACTTCCTGATCATCTATACACATCCCGCATTATATATAATTTTTTATTTTTATTTTTTATTAAATATATGATATATAAATAATAAGTTGAATAATTCAATTAATTTTAAATAAAAATTAAACAAAAAAATTTAAAAATAAAACAACACTTCTACATACAACTGGCAATAGGAAACTACCAGGCAATCAATTACGTCAACTGATATTAAAAAAAAAAAAATTCAAAACCAGATTCTTCCAACTTCTCTACGGAAAAACTAAGTTTCAATTCTTAAAAACTGATACCTCACCTAATTACTTATAAATATAATGGTCCGGTTTAACCAATTTTTCGATTCTTTTACACCCTAGTGACAATTCAAGTACCATGTCAAAGACTAGAGTTTGATACAATCAATCAGCCAAGACAAGACAATAAGCATATAGTGAAACAAAATAAGATTAATGGTTTGTACAAATCTCAAATATATATAAATTTTAAATAATTTATTATCATCAAATAATGATAAATGTGTCACATTTTATATAATAAGATGAGAGTATAGTGTACAACATTACTCAAATATATACACACTAAATTGAACAAGAAAGAATGTTACCAATTGTTTACACCACATACTATTCCCAGTTTAATGTTTTTTATTTTTATTAAATTAATTGAATTATTCTATTTATTATTCTGACACTATGTATTTATTAAGAGAAAAAAATTAAAAATTAAAAAATTAAAAAAAATATATAATATAGAAATAATGAATAGAATTGAACAAATATCTTTACCGCTATCTAAGCGATGGGAACAAGTATCATTGCCACCTTGTACCTCCTCGTATTTGGATAACAAAGTGAAAGTAGAGATTTCACCAAGTTTCGGTTGGCGTAGCATCATTACAAGTTTCGCTGTTTTAATAATGGGGGAGCACCTTCTCGCAGATTGCACTGTGAATTCGGAGACTACAAAATTCCTCTCATCGTCAGAAGTTGATGTGACACAATTCACACCAATTTAGAGATCCACTTTTCATGATTTTGTNAATCACTTGAATACCCTCTTTCAGTCCTCTCTTCCAAGTCATTTTTTTCTCGTTTCCTTTGTGAGAGGTTCGTGCAGTTGATGTTCATAAAAATTCACTAAAGTTTCAATCTAAATTTTGAGAGTTTTGCTATATATATAAGCTAGTGTATTTAATTTTAAAAAATTAAAAACATTAATTATTTTTAACACAATTAATGTAGAAAGTTTTTATATCAATGATATGTAAAATGAGAATTGAAAGTTGTAGTCGTGATTACATAAATATCGTGTAATCACTTTAAAAAATGAATAAATACAGGATTTACATGAAAAAATAACTTTTTAATAATAGATCATACTCTTTTTCAAAATAATTACACAATATTTATACATTCCACGAGTATACGTAACATTATTCATGTAAAAAATAAAACTTCTGAATAAATTTTCTCAAATATTTATTATCATATGTGAAGATTTTGTCAGGTTGAAAGCGTATTTGCAAGATTTCAATTGATCGTCTATCCACTTTGTTAATGTATTTACTGTCTATACTTACAATTTTATGGATATATAATCATAAGTGTTCATGTATCAGTTATTGAAATTATGAAGATTTTGAAACACAAAATTCGAAAAAGCTTATAAAATAAGGTGGATACTCAACACGTATAATATGTTTAATAAATGAAATTAAAAGTTTTATACACATAATATTATAATACTCTGCTAAAATAAAAATGATCTTATTTTATAATTCACAAAAATAATAACAAATGTTATAAAACTCATTTCCATGGCCATCTTTTATTTTTCTTTAAAATTCCGACATAAAGTTTAAATATCTTGCCTCACCTCTTACAAATAGAAATATTCGGCATATTTATGGTGGTTAATAATTACGAGAAGGTGGGTTTGACTGTTTGAGGGATAGATTGGTCAATCTGGAACATTCAGATAACTAACCGTTGTAGCCTGTGGATAAAGTTACGGTTACAGCAGCTGTCACTTTTGGGCGATTACAGCAAAATCTCCCAGGGGTCCCGGTAAACAGAACTGCATATCCAGGATTCCAGATCATTAACGTTAAACGTCGTGTCGGGTTCGATTTCTTCGCTAGAATTTGCAATGCTTGTCTACATGGCTAAAATATATCCGCGAGGAGATAAATACAAATGGAAAAACTTCCTGATCATCTATACAAGTTTCGGTTGGCGTAGCATCATTACAAGTTTCGCTGTTTTAATAATGGGGGAGCACCTTCTCGCAGATTGCACTGTGAATTCGGAGACTACAAAATTCCTCTCATCGTCAGAAGTTGATGTGACACAATTCACACCAATTTAGAGATCCACTTTTCATGATTTTGTAGTAAGATTTGCACAATTATTTACCAATATTATTCCCAGATTTATTATTTATATGGCCTAATCTCATAAAAAAAAAGTTATTTTTTGATTGCTAGTTTTACCCCCTCTTTTATTTTTATGTTAGTTTTTCCATTAAATGTCTTTTCTTTTTCCCCTCTCTCTCTCTCTCATCATGTCCTGAATGATGAAACTCTTTCCATTTCCACTCTCATTCCTATCTTTGACCCAAAAATTCAAGAGTTTTGATGCGAATATTGGGTAATACACGTGAACGGGGAAAAAAGTTCCTTTGCTAATTGCCTTAATTTGTGGGGAATCCCATGCATTACAGGTAGTATGGTCTTTTTTTTTTCTTTTTCTTTTTTTTCTTTTTTTTTTTAAATTTTTAGCAGCAAGGATAGCCATATCACCCATTTACAATTTTTCTACGACTTTTTAATAAATAATATTTTTTAAACGCATTAAATCAAAAGCAAAACTAAAATAAATATTTAAGATAATATTATTGTATTAGTGCGTTGTAGAAAATTGTAGAATAGTAGCAATGCTGTCAGTTCTCTCTCTGTTTTTTTTTTTATAAAAATTTTTATGTCTAGTCATTTTTATGTATTTTTTATGCAGTCTATTATTGTGATTAATTAAATCACTTTTTTTAATATAAAATAATTATTTTGATTAATTATATTAGTTAAACATATAAGAAGTACAAAAAAATGACATTTTTTTTTAATTTTCTCTTTTTTTTTTATAATGGTTAAGGGTTCATTGGTATTCTTTATATGAAAAATGATAAACACACCAAAACTTTTCATAATTTTTTATATAATCATATTTAAAGATAATTTGCAATATATTCAATAGTATATTTTGATATAAATGATCAAATTTATAAATAAAAGTTTTCATCAAAATAATGACAATGTTGTATGAATTATGTGTAAATTAAGGGATTAAACGAGCATTTGTAACTATGGAGAATATTTAGTGTCTATGGGTCCAATGCGTATGCAATCTTATAACACCCGTAAGCCCAATAGCCTATGACGGCCCAGAGAGAAGGCATTGACTAGATAAACACCGCCGTTAGGTAAGGAAGTGATCACTATAACTAATAACGAAAACTGTTGAGAATTCATTTATGGGAAATAATTATATTCACTCATGGAGGATGGTTAATTTTTTTTCTAATATCTCTATAAATAGTTTACAGAAGATAACAAATACTCAATTTAATTTATTTCATTTTCTATGTACATTTTATATTATTCTGACTTTAGTATCGAAATGTTGTTTAGATAATCAATGTTACTCTTTTATTTGTTATAAATCATCCGTACAGTTGATGAGGTAAAACACATCATTTACAGAGGCAGTAACAACCGACACGAGCTTGCTTTTCAAAGTCAAAAACTAGAGTGATTAAGAAAGAGGGACTAATGGCATTGCCACAATTTCAAAACACGTAAGACGTTTGTTAGTCGTCTTCTAGAAGACGATTTCAAGAAGAGTAAAAATATCTTTCCCCCACAAAAGATTTCAAACGTGTTGTTAGGGATTAAAATTGACTGAGTCCAATTCTTTGAAAATCTATCATTAATAATAAGAAGAGAGATAAGGCAAAGAATATATAAATTAAAAGAAATTAGTTCAGATTTTTAAAATGAAAAATTTTTATATAGCAAATTGGATTCTATCACTCTAAGAATATTAGTATTGGCTTATTCATCTTTATCTTTATCTTTAAATTTAAATAATATATCTTTAAATTCATCTACATTAACTTATGCATATCTAAATTTTTGCATAGTTATGAATAGTAATTCTTTAAGTTTAAAGAATCACTTTTCACTCTTCAAATATTATTTTTAATATTTTTTTCTCTCTTATACCCATTAAAATCAATTTTATGAAATTTGTATTAAGATGATTTTGATATACGAAATTTGTATTAAGTTAACGATGCAAAGTGTTTTTTAGTACATATTAATATTTATTGATAAAATTGATCATTTTGATATATGAAATTAATAATATTTATATATATGAAATTGGTATTTTTGAACATATGTTACTAATTGTAAAATATATAAAAAATAATAATTTTAAGAAAAAATAAAAAATAAGAATATTTTTTTATTATTTGGTTCAAAGACGCATAATCCAATGTGTGAGTTTTTCTTGATATGCAAAATTAATATTCAAAAGATGTAATTTAAAAAATACATATGGAAAAACCATTGCTAGTGCTCTAAGTAAGAGAACAGATATCTATATCTATAAAAGAAAGAAATCTCTACAAATGAGGAGATCTTTTGACAAGCTCTTTACGTACAACTTATCTACACTTAGACTAAACTCATCCATTATATTGAGCGATATGTGAGACCACGAGAAATTGTAAAACCATCAATCATAGTAAATTTTACACTCAAACAACTTGTAGACTTAGGCTTTTATGTCAAATTACGTAAATCTTTATTTAGTTTTATTTGCTTATTTATTATTTATTTCACAGATGAATGCAAAGATTATCGTATTGATGTCCAAATCTGAGAATCATTCTTTCCTCTATTTTAGTATGTCGTGCAAATTTACGTATTAACCCTTGTAAACACTCAAAATTCTCAGTTAAAATTTATATTTTTAAAAAATATACTAGATTTCTGCATCTTAAAATTTAAATAATATTTCTCCATTAAAATGAATATATATTCTACTGACTTAAATCCCAAATAAAATCTAATCTTCAAATTTCCACAATCTCCAACTTTCAGAAATAAATTCAAGGGACCACAACATCACAGTCTTCTAGACTCAAGAGTGTAGATATTCTTTCCATTATTTTGTATCGTTTTGACGCTGAATTGAACGTTCATTCAGTACAAAACAAGGTCTTAAAAAGTATACGCAAATTACGGCACCTGTTTCTCTGAACATGTAATAGGAATAGATTCCTATAGTGTTAAGTTAGCACAGAACAAGGTATAATACAGGCAGATAGGTGAAATAAAGCTTACAGTAAATGACTCTTGTTTCAAAGTCTCCTCTCATCCATATCCATCACTTTCTAAAAGAAAAAGAGAGGAAGAAAACAAAGACAATCAAGGAGGAGAAAGTGAGTTTCTTCTTTGTCAGTTTATACCCATCATGGGGGAGACTCTTTTGAGGCCAAAGAGTCGCCTCAAGAAAATGGGAAAGTGACCTTTCTGGACAAGAGGGTGGGGTCTCCTTTCTATTTGGCCATCTCTTCAAAAGTCTTGTTTGGATTGGATTTTGTATGATTTCAAACAGATTTAATAAAGATGATTGAAACGGTGAATTATTAGTCATTTTAGCTTTATAAAGTAATCAAGACCCCCCCACACCCACAATCCCTAACTAGGCTTTGATTAATACAGTACAAGACATACATTGGGGGTGGTATCCTTTGGGACCCATAAAGGAAGCTAGTGCCCCTTTAGGAGGAACTGAAGTGGAAATTCACATGGGATTTGCTATCCACCTGCCATCACTGCAAACTTATTTTATTTTATTTTTATTAAACTAATATAATTCTTCTACAACACATATTTATTAAAAATATATATATAAAGATAAAAATTTAAAATTGGTATATGAATACAAAATGTATAAATATAAATATAAATATAAAATGTATAAATTTTATGTTGTCTTTTTGGAAAATAGTGAGTCTTATTTGAAAAGAATGCATTTTTATTTTTATGATTTTTTTATAACGAGATTTAAAAAAAAAAAACAAAACAAAAGACTGCACAGCCTTGTTTATTTGAAATTTATATAAATTATTAATGTTTTCTAAAAACCAATGCTTTATGTTTGCAGCAAAAGAAATGTTTCCTTCATTTGCTCTTTCATGGTAAAGTCATTGTCACGATATCTCTCATGAAAAATGACGGTACAACCATTATCACAGTAACAGTATATGATCCCTTTCAGGAAAACCCAGTTATATGAATTTGTTTTCTTGCTATGCTATATTGCTATTATCTCCTCCATCGGAGTCTAGTTGGGTTAAAACAGTCGGTATTGCATCAAGTTTTTGTTCCTAATCTTAAAGATCATTGGATGTAAACATCTCTCGCATCTCAGACAAGGATATAAATCTAAGAGATATTATTCCGTTTGATTTATTTATTTTTTAAAATATCAATTCATTGTTAAAGGTCACCCACAACATGATTGCTAGCCCAACTTACAAGCTGAAAAAGATGGCCTGCTGAGATGAGAGTATGACAACGCGTACAGTTGGAACAGTGTGTGCGCTCGTTCCATGTCCCACCTACAAAGCGCACTAACATCCTCCCTGATTGGTGTGGCCGAGGCTACGCGTGGGGCGGCATATCTGCAGAACCCATTTTCTCTATCTTCCCAAACAATAATTAATACAAAATATTCCATAAGGGATCAAAACAACACTTCGACCTTAGCCGTAAAGGCCGATGAATTATTCCATAATAATAATAAAAGGCCCAGAAGAGCAAAAACACCTCATAATTACTGGTTGACAATAAACCGCACTATCCTTCCGACAAACTACAAAGCTTCAGCCTTCGGTGTAATTGGATAGATTTAATTCCGTTTCTTGATATTCCTCAATCCTCCGTCTACAAGCACTTCACAGCTTTACTCCTCCAAAACCATCTCGATTGTCGAATTGGGTCGTTAACTGTTTTGGATTAGTGCACCAGATTCTAGAGGCAGATATCGGTTTGACTCGTTAGACCCCGAAGGTAAGAAAAGACAAACGCAACACAGATTTTTGTTTTTGTGCTTTTTTTTTAATTTATTGTTTCCTGATGTTTCTTTGTACTAAGGAATTTCAAGTGGGTTTGTTTTTAGAATGCTGTGACAGGATCTCGGTCACTGTGCTTTTCTTTTTGCTTTCCTCGTTTCACTGCCTTGGATTCCGGTTGTAGTGTTTATGTGAAGGAAAAGTCGGTTGCTTTATTGGAATCTGTTCACATCTGGTGGCTACTGTTTCTGGGTCTCGCTTGCTTTTTAAGTTTGGGGTTCTGGCTTTTGGAGCAGCTCACCGGAAAGCCCGAGTTTTTTTGGAGAGTAGGCGTCTGGTTTTTGCTTCGTGGGTTTTGGTTTTCAAGTAGTTGATGTAAAATGCTCACTTCTGCCAACTGCTAAGGGGTTCTTTGTTTTGTGGGGTTTGAGATTTCTAGGCTCCCGGCTAGGTTTTGTTAGTTCATGTGAAAAGTCTTACTCTGAGAATATGACTTCCGGAGTAGAGAATCTTGCTTTTGTTTCAGCTTAGGCCGGGGATTCAGTTTGTTTAGTTCTCTGTTTGCTCATTGGATATGAGCGTGTGAGCTGTTCGCAATTTGGCTTAGGTTCTGGATCTGATGTGCTCGGTTTCTACCAGACCAAGAGTTTCTAATTTTGGGTTAACTTGTTTCTTAGTTTTTGGATTCTGTTTTTTCTGAAATATTTTGGGTTGAGTAAGAAAAGTCAAAATTGTTCTCGATTTCTTTTGGTTTGGGTCTTTGGGATTGATTAGGGGAGTATAAACTTTTCTAATCTAAGGCTTTAATTTGAGGTCATTTGGTTTTTCCTTTCAAATAGATCCTTCTGTGCTTTGCCAGGTTTCACTTCTGGGTGACATCATGGATTCCCCGCAATCTGTTGTGTCTCCATTTAAGAACTCCCTCGTAGCCGAGACTGAGAAGGATACATCCGACTTCTTCCAACGGAGCTCTGGCTCCTTGTCAAAGGGAATTGAGGTCAACAGCAAGGAAGCTGCGGTGTGTAACATGGAGGACTTCATTGGTATTCTTGAGGTTTACGTGCACCAGGCTAGGGACATCCACAACATCTGTATTTACCACAAGCAAGATGTTTATGCGAAGCTTTGCCTGACCAGTGATCCTGAAAACACAGTCTCCACCAAGATCATTAATGGTGGTGGGAGGAATCCGGTCTTCAACGATAATGTTCATCTCAACGTTCGGACAATAGATTCCTCGCTCAAATGTGAGATATGGATGTTGAGCAGGGTGAGGAATTATCTTGAGGATCAGTTGCTGGGGTTTGCTTTGGTGCCATTATCTGAAGTCTTTATGAAGAACTGGAAGTTGGAAAAAGAGTTCTCTCTATCTTCAACTGATCTGTTCCATTCCCCAGCAGGGTTTGTTCAATTGTCTCTTTCCTATAACGGGGCTTCGCCCGAAGTAATGGCTATTCCTGCAATGCCAACTGCTTTGGCCACCAATGCAACTGTTCAGGATACAGAAATATCCGAGGCTGTACCAAGTGATTTAGATAAGATTGAGTTCCCTGATCCTAAGATTGTGAACGAAGATCAGTTGATGGTTTCCGAGTATATTGGGTTGCCATGTAACAGTGTGGATTCTCATAGCTCTGAGAGTTTGACTGCTTCTGATGCTGAAAATCATCTTAGTTCGGAAGAGGGTGTTCATGTTGTAGAAAGCTTCCCAACTGGTACAGCTGATTCCATCCAACGTCCGAAGGTCGACTCTCCTCTGAGCAGTGTGTCAACTAATGGAGTTTCTTCTCCTTCAAACCCTGCATGCTTGGAGTCCTCTGATGTTCCGGAAGCATCAAAATCCTCGAATCTTGAAGGTGTTTCGGCCCCGAAAGAGAATACTGGGGATGTTAAAGATGGTGAGAGTGATTCCTCTGGTGAGGTGCCAAGCGATGCACTGACAAAGCCTGCTGTCACGGTTAACATTGAGGCAGAACAGAAGGTGGTGCAGCAGGAGATAGTGGACATGTACATGAAAAGCATGCAGCAGTTTACTGAATCATTGGCAAAGATGAAGCTGCCTCTGGACGTTGACAATGGACCAACCAACTCAGGGAGTTCAAGCTCTGATCAGAAATTACAGGCATCAAAGAATACTGGTTCCCGTGTGTTTTATGGGAGTAGGGCTTTCTTCTGAGTTTCTGTTAACTTGGTGCAGGGGAAGACATGTCAAGACGAGTGACTTTAGATTTAGAATGAGGAGTATCACTAATGTTGGAAGCGTAATAATGTGATCCAGTGTGATGTTTTCCCTGTATGTTGGGATGGTTTTAGATGACAGGAAATCGTGACACTTTTGTACCAGCTACAAGCTTTGTTATATCGCAATTGCTGCTATTTTATATATCTAAGTAATTCTGACGTATTTTTCTTCTTTCTGACTCCCGAGTCCTTTCTTCTTCAACAACTACCAATTATAGGGGAATCGAATTCCAGTTAACTATAGACTAATAATGTATGGAATTATGAGTAATTTTTTTAGTCCCACATTCACATGCAGAAGCATCCAAGATTTTGACTGCAAGTTTTTATTAATTTAAAATTTTAAAATAAATGGTAATTTGACATGATATTAAAGCGAAAGTTGAGTCTTTTGACTTTATGATTCAAGAAGTCCATCTAGACACATGAAATCATAATAGATTTTTGAGTGCTGGCTGACAAAAGCTTGTGAAGGTGAATGCTCACTCTGCCGCAGCCCAGCAAGTGTTAAAGATGCATTGGAGGACTTGTGCAATCTGGAGAAAATAAGCTATTTTCATTTTCCAATCTTTAAAGGCTTTGAGCAATTTCAAATGCGCACTTCCATCATTATGCTGTTCATATTTCGTTTGACGTGGAATGAGCCCCATGTCCATGTCTCTATGGGCCCCTATAATCTATGCCGTCAATTGAGGGCATATTACATCCATATATCCTGGAAAAAGACATGTTCAAGTTGGCAACTTTTTTAACTGATAAAAACAGAGTTTGCCAACTTGTGCTGCATAAGCACTGGACATATTCATCGTGCACAAGATAATAACCTTTATCAACTCTTTTTTCAGTTGTTTTGTTTTACTTAAATTTTTGGGTGGGGAGGGGGGAATGGCTTTAATATATATATTTATAATGCAGATCAACATTTTAAGGCTGCGAGGTTAATTATCAACGACAATGAGGTCTTAAATTCAATCATACTTTTCATCATCGTTAAGCTGGTTGGTCGAAATGTATTCCAAGAATAAGAACCAATATTTATGTATATATGTGTGTGCGTGCGCGCACACATGCGATGCGCACAGTCGCCTTAAAACATCAGAAACAGAAAATCAATTAGCAATTGGAAAGATCATCAAAGATACAGCTACAGAAGCTATAAATGCATCATGTTCCAGGATTCCAAGTTTTAACCAAGTCGGGTTATTGCAATTATATTGACTACTCTCCAGGAGCTTAGAGAGGAAAAAAAGGACTATTCTTGGCTTACATATACTTGTAGGCTGATCAGGATTATCACCACAAGAAAACAGGAGTGAAATCAAGCAATTCATTTCATTGGCATATCAAGTATAAACTTCTCTGTAAATGTCCAATTAGAAAATGAACCGAAATATTCAGTAACTTATTTGATGGGGATCCTAGAAGGACATCCCTATAATGTTTCACACTAGTAATCAAACTGAACCTCACATACAAGCTGAGATAAACAAATAACAAATCACAACAATGATATGGAAAAAAAAAAAAAACCAAATCCCACCAGCAATATGAAAAGAACCAGCAACTTTGCCAGGCATTACAGCAGTGAAAAACAATAAAAAAAAAAACAACTCTATTTTCTTCTAAAACACAAAACCGATATTGGTGCCCTCGTCAGAGATGCATGATACATTAATTGGAACCAATCTTCCTGAGTATTTATCCCGCAATCTGATTTTACACCTCAACCAATTTCCTTGAAAGGAACCTAAGCTCCGAAAAGAGAAGAAAGAAGAAAGAAATCCCAAACCTTACACAAATACCTTGTAACTGCTCTCTCTCTGAATAAGTATACTTCAAATCCAGGAACCTCACTAGCTAGCTTTATACGATCAACTTCTTTGTAAGCTAAATTATCTTAATAGTGAAATTTATGAAATTCAGAATCCTTCACCCGTTTCACCTGTATCTCTTAGCCTACAGTTACAATGCGATATCCACATAACAAATCTCCTATGCAGCAATTCCTGAAGCAAGGGATAAGTTATCAGTAACTGTGAATATTTCTACGTATGTATATAAGCTAAAAAAGAGCTCAAAACCAAGTGCCAACAGTCAAACAATTCCATAGTGATGGAAACTAATCTTCTCGTATACTTTTGACTGATTTTAAAAATTCAATTACATACTTTTTAACAAATCAACAACTGGGCAATATATGGCCCTAGATCAGCAAATGCTTACAGCATGTGGACATATAGCGCACAACTGTAAGTACCATGAACATACTGTTAGGTAACCCACTTATAATGGTTAGTTTTTTCAAAGCCTGTCATCATGCATGTAATGCTTATATCCTGAGATGCTGGCATGTAAAGAAGTTGTTATTTAACTTTTGGAAGTTTTTGCTAGATTCCAGTTATGCCCCTGCAGTCGCTGTAAATTCAACTCCATAAATCAGACCTCGCTGTAACTATAAATATGAGATGAGTTGGCCTGGTTTGAGGAAAAGACACACAAGCATATGGTAAGTCAGCCTGGTGGTTGGTATCATGAGCAATTACAATGAGACCCGTTTTCTAATGTTGGGTGTAAACCACCCTAGATTTCTATATTGAGTTACGCCTCACATTGACAATCTTTAGCACAGAAGTAAATGTAACAGGATACTATTGCTAGAACAAATCTTTAATCAACTTCTAGCAATAGAAATTCATCTTCTGAAGTCAGCAAGTTTAATTTAAAGTCAAGATTATAGGTTTTCTACTTTTGCTTCATTGTGCTTTTGTTATAAACCAAACTAAGTGGGGAGATGTTGACCAAAGATCATTTGATGAAGACAAAGTTTTACCTCTATTCGATTGTCTACTTGTGACATCATAACTTCCAATATAACCCTCAGAACTTTGGCTGGTAACGTCTGAAGATATATTGCCAAGCCCATAACCAAATGAGCCTGAAATGTCCAGCTCAGGAGTTGCAGACCGCCAAGTTGAATCACCATAAACTGAACCACTACGATACAAATCACCATAGGACCCCTCATAGCCTGCAGTTGATGCAGCAAATGATGATGATGATTGTGCAACACTTGAGCTACTATTTCTTCGATACACTCCCCCTCCCAACCCAAAGCCACTGTCTCCATTGCCATACCCAATACTCCCACTATTATAACCAGGAGGACTCCCTCCACCTTGGGTTGAAACAGGAGAAGGGCCCCAATTTGCACTGCTATTTCCAAAATCTGCAAAAGCCCCACTTCCAGAACCCAAGTAAGTAACAGGGCTGGAAGGGTTCACAACATTGTTAAGGACCCCGTTTCCCCATACATTCCGATTGGTTGAGCTTGAAAGAGAACCACCTCTACCATTACCCCCACTATACCCAATAGGAGTACTATACCTGTTTGAACTGCCACTATAATAAGGACTCAACATCCGTGCATATCCAAGACTATTGCCAAAGTTGGAACTGCCAACGAAGCTTGGGCTCAGCCCTAGCTCCAAATTCAAACCCATTCCATAACCAGTTGTACCAAAAGGGGAAAACCCACCTCGACTACTTGCAACTTGATTAAACCTTCCATCCATCCTGACTCCGTAACCTCCAACAGGGCTCACATTATAATAACTGTTAAGGAAACTATTGGCCCTACTCAAACCATAGTTATATCCTATAAGAGGGCTCCGGCTGGGCCCTGGGGACAGCTCTTTGGGGACTGCCCTCTTGACCTCAACCATCTTACCATTCAGTTCATGAAACTGTTTATGCAGCACTCTATCCACTGCATCCTCAGAATCATAGGTGATGAAGCCAAAGCCTCTTGGCCTCTGGGTGTTGTGATCATACATAACTACAACATCGGTAATTGTACCAAACTGATCAAAGTATCTCTTAAAGTCGCTCTCTGTGACAGTGGATGCTAAACCTCCAACAAAAATCTTTTTGGTACGTCCAGGACCTGGAGAACCAAGAAAACTAGCCGTGTTTCTATTTAAAATGTGCTGATCATCCTTAGGAACAGCCTTCTTTGCTTCAACCTGAAAATCAAAATTGAGAGAACCAGTAAGTTGCATGTCATTTTTCGGTTTCACATTAACGGGGGGCAAAGTGTATCAAATCAGATTAAAATAATTCAAGGCTACAGAAAATCTCAAACTCTTTCATATGTCGCTGGAGGGAGGGAGTGGGAGTGGGGAAGGAGGAGAGAGGGGGGGGGGGGGGGGGGGGGGGGGGTGGCGCACAACAACAAATGAATCCAACCTGCAACTTGGTATGAAAAATCTCTGTTCACAATCTAATTGGGAATGGTCCTAGAAATCGAGGAGTGAACATCCTCTAGCAGCAAAAATGATAACTAACGGAATGCTAATTAAATTCATGAAGCAAAAGGCGTGTGTTTGCAAACAAACCAGCATTAAATTCATGAAGCAAAAGGCATGTGTTAGCAAAGAAACCACTTACTGTGCGGCCATCAATCATGTGCTTTTCCATGATGACGCTTTCTGCAACAGCAGGATCCGCAAAGACAACGAAACCAAAGCCGCGAGCACGACCGGTGGCACGATCTCTCATGATCACTGCCTCAACCACCTCCCCATATTTGCTAAAATAATCTTTGAGATGTTCTTCATCTGTGTCCCAAGAAATCCCACCAATGAAGAGTTTTCCAAGATCTGATTCCATCTCTTCTAAAAAAAAACGTAAATCATTGCCTCATATATCGCTACTCAAATAATTAAACAACTCAAAAAAAAGCACCCGAATTAATTCTAATTCAACAATCCACCAAATTTCATAATTCACAATTAATCTATAACGTTCGGCATCGTAACCCATCTAAAATCCTAAACTTATGTAAATAAGTAGAAGTCTTCCAATTTCACACAACCGAGAAGATTGAATCTTTCTGAGCCAAACATCATGATCAAAATGTGGAAACATCAATCAAGCAACAAAATCCATACCTTTAGTGGGAATTCAGATAGGACTGGGTTGGTGCTCCGATCAAAACACGAAGTGGGTACTATAACAATTGATTTAGTACCATCGGAACCTTGGTAAACCAATCAGAACACGACCCAGAATTCCTAACGACCCAAAAATTAAACTTAAGCACAGAATGAAAAAATTCCGGTGGATCAAAGATACAGATTAAAAAAAGGATCCAATTTTCCTAGAGAGATCAAGGAAATGGGAGAAAGAGAGCGTTTTGCTATATGAGGAGGAAACGGATGAGGAAATGAGAGAAAACTAAGATCTAAGAAGAGGACTAATGGTTATGGAAACAGAGGATGTGCTCCTCTATATCTCTCTCTCTCTCTCTCTAGTCTCTACTTATATATATATTTTTTAATATTTTCGCTGGTTATTCCGCATCCCTTAACCAAATCAAAAGAAATGAAATTTGTTGCTGAGGATGGGGCTGCAAAATTTAGAGAGAGAGAGAGAGAGAGAGAGTGTGGCAAAACCATCCGGCGTAAGAATATTTGGAGGACCAAGATGGATGCCAGGAGATGATGATATTTTTCCAAAAGAAAAAATAATGAAATTTATATACTCGTTTTGTTTTTCCTTTAAATCATTATGAGCTGTAACCATAGCCAGCCATGTAGGCATTTCAGATGGTATCGTTTGCTCGGAACGCAATGATAGAAGCCTACAACCATAGATTGGAACTCCATTTTTGGACTTTGAATATTATCTTGGATTACTCTAGTAGAGGTTATGTATCACACGGGAAGTTGATTTTTGTTACTCACAAACACAAGACATCAACATTCGAAAAGATGTACCATTTTAAAGGATTTGAGCTCTCTAGCTCTGAAACCAAGAGACTTTAAAAAGCTCTCTGTATGTTTATCTAGAGTTTAAGGTTCAATTCAAGGTTAATGTTTATGTCTTTAATTCATATTTCTTTCCTTCTTTGAGAAAATCAATGTTAACTTCATCCGTTTAAGTATTTTTATTTAGCACTTTTATATTCATTTGGATCTATAAATTGATGCAGTTACATATAATATATTAGATTTATTTTATAATAAAAATAATTTTATAATCTAATATACTACATCAAATCACATCAATTTGTAAATTTACTTTTATGAAATCTGTTAATAAATAAAACATTTATCTTAATAGAGAAAACATTCCCAATGGATGTGAGCTTAACCTCAAGTTAATGACATCATAAAAGTTTGAGTACTTCTACACTTACCATTCCGAAAAATGCTCCCAAACAATGCATTTCATTTTATTTATTTTTTTAATCATCATAAACATTTTTAAAAAATAAAAAAAATCACAATATTATTTTTAAAAAATTTCTTAAACACTAAGTTAAAAAAAAAAAAAAAGTAGAATCGGGACACAAATTCAGGGTAGAAATAGTGTTTCTCTAAAAGTTTTATAAAGTTAATATTGCCGTTTGGTACAAGAAAGATTATACAAATATACGTATTTGGTGCATGTTTCACGTTTAAAATGGTTGAAGAATCCAAACTCTATTGACGAATTCAAAATTCAAGGCTGGCATGTGATATACGTCGACATCAAAACCAAGAAACGTAAGGAGTGGGAGTTAAGTAACTACCTCCTTGTACGATTTCCCAAACCCTCCAAAGGCAATAAGCCAACCAAACCTGTAAACTGGGATTATTGCTATTTCATAGTTATGCCGATCATAGAAATTAGAATAGAGCAGAAAAATGCTCCTTTTGTTTTGCATTTTTTATTACAGTCCAATTTCAGACGTGACAAAATCTTGATTATAAAAATTTAGGGATGTTCACATTGCAATTTTTAGTATTATAAAGATGTAATATATTAGATTTAATTTTAATGTGCAAAGTGTAAAACAGAGGAGACAGAGCATTTTTTCCCTAAAAATTAAAATCCTGCGTATGGCTGCTCTCACCTTCTTTGTTCTCTCTCTCTCTGATTTCTTTTAAATTTATTAGGAAAAACTAGAATAATTCATATTGTCTAGTTATTTGGCTACATTAAGAAGATTCTTGATCTAATAACCCTTTGTTTTTGTTTTATTCTAATTTAGTTTAACATTCTACTGATTCTAAACAAGAAAACAAAAATGAGTTCAGATCACTAGCCTTTGTCAAGAATATAATACAAATAATCAAATCTATTTCTTCTAATCATTTTAAACTTCTAAGACAAGTGGTGATTTCACATGATATCAAAGTAGAAGTACTAAATGCGAATGCCGACTTGAGTTACCTAAAAAGCATAAATAAGATATCATCCAAAACAAATGTAGCTGCAAGTAAACTGAAGTGGGAGGCAAGATTCTACAGAGGAAGCCAAGGGTTAGGTTTGCATCCTCTCTGCATTAAGTAGTATTTAAAGCTAATCGACTTTTACACGCATATTAGCTTATGTAAATCTCATCAGAACGTCTTAGACCGTTGAATTTTTTAGTACTTACTTTGGTTTTGTCGACAATTCATGGAGAGAAAAGGCTGGGATAATCTACTCTAGCAATAGACAGACTCCTTTATGAGGTAATATCTCTAGTCTTGCCTGGAGAAGAAACTTAAAATAATTGCAAAAATTAATGGAGTTCAGGAAAATCTACACTAGTATATATATAAATTAGAAATTGTCACAATACAGATACTACTGTCCTTTCAGGTAAAACAATAAAGGCTTAGTTTATAGTTCCCAACCAACAATGATGTTGCAACAACAAAATCACCATCCGAAATTGGCATAAAGGACTAGACCAAGAAAAGCTAGCTAACAGAGGTCCCAACCATTAATGCTTATTAATTAGTGTATTCCTGTGGATCAGGAAACCTCACCCTGTAATTCAGGTTGGCTTCTGATTTTGAGTGTAGCTGTGATTGACTTTGTTTGAATGCAATTTTATGTTTTAACGTCGTCAAGAAATTTCTTCTATAAAGTTTGCCTTCTATAGCGTTTTACAGATGGTCAGGAAGACAGTACCAGAAAGAAGCAGCTAGGCGTCATTAAAGGCGCAATTTTTACGTTTCATGTAGGTGTAGATGGTGATATCCAAGTTGCAGAATAGCCGCCATTGATAAAAGCTCTCAGGTCCCAAGCCAAAAATCTGTTTTTTTCTTCTTCTTTACGATCCCTGATGTAAGAGGATAAGCAGAGGGCAAAAAGACAGGAGCTCAAGGGTCTCAGACTTAGAACGCTGTTATTGGTGAAAATTAATTTTGAATTAAAAATCAGTTTTTTTTTTTTTTTTAATTGGTTGATTGGCTCACGAACTGCTTAATGGAATAAATTCCTGCCACTCTGTGCAATTCTCTACAGTTTTGCTTCAATGTAGTCAGCAGATAACCAAAAGTATCAGCTGAAATAAGAACTACAGAATCTCCGTCTCTTGCCCTAAGATTGCGGCCTTCTCGCTCACTATGTATTTGATAAACGGAGAAGAACAAGAAACCAATTCCAAGAACTAGAGCTATGCAGGTTCCTAGCTCTCAAAACCAAAGTTTTAGAGATCAAGGATTCGGCATCTTCTATGCGATGTCGTGTAGTCTTGTATATAGTCGTTTGTGACGAACTTTAGAATCATGACATTAAGCAGACAACCTTTGAATTGGCAACGCCATCATTAAAGAGAAATATTGAAGAGTGGCAGTTTCAAAGTCGTCATGTGTGACTTTGTTGATAAGTGTTGGTGTTTGCTATGTTCTCAGAGACTCGGACCATTAAAAAAAATAGGTGTTGTTTGATCAGTACTTGGACATCCTGGGTCACTAAAATTACACATGATGCCTGGTTTGCTTTTCGAATGGAAAAACATGTTTTTAGATCTCTTTCTTTGTTATTCTTTGCTGCATAATTATGTTGAAAACTGTCAAGAATCCCACACAAAGTCTAGTCCTAGTTTGAAGAACCAACAATACCGCTAGTTATACAATTCAACATGACATCAGACCGCTAAATTCTACAGCACTACACATTTCTGCAATGAATCTTGACACTCACTCCATCAGTTCCAATTTGAGCCAAACCTGCAGATTGCTGGCAAAACAAGTTAGGATCATAGGATGAACAGATAGACTAACAAACTGGCAATGAAGTGTTGGACTTAACAAAACGAGTTTATCTGAAGAAACTTCTGGTATCTAGACCGTATTTCCACTCTTTACCAGACCATTTGGCATATTATTTTCTTTGCTTTACGTCCACGATACTTTCCCAAAGGCATTCTTAGTGATCACGATTTTTGTTTAATAATCATTCAACTGCACATGACTTGCGTGCTAATCATATTCGATTATTGAATAAAAATTTGAGACTTTCATAGCATATTCTTTTTGGCAAGCACTCCTCCCTGATCTTGACATTATAAAGGCCATCTGCATTGACACGGTTTGATGCTGAAATCTGAAACCTTTTTTTCTCTGTTTGTTTTTTGGCTTTTTAAGAAGAGTGATCAGGACTCTGCCCTTGCCAGCCAGGCAATTAGCAATTCTTTCCTCACAAATTTGGGCGTGACAGCAAAGCCACGGCCACCCCCACTTCTCCTTTTCATTGTTAACCTTTGTCTCACGCCAATAGCCGATTTTGACAAAAGGCCATTTGCGAATTGTGAAGGTCATGATCTCTAGGACCATGTCGGCACTTTAATCAGAACCGTTACAGCCAAATCCCACCCTTTGACTTCAATCTTCTTTCTTTTTAATCTTTACTCCTAATAATACATTTCAAATTGCCAATTCTTAAAAGCAATATCTGTGGAACAGCTTCTGCTACCACATGTCACATCTCGCAAATATTGTGGCAATTACAATATTGATAAAACATTATTTATTTAAAAATACTATGTAGAGTTTTAGGATACACAAGGTCTGCACATTCCTTTTAAAAAAAATGTAGAATTTACTATTAAAAAAACGATTGTTCTGTGTTGGTCCCATCTTTAGAATGGCATAAGCCTTTTATGATTTATGCTTCAAATTTCAATTTTCAGAACAACACCATCCCTAATAAAACACAAACACTTGCCAGTTGCCCCGATTCTAATTTCTATCCTGATTTCAAACTTTTATCCAATTCCTCCATTTAAAAAGCGAAAGAAAATGAACATGATCTCAAAGCCTTAAGCCACCCAATAATCATAAAACAAACATATACATTTTAAAAACAAAAATTAAGATTAGACAATTACAAATTCGACCATCTACATGCATGACAGCATGATTTGCTTCCGTCAAGAAAAGGATTCATCATTTTCATCGTTATCAAGTTCATCAAAGAATGGATCCTTGAGGAGCTCGGCTGCATTGGGTCTTGCCCTTGGTTGTGCAAGGCACTTCTCTATGAATGCCCTCGCCTCCGGATCCTTCACCTTGCTCAACGCCTGAGGTCTCACCCCGGACGACACTTTCTTGTATATTTTAGCAATATTGTCACACTCACTGTAGGGAATTTCCAAAGTCACCATCTCTAGAATGCACATTCCAAACGAGTAAATGTCGACCATTTCCGTGTAATCCTCCTCGTAAAGCTCCGGCGCCATGAATTCCGGCGTCCCCAGCACTGAATGCGCCGAATGGCTCTTCCCCACTATTGCAGCCAAACCCAAATCGCCAATCTTTACCTTTTAAAAAACCAAAAACCAAAAAAAAAAAAATCAGTATATTTTCTCCTTAATTTGTAAGTTCCAAAAAATGGATCAAAATTAATAAGCGAGTGTGAGTACCTGACCGACGTTCCCATTAACAAAAACATTGCTACAATTGAGATCTCTGTGAATGACACAAGGTTCATGGGTATGCAAATAGTCCAAACCCTTCAAGATCTGCCTCGACCACTTCTTCAACGCCTTCATCGATACATGCCTATGTTTCTTCCTGTACTCCCTCAGATTCCCACTGGTACACACCTCGGTGATGAAGTTCAACGTGTTTTTCTCCTCGTCCCGCCACACATTGTACAAGGCAATGATGTTCTTGTTCGTTAAGGATCTTAGCAACCGGACCTCGGAGTAAAGCCTGTCAATCATGGCGGGATCATCGGTGAAGTTTCCTAGTTTTACTTGGTTCCACGCTACTTCTATTCCTTCTTCTTGATCAAACGCTCGGTAGACTTTTTTCACTGCCCCAGACCCAAGTAGCTCGCTGTACCGGCCGTACCGGCCAGTTGGATCAATCTCCACGAACGGCTCCGAATCTTTATCAGATGGATCAGGGTTCACAGTATGCATCTTCAAAGAAAGCATGCAGAAATATTTAAAATGTACCAGAACCCAGTACTAATAAAATCAATTTGAATGTGAAGGACAATTCTCAAACTGTAAAACCCACTAAACTCTAAACATAAATTGGAAAAAAATCATTGGAGCTCTAACCATGATGGAAATCTCTCACCAAATCCAAATGAGACCCAGAACAGCAGCTTGTATTTTAAGCCAAAACAAAGTTTCAATCTTCGATGAAAAGAAAATTATGGGTTTGGAGCGTTTGATTGATATGTGCAAGAACGCATAACAAAAAGCAAGGAAGCAAATAATTAAAAATTTAAAGAGCCCAGGACTCTTACCATAAAACACCAAAATTTATGTCGTTTAAGTTCAACAGATTTGCTTCAGTCTCTTTCTAACAAATTAAACAGGTACAATATCAAGCAGAGAAGTATATGAAGAATAAACTCTAAAGAAAGGTACGAGTAACAGCCAACAAAGCCTGAAATATGGAAGAACACGAGGGTCCTGGAGAAGAGTATTTATAGGAGCCATGGGGAATACAAGGTTAGGAAACGTTAACCGTGGTTAATTACAGGATTAATGGGTATTTAATTATCGGATAAGGTACGTAATTGAAACGTCTCGGGCTTTTGATTATGTTATCTTGCATTCGGCAGTAAAAAGCAGATAAGAGAGCATTTTTGATACTGAAGTACTGTTGTGAAGAATGGTTGGGTCGATATATATGGGGGAGTGAGCCAGATTTACCATTTCTGTACCACAATTAACCGAATTTTTAGGGATTTATTGTCGTTATGAGCTTTGTTTCTTTGTAAGTTGCAAAACCAAAAGGTCAACTTTGGTACCTTGGAATCAGGTATATATCTCGACCATCAAATGTAACTTTGGTGGGGGTTCCATAGCCTAGATGGCCTCGCTAGATCAGCGGTAGAGCTTTTCCAACGTTAACAACTTGATTGTTTTCCTTTTTCCCTCCACACTGGCATGGGACCAAACCTTTCTGGTTCATTTCCGTTGGAAATAATTGCGCTCACATGGATGTGCATATCCTAGCTAAGATTTCTTGATTTTAAAGATAAAATAAAACATCCAACCTGTGTAGATCGATCGTAGGTTTGCCTTCCCTTGTGATCTTAGGCTTTTGCATCGAAGGAGCTTGTGATTAGCCCCAAATATTGGCCATTGCCTCTCCTAAGCAAGAATACTATACGTATTAGGAGACGTGAAAACATCGCTGGTTCCATACATTTTCTCCGTCTTTTATGTGCTTAAAATATCATTAATGTTCAAAGCATTTTTTTTCCCATTTTTGTTTGAAAATATTAAACACTAAAATCCCATCCTTTTTTGTAAATTTTATATAAAGAAAACGAAATTTTCATGATGTAAATCCTAGATATTCCATCACAAGATCATCGGTTTTTAGATATTTTACACAAACTAAAAGTAATGGTAGCATTAAAGAAAAAAGAATAAAGCTAGGAAAGTTCAAAGACAAACTATGACACATTTTTTTCCCGTGAAGTGTAAACAGATATGAATTGCAATTGACCGTCTTAATTACTAGGTAGTTCCAATTTGATGACCCCAAACATAGAACCAGTTGATCACATTCAACTTTTACTAGCATTAACATAGGAAAGTACGTGTTCACATGATCAATTGAATCCAGACTGAAACCAACAGATCATTATTTTAGTTGCCAGTTAACTTTATCAACTCAGATTCTTCGATGTAATGTCACATGAAATACGTTTGAGACGATTTTTCATGGCAGATTTGGTTCATTCAATTGAGTGGAACCGCCGCATTTGACAAGGTTCTGGGCATGCATGCAGCTAGAGATCAAAGCTGCATGGAGGTCTTTAATTCCATTACGGATGCTTTTTTGGACTAACTTAGCCGGTTCTAATACAACATATATACGACCCAATAAGTCAAATATATGCGAATTGGCCTGGTTCTCTCAATAGTACTTTTTATTACTATTTATTATTTTATTATTATTTTTTACATACTTTTATTATTATTCATTACTTTTCATTTACTTTTTATTACTATTCATTATTTTTTTATTACTTTTTACCTATTTTTGATCTACTTTTTATTACTATTCACAACTCTTCTCAATACCCAAACTTACCCTTAAGTCAACTTAGCCTGTTCTAATGGTTAAGAATGATAAGAGAAGAAGTAGAAGTAAAAAAAAAAGTAGAATTAATTACATACGACACAAGATTTATATGTATCAGAAGTATGTCTACGTTTACGGAATTGCATAAGGTTTTATTCACACATGAAAAATCAAAGATACAGTGTGGCAGCCATATGAGTATTAATATAATATATAGTTCTTTTTGGCATCCCAATTTTATTGATGCTCCTACTTATGGTGGATGATTAAATACAACATATGGTAAATCCTAATTAGTAGGTTGAGTAGTATTAAGAGCCAAAAAAGGTCAAGCCTCCATTCCATGTCCTAAGCCTAGTTAAAAACCTACCAAAAAATTGTAACAAATTATTGTCAGATCAGATCATCAAACTGGACTACACATAGATAGAACCATAAGCTCCACACAAAAAAGCTCAACACTTGGCACTAACCTGGTTAATTTTCTGTCGTTTATAGATGACTTTAAGAGGATATTCCTTAATAATGTGTAATTATTCAAGGTACAAGGCATTAGTGCTAGCTCTCACTTGATTAGCATTGATGTACCCATATCAAATCCTTTTAGATTCAAAGCCTTAGGTCTATTTGGATTGAGAAGTGATCTCAACTCATCTCATATCATCATTATAATTTTTTTTTGTCTCAACTCTTCTCATCTCAACTAACTATTTAAACCGCACCTTAATTTGGAATCTCATGTTTAACCCATATGAAATGTAGCAAAACGCCCATTTGATGATTGATGTCGCCCAAAGGGTGGGTGCGTATCAAAGTCTTGCAGTGAGGCACCCTTCCAAGGCAACACATCTAGCTATATCCTTCTCCTTTGGAGATGAAGGGAAGGCTTCCATTCTTGCTAGAAAACTCGAATGGGAGTCATACACATGAGCTTGTATATCCAGGCCGAGGCAGTCACGATGGCCTCGGTTTTTCGTTTATGGGGTGGCACCAAGCTCAATTTCCATAACCCTCACATAAAGAAAAGTATGTATGTCTTCACGTCATAGTTTCTTTGATCTAATTGATCAAGATCAACACGGTATTGTAATAATTCATTCTAACTTTTTGTGACTTCATCGTCTTATCTAGATTTTCATGAATGGCTATACATGATGTGATGTGTTTATAATCTCGTATTAACACCTTTATCGTCCAACTCTATCCTTACATAATTACGTAGGATCAAATGTTCCAATCTCGGATGAAATAATGTGCCGTAGAAGCTGATCCCCAAAGAGAAAACGACCTGCAGCAGCTCATCCTGTCAAATCCCAGCAGCCGCAACAGCAACAGCCAATGGAGCAACCATTTTATAAAAAAAAGTAGACTCACCGATATGATTTAACGTCGCATACCTAATTGTAAATCATAGAGAAATTGTCCAATATCTTGTTCGATCGTAACGAGGCTGCCCCCTTTAGAATGAACAGTCACGTCTTCCCATAGGCTCAGACTCCTGAGTCCTGCCATTTGCATCAGAAACCCTGTGGGTTTTGCTGGGAACCCAAACTCTGCTAGTTATCTATACTCATCCGAACCGTACGTAGTATCTAGTAATTATGATAGGCCAACGGCCCGTGATGGATGTGGTGTGCCACCTGAATACCATTCATCTTTACTATCCTCAGTAGATCTAGGTGCTCTGTCTCTGTGATATAATACTTTTTTGGATGGCATCATGGCTTTTCACCTTTGCACTTTGCAGGTTGGTTATCAGAAGGCAAATATGGCTCGTCTTTTTTATTACCGTGATTACAGTATAAGCAACTAGATATGCTGTTTAAGAATTGTGAAATTATGGGTACTGCCCAGAATGATCCATCTATTCGTCTGTGTTCTTTTCCAGCAATTTGCAGAAGAAATTAGCATTGGAACTGTGACGAATGACACAGTATTATTAAGAATTCAATGCACCATTGGCTTTTTCTGTTTAGTGATTATTGAATCTCAATTATAAATGTGCAGTTGAATGGTCGTTCAGTTGTTGATGAGATGTACATGAATTTTCACCAAAAATAATACCACATTTATGTACATGTCAAACGGTCATGGATATGCATCAGTATTTATTTTGTCTCTCAACTTTTATTGCACTATTTGAGTGGGGAAGCACCCATATTTCTTGATTTTTGGCCCTTGAACAACACCTCAGATTCTTGTCCAAAATAATTAAAAGCACAAAATTGAATGGAATTAAGATGGTTGGTGAGGGAATTATTTGGTCCATAAGCCGCATTAAATAAATTATCACAATTATCAAAGCAGGAGATAGGGCCTCTGCCTCTGGTTTTACTATGAATCTTTGAAATTCATACTCAAAAAACACTTTTGGTTGTGTTGTCTTGTTAATCAGAAAGTCACAACTTATGAAAAGGAGTCACAACTCTTGCTTGGACCTAACAAGGATTGATTAAACCAAATGTTGAGTGATTGACTCTAAACTGAGTTTTATGGCTGCTAAACCAGAAAAAAGAAAAAGAAAAAAGAGAAGCATCCTACCTAGTAGCTGGAGGATTTGGTGCCATGGTTCCAAAGTAGCATTCTACAGATGGAAAATTCACCTCATCTAGGTTACAATTTCGATTCAAATTATCTTGGAAAGTTAGCATGTCGGGGATTAGGATGTATCACTGTTTTGAACTCAAGTTGATGGGTTTTGGATGTCCCAAAGAGAAAATATCTAGTAAAAACTAATATTTTTCTTCAAGTACATTGGATGTGGATGTCTGAAGCTTGAAGCCACACCTCATCTCAACAATGACTGCTGCATATATATCAGCCACTCCAGCTTCACTTCCATTTTTACTCACTTTCCATTCATGCAAACCCTGGTTTTGGTAGAATCAGCTTACAATCTTTCTCATTTAGGGTTAATAATTAAAAAAAAAAAATTGAATTTTTTTATCCCCCAAAAAAAAAAAAAAATCTTGATGTGATTTGCCCTTTGCCATCCATCAGTTGAGTTTGGAATATAGTTGATTGTAAATGGTATAATATTAAAAAAAAATTATATTAATTATATATTTAATATGTCAACTTTAGAAAGTAATAGGAAAAATGATATTTACAATTTTAAAATAGGTAAATATCATATATATATATTTTTTTAAAATGAATAAATAAGATATTCATATTAAAAAATTAAATTTTTATTAATAATTAAAAAAAAAGTGTACAGAACTTATAAATTTTATGATTATATCTGGACTAATAAATAGATTATTAATTTTTTTGCCATAAAATGCTAAATAAATGTAAAATGGATGGGAGAAAATGGCTTTGGGCTAAGATCTTTGTGGTTAAATAAATTTAAAATGACAAGCCAATGACACGCAGACACAGACACGGACACAGAGAGAGATCCATTGTAACAAGTCAACCGCGTCTCGCTGTCTTCCTTTCCTCTCTGACAAAACTTCACACACACACACAATCGCCTCTGAATTACTATTCTGCCCCTCCCTTCTCCCCTTCCATACCATTAAAGCCACACTTCTCCGCCCTCTCCCCACTCTCCCATCCCAATCGCTCGGAATGGCGCAGACTCAAACATCCTCTCTCTCCCAGTTTCGGCTGAGTAGCTCCGGTGACTTGGCACCCGGAAACGCCGATGATTCGGGTCACCCTGGGTCGAACTCCGCCAAATACAAGCTCATGTCGCCGGCCAAGCTCCCGATCTCGAGGTCTGCGTGCATCACGATCCCACCCGGGCTTAGCCCGACGTCGTTCCTCGAGTCCCCCGTGCTTCTCTCCAACATGAAGGTTAGCTTCGGTTCGGTGTCTTTTTCTTTTTGAGTTCTTAATTATTTCCTCGAAATGTGGTGCGGCTTTGGATCAGGTTTCTACCTTTCTGTTTGGCTACCGAGAAAATAAAAAATGGTCAGAAAGTGATGGAAGATGAAAAAGAAACGAGCTTTCTGAATCGTAGACTGTGTTCCTTAGCTCAACTTTTCGAACTCAAAACGTATTTTTTCTTTTCTTTTCATTCGTGCTTCTATTCCTTCGATTCCTGATCAACCAAACGGAACTTATCTCTCAGAAATACGCGTCGTTGTGGTTCCCAAATTTTGTAGTGTTTTGCAGCGTGGTGTTAAAAAGTATAGTGGCGAATTTCGTAGGACTTGAATGATGTGATATAGATATTTATAGATATCTCAAATTGAGCCCAAAAAAGATGCTTTCTTTGTTTTTCAGCAAAAATTCGATAATTTTTTGTCCTGTTTCAATCTCATATCACAATTTAGTTTTTGATTTTCTATATGGTTTACTAAATTTTATTATTTGGGTGCTCGAGCTGGGACCGTTTGATTCCGATGCTTGCTCATGTATTATTGTATTTTTATGCAATGGCTCCTTTATGCCATGCTATATAGCATTTGCTTTGAGGGAATTGATTGTTCTAATGGAATTTGCTTTGGGGGAATATCAAATACGGGCTTTCGTTCACAAAGTCTGAATGGCCTTTTTTTATTTTTTTATTTATTTTTCTTTAATGTCAGTGTTGTTTTTTCACATAATGAATCTTCTCTTTTTGTTGGGTGCTTTGCCCTTTTTGTTTGTCTTTGTTTTTAACGGTGTTTTCTTCGGTGTAGGATACCGAACCTTTTCCATTTGCATATTATAGAACATCGAATAAACGCGTCAGCATTAAGTAGTGAGGATTACTGTTTGATAAATGTGCCGCAATGGCAGCGGTAGCAGCAGAGAGGTTTGAGAGAATGTGGGTCAAGGTGATGAGAAAAGATGTGATTGTGCTGAGACTGATGGAGTCTTATTATTGGGTGTATTTGCTATATTCGGTTTAAAATTTGTGTAGGCATGGTTCTGTTGAGTTGAGCATATAGATGCATACTATATTTCTTTAATTATCAAACGGGTATCGTACGAGTGATAAATGAATTTTAAACTCATCAATAAAAAGAACTTGTACGTACTTTGCTTTTGCTTACCTTTAGTAATTCATATTAAAATTCTACTATATCCTTTTGTGGCTGTTTAAATGGAGTTGTCATGGTATAAAGTTGCTAGAATTCATTTACATACTTCATTGATCAGATGAGCTTGAACTTCTTCTATTAATTTGAGTAAGAATGATATCTGAAAACTTTGTCAGATAGTCCTTGTTAGGAACTTCCATGAATAGTTTTGTCAAGTAGTGCCAGATTTAGGTCATAGGATTTCGTGTGTATTGCAAAACATGCGTGTATTTCCCTTTTTCTATTTTAGGTTTCCTCCTTTTACCAAGACTTTGATATTGTTCTTCTGTTTGTTGATAAGATTTTTCTCCAATATTTTTCCACTTATCTTGCAGGCAGAGCCCTCTCCGACCACCGGTTCCTTTATGAAGCCTCAAGTGGTCCATGGCCCTGCTAGTTCTGCTGCACATCCGGTAACTACAGTTTGCTCCAACACCGATTCCTTCAATGAAAGAAATCCCAGCTGCTTCGAATTTAAACCTCATGCCACATCAAATATGGTATTGTTCAATGAGTATTCTGTTGATGAAAATTTAAAAATGAGACATGATCTGTGTAGATATATGATCAGATGGGCCTGTAGATCCAGATATATTGTTAATCATAGTTTGCCTAAGTTTATAACCTGTTTTAAATTGTGTTACTGGCTCCGTTACTTATAAAAAAATTGTATTATCGGCTCCTCAAGGCTCAAGTTGAACAATTCAATAGATGTCTTCTCGTATTAAACCTTAGATTTATTAACACTTAACAACTAAATTAGTTCCTTATATCTCTTAGCATTGTCTCTTTCTTATTTCCTATCGATTTTGTAATTACTATGATTGATTTCTGTCTGGTGCTTTTCAATTAATTTCACGTATATGTTGTCATGTGAAGATTTTTGCAAAAGATATGATAGATGAGTCTCCTTTGTAACTCTCCCTCTCTCTCTCATAAGAATTAAGCAGTAAAATATGGCCTTACTAATTGTATATTCATAAAAGCAAAAAAAGAATCCTCTACTAACTGTGAGGTACCGGTTGCCTGATACTATATATTTACTACAAGGTTCCTGCAGATCTGAACCACCATAGAAATGAACAATCTATCCAAGGTCAGTGCCAACCTCACGCCTTTGCATCATCAGCATCAGTGAAAAATGAGATGGCAGTTTCCTCAAACGAGTTGAGTCTTTCAGCACCAATTCACATGGTAACTTCAGGGGCTAGTGCACCGGCTGAAGTTGATTCAGGTGAACTAAACCATAGAGGAACCCTAAATACTGGGTTTCAAACTTCACAATCTGATTCTAAAGGAGGTGGAATTTCTGCTGTTGCTGAGAGGCCATCGGATGATGGATATAACTGGCGAAAATATGGACAGAAACTTGTTAAAGGAAGTGAATTTCCACGTAGCTATTACAAGTGTACACATCCTAACTGTGAAGTAAAAAAGCTGTTTGAACGCTCTCACGATGGACAGATTACTGAGATTATCTACAAGGGTACACATGATCATCCTAAACCCCAGCCGAGCCGTCGGTATACTTCTGGTACCATGATGACTGTCCAAGAAGAAAGATCTGATAAGGCTCCATCTTTAACTGGTCGAGATGGTAAGGAAGAAACTTCATGGTGATTTCTGTTGAGGGTGCTTTTATGGACTAATTAATGTGCTTTTTCTTTGTGCTCTGATTCTTGCATTGCAGAGAAGTCTGGCATCTATGGACAAATATCCCATGCAGTTGAGCCAAATGGTACTCCTGACCTATCTCCTGTCGTGGCAAATGATGATAGTCTAGATGGTGCTGGTTCAACTCCAAATAGGATCAATGATGATGTTGAGGATGATGATTTATTCTCCAAACGGAGGTATAATGTTTCTCAATTTGAGGCTCTTAAGTTTTTAAAAAGTTGTGCATATGTGCTAACCAAGGAACTGTGAATTATTAAGCAGGAAAATGGACATTGGTGGGCTTGATGTCACTCCAGTGGTTAAACCTATCCGGGAACCACGTGTAGTTGTCCAAACTCTTAGTGAGGTAGATATACTGGATGATGGGTATCGCTGGCGCAAATATGGGCAGAAAGTGGTCAGAGGTAATCCTAATCCAAGGTATGTTTTACAAGTTGATGATAAGCATGCATCTACAGATAGTCTTTTACTTACATGATCTGTTTCTACATGTCTTCTACTGCTTTCAGAATAATTTTGTGAATATATTACAAGTCCATTGAACTTTTTTCTCCTAACAGTATTATGCACAGAATAATGCTTAGTCCTGCTGCAGTATCCGTTGCTTCCCAATTCTCATAGTCTATATACCACTACCAAGTAAAAATTGTGCAAAGATAGGTTTTTCTACTCATTTTCAAATCAATATGTTTTAATAAATTCTTTGTTAGAAAATTGCATTAAGTTATGAACAAACATAGGTCCAGCATAAGTCAGTGCTTCAGTCAGCTGGTCAATGTTTGTCGAAATCTTTGAGATTCTTCTTTTATGCCCAACGTAGTTTGAGTTTCATATAGCAGTCTGCATTAAATGGGTTTCTGGGTGTTTGCACTTTGAAGGATCCCATTAATGACAATGAGTTCCTGTGCAGGGGCAATTTTTTTCCCCTTTATATCAATGTTTCCTACAGTGCAAAAACCTGCTTGTTGAATTTTGTGCATTACAACTGACTATCAATTTGACCAGTAATTCACATCAACTCTTAGAATCTCAAACTCAATTTTTGGAATTAAGACTGCTGGGCACCTCAGCTTTTTCCAGGTGAGAGTTAAAGCCAAAGGTCTTGACTATGTCTCATGGGTGTGAGTAAAAAAAAAAAAAGAAGAGGAGAGTATCAAAGTGGTATTTACATATTGTTGTCCTGGATATAGATGGGAAGCACAAATATGACTCCAACATGTACTTTCTCTTTATGTATATACAAAATCTTCTGGCTAGGACCCATTTTTATTTTGCAATATCTTTTTCTAAGGTAAGTCATGTAAGTTGCTTGACGTGGTCACATGTAATGCAGGAGCTACTACAAGTGTACAAATGCTGGATGCCCTGTTAGAAAACATGTGGAGAGGGCATCTCATGATCCCAAAGCAGTTATAACCACATATGAGGGAAAACATAATCACGATGTGCCTACTGCAAGGACAAGTAGCCATGACACGGCAGGACACACAGCTGTGAGTGGACCGTCAAGGATTATTAGATCAGAAGAAAGTGATACCATTAGCCTTGATCTTGGGGTTGGGATCAGCTCAGCTGTTGAAAATAGGTCCAACGAGCCCAGGCAGGCACATCACTCTGAAATTCTGGGAGTCCAATCTCACCCCAGCAATTCAAATTTTAAGGTGTTTCAAGCAACCCCAGTTTCGGCATATTTTGGTGTTCTAAGTACCGGCTTAAGTCGATATGGATCTAGAGAAAATCCAAGTGAAGGCCGAAAGATTGAAATTCCACCTTTAAACCATTCCTCTTACCCATTTCCACAGAACATGGGAAAGATACTGACGGGTCCTTGAGATTCTTTACAATGCAATGATAACAAAAATAAAATACGGTGTGATTTATTTTTTATTTTTTACTTTTATGTATTTTCCTTTCTTTCTTCAGCAGTTGAGGACAAGAAGACGAGTCTCTAGATGAAAACAGGATTCGTCTTAATTTTACCTTAATATCTGAGAGCCGTTCTTGACATTGACTGCCCCCAGCAAATTTCTTTGAAGTCCAATACTGTTTGTATAATGTTGACTTCTGGGTGAAACTCTGTATAAATATGAAATTAAGACTGGTGTATGATTTTCTGACAGGAAGACTTTATTGTAACTTAAGAACTTGTAAGATATTGAAAGGAAATATGGTTTCATTTTCACTTTTTAATGGACTTGTAATTCGATGGAAATGTTAAACCTGTAACCGATGAAGTAGCTTTGAAGTCCAAACGGTATTGCACCTGGCAACAGTCGAGGGAAACGTGCAAAATTCTGAATGCCGCAACGTATACATGCATTCATGCGCGCGGACACGACGTATTGTGTGTGTGTGTGTGTGTGTGTGTATGTATCTATTATGTACTCTGCTTATATGATTATGAAGCGATGATCCATGGTAAAAAATTGCCATTGATGCTTGTCGCTAGATTTTGTATGTTCACCAAAAGACATGTCTGGTTTTGGATTCGAGTGGATGATCGGTTTGGGAGAAGGGATATCCTCAAACAGTAGGCTAAGGTTACCGTTACTAGAAACCAACAAAATGACAAATATCAATTACACTTTTATGGTTCCGTTTGTTGGGGGAGAAGGAGAAACAAACCATAATTGCCATTTTTGTAGAGAATTGAAGATGGTAAGAATATTTCGATTCATCTGTAAATCATATTGAACTGTTTGTGAATGGTAGTAAAGTAGTCTGAGATGGTTTTAGCAGCCAAACACAAAAGCGTGTTCTAATTCTAGTTCATGCACGTGAAGCAACGGGGCAAACAAATCCAGAAGGCTCTCAGGGAATACAACTTCTCATTGCATTCCTGAAGTCACCCAAAAGAGAAAATTCAATCCTTGTGACACTTGACAGAAATACTATCCCAAATTAAGAAGGTTAGAATCATCTAGGAAGTCCCAATTTTGAATACAAAATTTATTTGTAACTTGGCATGGAAGGCACATTCTTCGTACCGTTGACACGTCATATTTTTTTTGAAAGGGACACGTCATATTGAACTATATCACAATAGTTGCGCGAGGAAGATATCTCCACACCTACTTGCAAAGTAGAAACAAATTGTAAATATTATAGAAGTAATATGATTTTATAAAAATATCCACGAAAGGGAATGATCTTTCTTTCTCACTTTCCTTTTGGAATCCACGAAAGAAACTGCCAGCGAAGTTTCATTTGTATAGCAAATACAGAGATGCTGAATATTCTGTGTTTCAGGAAAAGCACTAGTATGTACTATTTTGGCGCTTTTTGGAAGGGTGACTGACATTTGCAATATGGCCTTTAAATGCACTGTTGGTAGAATCCAATAACCCTTTAATTCAGTATTTTGTCTTTGCTTGCTTTGAGACTATGCAACCACGTTGCGCATCGATTCTCCACCGATGCTATCTTCCCAAATCAACACTCTTAAAGGTTTCAAACGATGCATAAAAGTTAATTTTTTTTTAGCTTCATGGCACAAATATTGTTTTAAACAATATATAAAACAGTGTAGTATGAGAGAGAGAGAGAGAGAGAGAGAGAGAGAGAGAGAGAGAGAGAGAGAGAGAGATGCATGCTATCTGGGTCTCCTTTAAGGAGACTGCTAACTGTAGAGTAAAGCTGACGAATGTGGTTAGCCGGGCCGGAACATGTGGAAAGAGAAGTGACAAGGATATACTGGAACGTGAGCCTGTCCATTGCACGGCAACTCCGATTCGCAAGGCGATTTTCTGCCAGACGCGAACATTGCTTTATGGTAAGTCTCTTCTTCTCCATGATGGTATCAACACAACATTTAGATTACAGTGGAGTACGATACTTAATACTCCTGCTTTTGTAATTCTTAACAATACTAGAAAAAATGCTGCAAAACTTTGTGAATCTTTGTCACTACTTGGCATGAATTCTCTATTTTGTTAAACCTTCAGTTGCTATTTTCAAAAAGGGTTGAACACTGGAGACCCATCAAGAAACATCGTTGAGCTCATCCTTCAAAGAGCGTCCACGAACCCCTCTAAGCCATCAAGAAAGATAAAAGCTGTCCTCAAGGTGAAGAATTCCGTAGAAATTCTTGACAGGTTTGAAGAATATAGAGAGAAGGTGAAGAAGAAAGCCTACGAGAGATATAAAAGGAATCCAAGAAGCACGGTGGACGGGAACGAGCTGTTACGATTCTATGACTCTACTATGGTTTGCTGCAGTGGTAAGTCAAAGCGAGTATCTGAACTGTGTAAAAATCCCACTTGTGAAGTCTGCAGGATTATAGAATCTAACTTTGACACAGATCGCACCAGAAGATATGGTGTCCGTTTGAGCACTGGTAGTGATGACTCGAGTGAGAACATGATTGCCACTACAAGGGTGAAAAATATAAAGAGGGCTGTCATAGTTTGCAGGGCAATTGCTGGGAGCATAGGTAATATGTGGGATGGGGAATATGAAGGTTTTGATTCAGTGGGAAGTGGGCTGCGTTCTAACTTGGAGTGCTTGATAGTGCCAAATCCAAATGCTATACTTCCCTGTTTCGTTATAGTTTTTGACTAATCCGGATCTACATGTCTATCTTTTTGCATTGAGCAATAATGATCCAGCTCAGATTTTGCTTACATTTTAACTAATGCCATTAATGTAACACCATACTGTGAAATCAATAAGCTATCAAAAGTAGCAACGCATCAGTCAAAATATTACCAATGGTACCCTCAATATATATAGCTAGAAACCAGACACGTTGTTTTGCATTCCACTACTGATGTTCTAGCTGAAATTTAAGTTAGTAACCTGAGATGAGGAACAAGATTTGTGAGAGAAAAGGTAATTTATTCCTAACAGATACAAAAAGTGACATGTAACCGGATTAGACTTCAAGCAACAACTTATCACTAGAAAGGTTTCTACCTCGGTTTAACCGAGGAGTAAACGGAGGGGGAGGATAGAACCAGAGAGGAAAGAAAGAGAGGGGAAAGAAAGAAAGGCTACTGTAGGGAAGGGAGGCTAGATTTAGGTTAAACCTAACCCCAAAACAACATTGTATTATTAACGATTTATATATATATATATATAATTACAAGTATTTTAAGTTGGGTTGTAGGGACGGGCTGGGATGCATGGAAGGTGGGGGCGGGCCTGGCCCAGGCCCCCACCCCCGCTACCTTTCACGGATGCAGGTGGGGTGGAGCTATGGAGGGCCGGCAAATGGGGTGTAGAGCCTTGCCGCCTATCCCTACGTACATGCGGACCTGATTTACTTGGAAAGACAATGCAAATAACCACAGGAATTTGTAGGACATCATGGTGATAGTTATAGCCCCGTAAGATTCTTAATTATAATCGAATCCAAGGGTCCAAAATAAAATCTCCAAGTCTATCTACGAGTTGGTCACAAAGGAACAGTAAAATACCTTTACAGTAAATTTAAGAAGCTGCTGATTTCCACTCTACACGATTTATCTTGCAAAAATGATTGAGTGGCAGATATTATACAGGATCGAGGATAACACCAAGCAGCAAAATGAGCCTTGGTTTTTTTTTTTTCATATAATGATGAGATGTAAGTAGGCATATATATATATAACAGAATAAAGGAATGAGAAAACTCCCGTGATTTTCACGTATTAATTTTTCATTTGTTTCTGTAACTCATGCAGAAATTTTGCAGCTATACCAAAGATTCTTCAGCTATTAGGCAGCCAATGCATCACTTTCCTGATTTGAAATCGATAAGGTTTATTTTCTATTTTAAACCAAGGTTAGCCTTCCCCTTAACAATGATGATTGCTCTGGATAAGGTTAAATGCCCATGTGTGATCAGATTGGACCACAGAGTCACAGGACAACTGAAAGGTGGTTTTCCCAAGTACGAGAGGAGAAAAGGACAAACATATGCAACTGTATGTGTTATTGGTAGAGAAGCAGGAGTCTGTAGCAGTCAAATAACTCGCTTTCTCATTTAATACTATATCAACCAAGGCTATTGTACAATCTAACTCCTAAAAACTTCGAGATTCTCACTAGGTCTTAATGCATGTGGCAGAAGAATGTCTAGATGGACAACGTATCCCTCTCATCCTCTTTCTATAACCACCATGCCATTAACACATTAATTTGATGCCAATTTATTCATTTCCTCTTATATTTTGTGCCAATTTCAGATTTTACTTTCATGATTAGGAATTAAAGGGGAAAACGGCACTCAAACTTCTTAGTTAGTGAGCTTCCACAATATGCAATTTCTTCTTGCAGCTTGACTCAAGGTGTTTTCTGTATGCAAAACCTTACTAGCTTCGGCATCACGGTTATGCATGCTTGTTTACAATTGAAATTTTGCAAAAGACAGGCAGATATGTACGTAAACTATACATCGATGTTTCCGTAAAGACAATAAACTTAGCAAGTAAATGACATTACATATAATTGGGTGCACCGTCCACATTGATAATGTTGTATAAGCGATCTTTCCTGGATTCGTATTGTGCCATTGAAGGAATGCGTATTATTGACATAAAAATAGGTGAGCTCTAACCAGAAAAGAATCGTTTCCACGACTGCCATGGGAGAAATCCTCCTGCCAGAGAAGATGAATTTAATTACACAGATGCTTGCCTAATTTAACAAATGGAGACATAACACAAAAAGATACTGAATATAGAATCAAACATACCACATCCGGGGCATCGAAAATAGTACTTATTGTCTCTGAGAACAAGCCCTGACCCTCCACATACCTCACATTTTCTCTGTGCCATCTGCCACGCAACGTAATAAATTAAACAAACCTTTGATAGTAAGATACTATGTAATACACGTCATAAAGGGATATAAATAGGAAGTAATGTTCTCTTATCAACACATATGTGCTTACAATTCTTTTGCTGAATTCTATCCCTGCCACCACAAAGGGTGTAACTCCAGCTGCACAAACAAGATTTTCTTTTTAGCACTAGATTTTAGAGGGTAACTACATGACGGAGTCAATATTTCAATCAAATAGTTCAATTTTCTAACTAACAATATCAGTTTAAAAGAACACAGAGAGATATTAAATACTGAACTAACATGCTTTAGACTCTTCAATAAAAATGATGATCAGGAATTAAGAACAAGCAAATCGTAAAACATATAAAGATGCTAAATCTTATTAGCTAATAACAGAGCCAAACGGCTGAAAACAATGTGGATGGTAAAACACAGGATATGTTATATAAGATATTAACGACATAAAAACCTTATTTTCGAAAAAAAAAAAAACCTTAATACCTAATGCGCCGACAACTATTTGCCAGGTGAGCTCCACCCCGGCTGGACTCGCCGCCCCCGAAACATCGTTTATCGCCGGAATCCTGGTCGTGGATATTCTCCTATTTCCATTCAAATGGGTGCACCTCTTTCGGGAAATAAGAAGTTGGGATTTTGTGGGTACGATTTTAAAGAGAGTGTGTTTTGAGTTTGGAAGTGTGGGAAGAAGCATCGATGAAGAAACTGAAGGGACCAACGCTTCCATGGGAAAGCGTATAGACGGTCTCAGACTCGAAGAGTGTTTGCCTTGGTGGCTACTCAGTGCCCAGTGGTCAATCCTCATGGTCCGGAGTCTGGACGTTTATATTTGGCCACGTCGGCTTCTTCGTCAACACATAAACGACCTAGCGTTCGACTAATTATGGTTACGTGTAAAACTGTAAATCTATCAGGCAACTAGCCGTTTGGTACACATGAATCAAGCAGAGCAACTAGCCGATATGGAGCTTTTGATAAGGAAAAAACGACTGCCCGTCTTTCATCTTCAAAGAAACTAAAACGGTTACAGTAGTTAATGTCCACAACCCCCCCAAAAGTAACTAACTATTAGTCCAATATATGAAGAAGAAGAAGATATTTTTCTGGTTAGGGTTTTTGGGTGTATTCTCTCTCGCTCTCTCTCTCTCTCTCTAAAAAATGACGGCTTTTCTCTATATATATCCGTTCAATACCATCCTCTGCACTCCTTTGAACGTCTCAGTTTCGCACTTGACCGTACAGTCCCTCTCAAATTTTACTGGAGGAGGAGGAATTGTTAAGCGGAGGGGCAGCACGTGCAGGTTCGTGGCGCTGTCGACGCACTCGACCCCTAGGATCCTCAAGTCCAACCGGAAATCGCGCTACGGCCACCTACTTTCGCCGTTCGATACTGACGACGAAGATTTTGATGATGAAGACGACGAGGTGAAGGATGATTCTTCGGGGCACAATGTGAGCTTACTTGCGCTTTGCCTACTTGGAGATGTTTTCCTTGCTTTTGGAAGTACGCATTTTGCTTTAAGTGAAGTCTTATTAGTCAGGATTTGACTCTACACTTTTTGGAAGCTCCTTTCGTGCTGCTGGTTTTGCTAACCCAAAAAAAAAAAAAAAATCGGCTTTTTCTTTTTCAATGGTTGTTTTGTTTTGTTAAAGCTCCTTTCCTACTGCTTTTGGATGTAGAATTGCTTTCTTATTCGTGCTTAGAAAAAGAAAGAGTTTTGTACTTTGTCGGACCGACTTGAACCTGCTTTATACGTTAATTTCTAGATAATGGGACTGATTAAAATGCTAAGAAAACCGACAATTGGAGCTAAGTTTTGGACCTCATTTTGGATCAAGAGCTGTATTGTTATTGAGCCAATTGAAACGTTTTAGCCTCATTTCCAGTGTAGGTTTGCTTGAGGTTTTACAGTTTTCTGTATTGACTACTCCCATTCTAGCTAGTGGCATGTTCACAATCATGGATAAGTTTAAGTCTGTATGTCATTAGAGCACGGTGGTGTGCCAGTAGTTGTTACATGCATACAGATGCATGAGTTGATACAACTTGCTACTTAGATTTTCTAACACGTTTTGATATTAATGTGGGATGAGTCTGCAGGACGACTTTGCCAAAACTGCAGAATTTGATGTTAAGGGAAAGAGATTGAAGTCCCAGAACGAGCATGAAACAAGAAAAGGTAAACAGAGACAACCAGAGAGAGACTGGAGCTTCAGAGCATCCAAATCTGGACAAAGCCTCAAAATTGACAAAGTTCAATTGGATGCGAGAAATGATGAGTACAACATACTAAGGAGTGACATTGGAGATTCCTTTCATGATTTCAATGAAACAGAGGAAATCAGATCCTTAAATATGAATGGCAGAGGGAAGGTAAGTGTACATTAACATGATGAGCTGTCAAGTTTTCCTATGAACTGTACTGATGGGACCAAGTAGCATTACAGATGTTTTCTTTGATTACAGTTGATCACAAGGAAATCTATGGAGAAAAAATATCCTCGGCTATGTGAAGAAATAGATTTGGATAAAAAATGGTTACCCCTTCTTGATTACTTGACCACATTTGGCCTTAAGGAATCACACTTTATACAAATGTATGAAAGGCACATGCCTTCCCTTCAAATTAATGTGTGTTCGGCACGAGAAAGGTTGGAATACTTGTTGAGTATTGGCGTCAAACATAGAGATGTGAGAAGAATACTTTTGAGGCAGCCACAAATTTTGGAGTACACAGTGGAGAACAATTTGAAGTCCCATGTTTCTTTCTTGATGGGTTTGGGCATTCCAAGTTCCAGAGTAGGGCAAATAATTTCAGCTGCGCCATCTCTATTTTCTTACAGTGTTGAGAACTCATTGAAACCCACAGTTAGATACTTGGTTGAGGAGGTCGGCATCAAGGAAAAAGCTTTAGGTAAAGTCATACAGCTTAGCCCTCAAATCCTGGTCCAACGCATTGACATATCATGGAATGCTCGTTATACATTTCTGTCAAAGGAATTGGGAGCACCAAGAGATAGTATAGTCAAAATGGTAACTAAACATCCTCAGTTCCTCCATTACAGTATTGATGATGGATTACTGCCTAGGATCAATTTCCTGAGGGGTATAGGGATGCGTAATTCGGACATCTTGAAAGTTTTGACCAGCCTTACACAGGTCAATTTGCTTCCTTGTATGCATATTTTAATTTTTTAAAATTCCTTAAACTCCTTTCTTTGGTGGGTCAGAGATTGGAGTGCTTATGTTTATGTGCTGTAAAGATCTGTTTAATCATTCAATATTTAAAGTTTTGAGTCAACTGTTGTTCAGTTTAATCAATCTTCTTGTCTGATATATATTCCATTTACATTCCCCTAAGCACCAGACTCTATGTTTGCAGGTATTATCCTTATCATTGGAGCAGAATCTGAAGCCTAAGTATATGTACTTGATCAATGAACTTCGTAACGAGGTGCATTCCTTGACAAAATATCCTATGTACTTAAGTTTGTCTTTGGACCAGAGAATTCGTCCTCGCCATAGATTCTTGGTTGCCCTTAAGAAAGCTCCAAAGGGGCCATTTCCTCTCAGTTCACTGGTTCCAACTGATGAATGCTTTTGTCAGCAGTGGGCTGGAACCAGTTTAGATAAATATTTGGCTTTTCGGCAGAGACTACTACTCAAGGAGTTTGCAAAGAAATACGAAAAGAAAGGATAACACTCTGCCCTCTCTATCGTGTCCTTGGCTTATGATACAAGTATTTGAATAGCAGTCTCTTCGTTAACTTCGGCAACCAAAAACTTCTTTTTGTTTAATTTCACTGAGGTTTAGGTGAATCTCAGCATCTTTGACTTTTGTAAGCCTCTAGTAAGCAAATGCTATGCCATGGTTTGGCGAAGAGGTACTCAGCACTGTAATAGGTGCTGAAGCTTCTCTGGCGGCAAAGTTGATGTTTGCATTCTCAGTTGAAGGTGAGAGTTATTTTCTAAGTTCTGGTTATCTAAAGGTGAGACGGCATCATCGAAAATTATGTTATGTGAAAGAGTTTTAGATTTTTGAACAAGAAAGTGAATGACAATGGAAGTCGCATGTTGTTCAAACAATGCGGTTTACAAGCGACAGATAGTGGACATATGCGGGAGTTTCTTCTTCCTTTTCTTTTTTCCTAAGCTGTATATATTTTGGAGTTAGATCCCCATTTGACAGTTCCCATGAATGATTTTGTCAATGTAAAAGGTTGTATTAGTTGATTGCTACATTATGCATCCGTGCTTCTCCAGCCATTTGCGTGCTACCCGTTCTAGTAAACAACATATATGTTTTCCTATCAGTTGGCATGCTTTTTGTTTTCTCTTTTTAAAGCATTTTTGTATGTTAACGAAAATTTGCTTGGAATAATCAAGGTATCTCTATCTGCAGGTTTTATTTGTTCAGAAATGCGGTCCGGCTGGTTTTCCTAGAAAAGTAGGCCTCCTATTATCAGTTGCAACATCAGACCTCACACAAAATAGAGAGTAGATGCACTCACACGCAATCATGTCGCACCTCACCCACGGACCACCATCCCTCCATCAATCTGCATCTTCATTCTCTTTGTATCTACCCCAGATCGATGCCTCAATCCCCGATACCACCGTCGATGCCTCAAATCAACATTCTATGAAGTTGGATTTTTACAAAAGCAAATCAAATCACAAATCCAAACATGCAAACCAATTTGAATCACGTTTTGTTTTGAACAAACAATCAAAGCATCAAACCGACGAGGATGGTGAACCATTATGTCGGAAAATCTTCAAATCCCTAGTTCATCCCATTTACAAAATGTTCTTGGAAGCCAACATAGATACATCTAAAAAAAAAATAACTGCAAAGTTAGGGTTTTTAAAGCTGTAAATTACCTCTCTAAACTTTTCTAACTGCTCATCTTGTCTATCGGGGCGATCCTGAGTACATGGGTGCGCAGAGAGAGAAGAAAACAGAATGGGGGTGGGTTGTCATAGGTGGGTGTGCGACCCAATCAAACAAGGCCAACACGGACACACATAGAAAGAGAGAGAGAGTCGAGACTAAGGGGAAACCCTTTGACTCAGCCACAGCGACCCCAAGGAAACTTTCCCCTCTTTTCGTCTTCGTCAATTACCATCAAGCCCGTCTCTTTGCACTGCCGCCTAAGACCAAGATGTTGCCTACCTCCGGTCACCGAACACAAACAATATGAAGAAAAATCAAAGTAAGCAAACTCCGACAATTTGAAGAAAATATTTTCTGCAATCTCAATTTTTTCATACCCAAAAAAGAAAAAGTCATCGATTACCCTTTTATATGCATAAATACAAAATAAATTATTGGAAGAAAAAAAAAAGCAGAAAGAATGTAGAAAGAGGAAGAGAAAACCAGATGGAAAACAACAGAGAGTTGAAGCTCAAAAAGGAGAAGAGCACTTATGAGAGTCCTCTTCTTCAACATATTGGACTTTTGGTGACCCTAAATTCCAGAGGAAGAAGAGGGCGTTTCTTGCCCCGAGGGGGGGGGGGGGGGGGGGGGGGGGGGGGGAGAGTGAATGGTTGTGAGATCGTGTGTAGTGCGATCACATAGAAAGTTAGGCGTGTAGTGTACGTGACAATCCACTATTGGGGGCTGTTTTTGTTGGGTTATCAGCCCAACCAGTCCTAAGGTTTTCTCTTATTTGTTTACTACTGAAGGTAATTTTTCTTTTTCCTTTTCTAATAGCTATAAAAATCCATTTCAGGTACTCATCCTCATTCCAACTCCTTTTATGGTTCTTAAGTTCTGTTGATAGTTCTATACATTATTTGGACGTTACAAAACCATCAGAATTTTACCAAGTACCAACCACGGGGACGTTAAGCAAATCTCAGTTAAAAAGCTCGAATTTGTCGTATTTTCTAATCTCTTGAACGTTATAAACTGCCCCACAAATGATTGAAGATTTGATGCAAATTACCCTGATTAGAGACTTTTGATTTAAATAATTATGCACGAGGATTCTTAGATACTGTTGATATCTTGCCCGTGATATTCTATGCTCAATGGGTTCTCTTTGGGGACAAAAGCAGAAACGGTGATGTCTAAATGGCGTTATTGACCTAATCATAGGTATCATGTTTTCAAGTTGATTTGACTAATTCGTTTATGAATGATTCATAATTCAAACAAAAATCATATTCCTTTTTCCCTTTCCTTGTCAGTTTATATATTTCTATATTGCAACTATATTGCCCATTTTCTTCCGAACTTACTACAAATCCAGGTCCTTTCCCTGTTGCTTTAATCTTTTCATGACCATAAGAGGGAGAGGAAAAAGAAAGAATCTGCAACATGCTAGTACGATTAAGGGTCAAAATGGTAGTTGGAAGTCTTCTATATACACCAATTAAAAAGATGATGAATAAGCTCTTGAAGGATAATTGCCACGTTTGAGGGTAGAAGTCTTCTAGTTGAAGTTGATGCAGTTTGGTTGCCGAGCCTCTCACACCTGCTCTCTCAAAACCCATTATTCTTCCTAAACTTGCGGGTGTTTTGTTCTGTCAGTAGCCGAAAAGCAAGCATCCAAAGAAATCCAACTTAGCCAGGGAGATATCATACAAGGTACCAATCCCATCAATGGGTGGTGTGAATTTTTTCTTTAAAAAAACAAAATAGTGAATGATTATGAACACTGTATATTATTGCTTGAGGTCTTTTTGTCTTATCAATCATTTTGTTGGTCATATTACTATGCCTAAACATATATAGTACTCGAAAATTAGGTAATATATAGCAAAGTTGTATATTATTTTGAGATTTTTCTAAGTGTTGATATTGCGTGGGTTATACCCTCGAGGGTGGTGGATTTGTTAGATTGTTGGAGGAATATGCAAAGATGTCATCAAGTGGCAGCAGTGTGGAAGATGATCTCATTGTGTATCATGTAGTGTATTGGGTTAGAAAGAAATGCATACTGCTTTGAAGATAAGGATCGCTCTATGACAGTGTTGAAGAACTTTTTCCTTCACACTTTACTGCTTTGGTTTTCCACTATTGTACTAAAAGGGGACAATATTCATGATTTCCTATCTTTAATTCATCGCTCATAGAACATACCTAGTTGTCTTATGTATACTCCATGTACACGGGCTATGCCTATTTTCTTATCAATAATAATTTTCTCTTACTTATAAAAAAAAATATTATTTTGATGTCACTCTTATTTATCGGGACAGAAAATTTTCTTATCTGATTACAGGGCGTACTGTCAAATGCAAAATCTAGCGAGCACTTTGAAAGAAAAAAGCAAGGCTATGATACAGAAGTATACCCAAATCCACCAGATATGAAAACGAAAAAATATTTGGAGATGGAGGATGGCCATTCTTTCTGTATCTGCAAAGAAGTGCAATAAACTAACAAAAACACTGGAGGTAAACTGGAATAAGCTGCTGCTAAACCATTTTTTGTTGAAGATAATTAATCTATTGCGATCAGTGCCATAGAGATTCTAAACATATTTTGAACACTGCTAATATTTCGGTTCCTTTCTTCCACTAAAGACTAATAATAATTACATCCTCGGCTAAATATTCAAATCTCTTGCCTTCTTTCTGTGATTGAGATAAGAAACTGTAGTCTGTAGAACCTTCTGACATATACTTCTATGTATCATGTTCTTTTTTTCTACTTCAATCCATGTAATAGAGAGGAAATTCCTCCTTTGTTTCTTTGTTAGGCCATATATACTTGCAGAAAACTTTGATTGATTGCTGAACAACTCGAAAAAGGGTAAAAGGGAGAGAGCGTGTATCAAACCAAAGAAGTTGCCTTTAAACCAGTACTCTTTATCTCTATAATCTTCTGTGTTGCTGAATCTATATGGCTGTTGAAATGCCGCTAACTATTGGAGATGCAAAGGGCTTTCAGGGAGATTGAGAGCTTGACTGCTGAAGAACAGAAAACAAAAGGAAACCCCAATCAGAAAACCAATTAAATCATAACTCTTCTGTGTAGGGGTCTCTCTACCAGAAGTTAATTCATACCTCTCCTGGTCAGTGTAGGTGTCTGTATGCCTGGGTTTACCGTCATCGCTAGCAGAACCACTGCTCAAAACATCCAGTAGATATTCAAATCGTTCTGCAGATGGGAATTTTAAAGGATCTGCGACAGGTATGATTTGAGTTAGAATTAAGAAGAAGAAATTCCTCAGTATAAAGCAAATGCTGGGTGGTGAGGTACGCAAATGGATGAAACATCAATACCATCAGAAACTTTTAACCCCTCCATTGAGTAGCCAAAGTAGGGCTGATTAATTGGAGGTTTCTGTGCCAACTGCAGCCCTGCGAGGCGCATCCTCTCAAGTTCAAATGCCCGACGTTCTTGCTCTTCCATAAGCTGCTTTCTCAGCGACCTAGAGGTTTCATATCCTCTTGGCACTGAAAAAGAATCATTCGTCAGACAGCATAAAAACTCATAATCAACACTGCTTTTTTCTATAAAATACAGCAACCAAGTGAAAAAGCAAGGACAACTCAGCAAAAATGATAGAGAATAAGAAGCATTAATGAGGAAACAAATGCCACAACTGCAAGCTATATTTAGATACATCTAGACTGTTAAGAAAAACAGGCAACAGCTTTTCAGAAAATAATGGATAAATTATAACAGACTCTACTCACTTGCATGAAGCTCAGAATCCACGTTAACATAGTGCGGAGAATAGTACATTTGAGGCTCAATTCTGTCCGAGTATTTCCTGGTGGAAAATAAAAATTCACATGAAAGTGACTAAGTGAATAAGATCCTAAGCCAATTCAGAGCTCTCAAGAATTTGTTTAAGATATGCAAATCTATCAACCTATCAATCTCTATATAATCTAAAGATGGGTTCTTGATAGTGTGGAGAGACAACCGATTTACCTGTCACTAAGCTTTGACTTTTCCCTATAAGGTTTCACAAGAACGCGAGCTCCACAAACAAAGTGCGGATTTCCTTTTGCCAAAATAATTTTCACCGTGTCTGCACTATCAAAGGTTACAAACCCAAACATCCGTTTCTGTTGGCAGGGAATCCTCACATCTTCAACTCTACCAAAAGTACTGCTACAAACAAAACCCACAATTACAAACCTTTTAAACGCAACTTTCTACCAAGAGGAGTTTAAGATGGAATTACCTGAAGTAATTGGAGACATCCTCTTCTGTGAAAGTGCTTTCAGCCGGAAATGTTAGATATATCTGTCGTGATCCACTGACAATTGGACCAGGGTCACTTTTCTCATTCCGATTTTCTATGTATTTTTCAGCATCTTCAGCCAAAATTACTGCATGCTGCCCATGAGGCCTGCAGATCATAAAAATGAACATACCTGAAGAGAGTACTTGTTACAAGATGAGCAACTCCTTTGAAGACCTAAAATGGGAGTGTACCTGTCAATTAATCGAATACTGTTTTTCAAACGAGCAAGAAGCTTTGTCAAACTATAACCAGCTTTACCATGTCGTTGGCTCTCAGTGAGGTACCCTTCTGCCTGAAGAACTTTTCCAAAGTTCTCATAATATAGCATAGGCAAAGAAGCAATTGAAACAGGATTCCCTCTTCTTGATTTTAGAATCTCAACTATTTCTAATTCTAACTTCTCAAGCGACATAGGCGAGAAAAATTGGTCCTCATTGATGGCATCATTACCATACATCTGAGAGAAGCTCTCGGGCATGACTTGTCCATGGAAATACCTACAGCTACTTCCATGCTTACAAAACCCCTTGTTGAAATAGTGACACTTCTTAATCGGAATTTCAGGTAGGCTTGAAAATCGTCCACTTGTTCTTGCACTTAAGTTTCCCATTGCAACATCACGATAAAGGTAATCATTTGAAAATCCTGAGACTCCAGAATTTCCAGGTAGATCCTCTGAACCCAAAAACTGAGCCTGGTTTTGGAGTTCAGCAATAGAATCCGAGCTCCGTGATGGAATGAAATCAGAACTGTGCTTGATAACTAGCTGAGGATCCCAGTAAGGTGATGAAACGCCAAAAGCTGTTGGTGATGAAAACGGCCTTGAAGAAACACGTGAGAGAGGACTAAAAACTGTGTTGGTGGGTGGTGAGATTTGAGATGGGGAGGACTTGGTAGCTAACTGTTGTAGTTCAGCTTTGGCTTTGAAAATCACTTCATGAATCAAGGGTTCCGGACCCAAAGCCAACCTAACCATTTCATGATCCCCACGATCTTGTAAAAGAAGATACCCTATAATCTTTTTAGCATTTTCTGGTTCTAGTTTCTTGATTTTGTCGAACACAAGTTTTGTATAGTCTGAGAAATCCATCAATTATGTACCCAACTGCAAATGAACACAAAAACGTTGAACAAAAAAAATGGGAAAAACAAAAGAGGGAAAGGAATAAACCAGAATTATATCCTATCATACATAGAAGCATACACTATAAATGGTAAAATATGCACCTAAAGAAATGTTCATCAGGAGTGACAGAGAAAATAAATATACGTGAAATAAAATATAAAAGAAGTAAAGAAAGATCATGAGTCGAGCATAGAATCTAACGCTTCCCGTCAATGAAAAAATGGAGATCTAGCATACCCTAACTTACAACACCTTCAATCAAAATAGAACATCAATTACTGTCAGAAGCTTTAAGAAGAGAAAAATCTGTTCCACCAAGACACACTGCCACAAAAAGAAGAGAAAGAAAAGAAATCTCGGCAAAGTTTATTGCTTTCAACCATAGAAGGTAACGCATTAAAGAAATAAAGACAGAATGCAAACCCAGAAAAGCAGTAAATGATTGCCAGTATCACCATAAGACCTAGATATACAAATTTCTCTCAAATCTGGAAAAAGGAAAATGGACAAAACATATTACCATAAAAATCACATTTTCACAAAAACTTCTCTTTCCATAGAAATCAAACACAACACATTATGTCACCAACACAAAACAGAATAAACACTTACAAGTTGCAACTAAGGAAACTCTACGCAAAACGAAACAATCATCCATACCACTCAATAAACTCCCATGATACAACTTTTCATAGAAACCCACAAAAGAAAAATTCAACTTGAAGTTCTAGGAGTTATGAATTACCCCCCCCCCCCCCCCCCAAAAAAAAAAAAAAAAAAAAAACTTTTTCAGTCATTTGGCAGCAAACCTTCAGCAAAATTTCGGTCTTGTTAGATATCTGGAGCAGGTGACAAAACCCATATACAATAACAACATATATCAAGCAAGTATAAAGCAAAAATCTGCATAAATATAACTCTCATTCACGCAAGCAGATGAATAGAAAATGCAACTGCAAAAAGACTTGACTAAGAAATAGGAACACACCCACCTTATCTACGTAGTCTCATACAGTGCAAACAGCAGTCAGACCTCAACGAACCAATAGAGAGGATCTTCTTCAAACGCCATGTTTAACTCTCTCTCTCTCTCTCTCTCTCTCTGTGGGAAAAAGAAAAGAAAAAAACTGACATCGTGGTTATCTAAAAAACCCAATTTGAAATAAAAATACACAAAATAATCACATTTTTAAAAGAAAAGGTATTTTAGTTGTTGTCAATTGCTTTTTTTTTCCAAGGCAGTTTTCGTCGATAACTTACTAGACACTGACATTGTCTCCAGTGTTTATGATTTGAGGCTATTCCTTCAAATTTTTTTTTTTTTTCCTGGAAAAAAGAAGAGTTCTAGCTAAGGATATATTTTTCGCCGAATTTTCGATAGTGATCTTAACTGCATGGACTACGTGATTGGCATCATTATCCTTTCTAGTAGAACATATCCAATCGTAATTCTGGAATTCTAATAATTCTTTTATAATTCCAATATGCATGCTAAATTTAGATGTTCCAACACACGTCGGCAAAATGGTCCTCCTCGGATCACAACCGTTGGATCATCCTCTAGATTTGCTGACCTCTCATCTCAATGCGGTGGTGGGATGGGGACCATTTTTTGAGGACGTAGAACTTAATGCTGTACAAAATTTATTATTATTTCTTTTTTAATAATTTCTTTTAATTTCAATAACTTTTTTAATAAAAACATAATTTTTAATTTTATTTAAATATTAAATAATATTATATATAATAGTAAAATATGTAAATTTACAGTAATTTCATTAATCATATTAAATAATATTATATACAATAGTAAAATAAGAGAAGGGCCCACTTGTATTTTCTTGTTGTTGCAAATGGGACCCACCCCTAGTCCTTGTATGGATTTATTTATGAATATTGAAAGCATTTATTTCACACAAAAATATCCCATCTTTCTCTTTTTGAATACTTAATAAAAACCAGAGGGAGTGTACGTACCATTTTGATTCCAAAAATGTCAAAAAAAAATGATGAGCCCACGTGTACATCATTCATTATGGCCACCTGTGGTAATCATTACTGTTCTTTTTTTTAAATTTTATTTATTTAAACAAATAAAAGTAATTATTTCGTGGGGGGGGATTGGTTGGTAATTAAAGATTGTTGTTAAGAAGGCAGTCGGAGACTTTTGAGAAACTTTGGGTAAGAAAATATATAGGGAGTGACCGCTTCAACTGGCTGGATTGGCTGAAATTTTACCGGTCAACCTGTGAAAAGATCTTAGAGAGAGAGAGAGAGATAAGCTTGCATTCTGTTCTTCATTTTAAACCTGATCCATCTTCCACGACTCTCTATCTCTCTCCTTTTTTTTTTTCTTTTTATAGTAATCTTTTTGTAGTTAAGGCTATGTTTGTGTCAAACTATCTCAATCAATTATAGATAAGATTTATTAATTTTTCAACTTTACTTAAAAAGTTAAATACATCTTAACATATTTTAAACATTTAGGTTGCGTTTGTGCATAGAGATGATCTTAGATAATTTTTAAATAGAAAAAAGTAATAAAATATTAATAATAAATTATTGAATAATAGTGAATAATAATAAAAAATACGATAATTTGGTCACCTTTCTAGCATTGATGAGATTCATTAATTTCTCAACTACACGTTTAACTTTTTATGTGAGATATCTTTTAACTTTTTAAAAAATTTAAAAGATCTTAATGTATTTCTACACTCAAACACACATTTTAATTAAGTCACTTCACATGATCAATAAGATTCATAAAATACTATTATTCATAAATCAATTGAAATGATCAGAAATCATTTCACATCCAGACACAATCTAAAGCATTTCTCTATTAAATTTGAATTTACCAATAAAAGTTTTCATCTTTTATACATAAAAAGTAGAGGGTATGCTCCGAATCTTATTATTAAAAAATTAATTATTATTATTTTTTATATAAATCTCATATTTTATTTATATATTTTTAAAATGATTACGTGGTAGTTATATAATTCATAATTACAAATATCTTTTTTTATAAATAAATAAATAGAGTTAACTAATTTGTTAAAAACTATGTCTATAAAGGGTTTTTTTTTTTTTAGGTTAATAATTTTAAAAAATAATTTAGTAATAATAAAACAAGTGGCGCCCTTTTGGGCCAAGTCGTGGAGCAGGATGATGCATGGCATGAGACAAGTAGACAAGCGTCAATGATTGGCATGCAAGTTGGCCTTTCTATTGTCTTTCAACAAAGTGATCATCATCTACTACATGCATGCATTATCATATACTTACTCAAATTAAATTAATTAATTAAACAGCAATGCTGCGGTTTCTCTCATATATCTTCTTATACTTGCTCAACGTGCAACGTGCACTGCACCAGTTAATAAAAATAAAATATAAAATAAAAATAATAGAAAATAACAAATGGGAGGGTGAGAAAAGAAATTTATACAAAAGTTAAACAAAATATAATAAAAAATAAAGAAAAAAACATAAACTTTACATACAACTGATCAACGTTACATTTAGATATATAATTATAACAGTANTTTTATGTTAGGGTATCAGTCAAAGTGGTCTACAAAACATTCCAACGTCCATGCATGGGTATTTTGGACCAGTTCCTGCATGGTCACACCTTTCATGCCGTATTTAGATGGCAACAAAAATGTAAGCAACATTGTGGTGCTTTTCCTACAAATGCATGAATTTATAACTTATATTATTTATATTTTATTTCTTTCCGGTGAAGCAAAACGTTGGATATGCATTTCAATATGGGATGGGACCTCCAAGGCCATTTATGAGTACAAGCTCCGCGACGAGCACAAGATTTGATGAGGAGGATAGAATGGAATGTTTTGAAACTGAAGTTGGATGTAATTCCGCCGCTAGAGTTGATGAAGAAATACTGTTGGATAGACCAGTTGAGACCGTAACTGAACCTGTTTCCCCCGGTACACCACATGTAGTGACATCGTCAGATGGTGATGATATTTTTGAGGAGCCAAAATCAGGGATGGAGTTCAATTCGTTTGAAGATCTGTTGAGCTATTATAAGCAGTATGCAAAAAGATGTGGGTTTGGGGTGATGACACAAAGGAGTGAGAGGTCTGACGATCACGGTGTGAGATATGTTACTCTTGGTTGTGCACGGGGAGGGAAGGCCCGGATTAAGAGTTCTAATCCTGCAAACCCACGTCCGACGGGAAAGACGGATTGTAAGGCCCGGATTAATGCACTAAGAATTGAGGGGAAGATGCGGTTGACAACAGTGAATAATACACATAATCATGTAATCAGCCCTCAGAAATCCCGCTTCTTTCGGTGTAATAGAGGAGTTAGTGAAATCGTTAAAAGAGTCCTAGACACAAATGATTTAGCTGGCATCCGAATGAACAAGAGTTATGGATCTCCTTGTGGTTGGCGCAGGTGGGTTTGAGAACCTCCCTTTTTTGGAAAAGGATTGTCGCAATTATATAGACAAAGCCCGTCATCTGCGACTTGGTGCAGGTGGTGCTGGAGCACTTCGTGACTATTTTATGAGAATGCAGTACAAGAATAACGGCTTTTTTGCGTTGATGGATTTAGACGATGACGGGCGGTTAAAAAATGTTTTTTGGGCAGATCCACGAAGTCGGGCTGCTTATCAGTATTTTGGTGATGTCGTGACATTCGACACCAGATACTTGACTAATAGGTATGGGATGCCTTTTGCACCATTTGTCGGTGTAAACCATCACGGGCAGTCGATTCTGTTAGGAGCTGGATTGATTTCCAATGAGGACACGGAGACATTTACATGGCTGTTCCAAACCTGGTTGCAGTGCATGAATGGAATAGCTCCAAAGGCAATTATCACTGATCAAGACAGAGCAATGAAAAATGCAATTGCTATTGTGTTTCCTGAAAGTCGACACCGATTTTGCCTTTGGCATATACTTAAGAAAGTCCCCGAGAAGCTTGGATCATATGCCACCTATAGAAGTGGGCTGAAAACCGAGCTGATGAAATGTGTGTACGACACAAAAACTATTCAGGACTTTGAAAATTGTTGGGCCGATTTTATTAACACATACGAATTACATGAGAATGCATGGTTGACAAGTTTATACAATGAGCGTGAGCATTGGGTACCGGTTTTCCTAAAAGAGCACTTTTGGGCTGGAATGAGTACAACACAGCGAAGCGAGAGTATGAATGCTTTTTTTGACGGTTACGTCCATGCGAAGACCAACTTGAAGGAGTTTATCGACCAGTTTGACAATGCATTGAAGAAGAAAATTGAAAATGAAAATCAGGCGGAATTCCAGTCATTTAGCTGCACCATTCCCTGCGTATCTAGATCCTCAATTGAGAAGAAATTTCAAGACATGTACATCAATGCTAAATTTAAGGAAGTTCAACAGCAAGTCATTGGCATGCATGATTTGGAAATTAAGTTACACAGGTCTGATGGCGTAACGAGAACTTATGTATTAGAGGATGAAGTTCGTATTCAGGAGTTCACAAAACAGGTTACATATTTAGTGGATTTTAATGTCGCTGACTGCAATGCAAAGTGCTCATGTGGGTTATTTCAGATGAGGGGGATACTGTGTAGACATATTTTGGCTGTATTCAAAACAATGGGTATTAAATCATTGCCAGACCAGTACATTTTGGACCGATGGAGGAAGGACATCAAGAGAAGATACACGTCAATCCGAAGTAGCTACGATGCAGTTGATCAGAGGCCAAATGGTAATAGACACACGATTCTTCTGAATATGTGCTACGAGATAATAGATTATGCCGTGGATTCTAATGAGCAATTTGAAGATGCAAAGAAGAGAATAAATGAGATGACTGGATTATATCGTCAACACCAACGCCCCTTCGCTATGGCCGATACAGGTTCAAAAGCAAGAAACCTATTTATTGTGTATTTACTACAATAATGGAAGTTAATTTATGCATTACATATTTCTTGTGTATTTATGTCCTATCTAACATCTCTTTGCCCAAAATAGGTTCGGAAGCTGCAGTATTTACGACACAGGATACTGCAGTTGGTAGTTCACAATAGGTGAAAAGTCCACATATTGTCAGAGGGAAGGGAAGACCCCCATCTCTTAGAAGAGCATCTAGGATGGAGATAGACATGCAGAAGCTTAAAGCTAAACAAGCCAAACAACAAGTTGGAGGAAAACGCAAACAGGTTCGGGTGTATAAGCTCATATGTGTTATTTTTTAAAAAAAGATTAGGATATTTTTGTCGTAATGTAATAGAGCAGTTTTTTATTTCCTTAATTGGTAGCGAGATGAGAGGGAGACGTCATCCATGGGCACATGTTTGAATTCATTTGATGAGGGAGATATTGCAGCCCGGGACACGCGCAGGAATTTATTTGGGCCATCGGAAGTAGATATTTTTGTCAATCCTGGACAAGTGCATGTATTAGACCGATTGTTCTTATAAAAGCTATGGATTGATGTGGGTTTCAATATTTGGATACTGATAGGATTTGTTTGAATATAAACAGGGAGTTCGAGACAGCTCACCTTTTAACAGTAGTGCACCCACCCAATCACATCCCATTATTGATAGTCAAGAAGCTTGCATATATTAGATTCTAATATTTTTTGGAGATGACTATTAATTTTCTATCTCTAATCATATCAGATATTTTATGATTGGATGGCGCTCAACCAGAGCAATAATGTGGTTAATGGTTGAGGAGCTGCACAATTTTTGATATCTTTGATGCGTAGCCATTAAAAATCTTGGAAACTTTTTTTTATGAAAAGCACTGTAATTATGTATGTGGAAAAACAGGATAAGTTGGAGGAAAAGCAGGAAAAACTGTATACAAGGCATATTTTTGTATTTTTGTAAAATGAATGCAATGAGCATTGTGTAATTGATTTCATGTAAATAAGGTTAGTGGTTGAGAATGTGGCATCGAATGACGTTGCAACTGTTTGCCTGCTTATTGAGGTGTTGACAGTGAGAAGTATTCACCATTTACATAAAGTTTAGTTATACCGGATTATAAGCAAGCAAAGTAAGAGATATCTAATCATATCAATCGGGATGGTGTAATGCTAGTTCACGCGGGCTGGAATTTGATTCAGCCTGAGGGTCTATTTAAGTTCAGGCTTTTAATGACCAGCTGAAAGTAAAATAGAAATATTCTAAAGACCAAACTACTTAACGTTAATCTGGAAACTATTTACTAAGAGCAGTAATTCATACAAGTTGCTAGGCAGAAGTTAGAACATACAAAAGCCAAACAGTTTCATTATTTCAAGTTCCTTCAAATTGTTCTTTCACTTACAAATCAGCTATTACTAAGACAGCGAGCAACATATTTAGTGGAATTCCTAATTACAGTCATACAAATGAGGCCAAAATGACCAACTTGAGAAAAGGCTCAAAATGACCAATTTCAACAATAAACCCAAAAGTCCAGTTCGGTTTTACATATGACACAAGTCAACCAGTACATTCCAACTGATAAAGTCACATTCAAACAGGCCAAAAACGGGCTACATCAGTCGTAGCAGTGGTTGAGATAGGTTACAAGACACTGGATATACTAAAAGTACACCACAAAATGTTACTATGAAAAACCATGTCAATCCCAGCAAATTGAAGACTCCCTTGTACTTCTTGTGTAATGCTTTATATTTGGCTTCCTCGATGCCTAGCCGCTCATGAAGTACCCTGTCGTGCCTCCGTTCAGCTAGCTCCAATGTCATCTTACAGCAACTGTTTTGCTCACTTTGAATATCAATCCACTCGAAAAAGTCATATTGTTTTTTCATCTTATAGTTTGGACAATTGAAAAATCTTCTACCAAAAGATTTTGCTTTTCCAGAAATCCGTAGCTTCGCTTGGGAGCCACAATAGCAAAGTGGTCTCTCCAAACTTGATCCGGAATGAGAAGCTGAACTCATTTGCTATCATGGATATTGTAGTAAAACGAGCATTCAAATCAGTATATGACATTTAATAAACAGGTTATCACTATATATAAGGCAGTATTGTGATAAATTTGGGCTCAGAAATATACACTGCAGCTATGGAATGTTTTGAAAAACTTATGAAGATATATGTCAATCCCAATTGAAACAGGTTATGGTGAAACAGTATAATACTCAAGCAGTATGTCAATCCCAATTGAAAACAGTTAAGTAAGACTGTGTAGAGAAAAACAGATATATGTCAATCCCAATTGAAAACAGTTAAGAGAAACAGTATAGTGAAACAGGTTATATTTGATATATGTCAATCCCAATTGAAAGCAGTTAATGGAAACAAACAGTTAAGTTAAATAGTAGCTAGGAGATACATGTCAATCCCAATTGAAAACAGTTAGGTGAAACAATAATACACAAGCAGTTTTTTAAATCACAATTGAAAACAGTTAAGTGAAACAGAATAATAAACAGGAAGTATGTCAATCACAATTGGAAACAGTTAAGTGAAACAGAATAATACACGAGCAGTATGTCAATCACAATTGAAAACAGTTAAGTGAAATAGGGTTATTTCATATGTAAGTCAATCCCAATTGAAAACAGTGAAGTGAAACAGAATAATACACAGGCAGTAAGTCAATCCCAATTGAAAACAGTTAAGTGAAACAGAATAATACACAGGCAATATGTCAATCCCAATTGAAAACAGTTAAATGAAACAGAACAATACACAGGCAGTATGTCAATCACGGATTGAAGACAGTTAAGTGAAACAGAATAATACACAAGCAGTATGTCAATCACAATTGAAAACAGTTAAGTGAAATAGGGTTATTTCAGATGTATGTCAATCCCAATTGAAAACAGTTAAGTGAAACAGAATAATACACAGGCAGTATTTCAACCACAATTGAAAACAGTGAAGTGAAACAGAATAATACACAGGCAGTAAGTCAATCCCAATTGAAAACAGTTAAGTGAAATAGATTAATACACAAGCATTTATTGTGAACCTATCAATATGAAGCTTTTTTCAGTACTCAGACACATAAATCAAGATGCGTCTGCCAAATAAAATTAATGTTAGGTTGTTAGGTTGTAAGCATGTGTGTGTGTGTACCTCTCCATCCACCATTTACATTACTGATCAACAAATACATACCACCCGAAACCAAACATATTTATTTTAAAAACTATTTTTGACAAGTATTTCTTTTATAAACATAACAGATTTCATAAATCAACTCCCAATATTCATTACAGAATATTATGCTTCGCAGAAACTACAGAAATACCAAAATAAAAATATCCAAAAATACAGAAATCCAATCATATAAATACAGTAATTTAAAAATATGATTTGAAATAACCTGGACACGGGCGACTGATTGTCAGTTTCGGGATGACAAGTTAAGGTTAGATCTAGGTATAAACAGGGCTAGGGTTTCGGTTTAGGATGATGACTTAGGGTTTTGCAAATGGTTAGGGTTAGATCTAGGCTGCTTAGGGTTAGGGTTTTGCAAATGTTTAGGTTCAGTCACCTTTGAGACTACGAAGGGACTGAGATCATGACGGACTCGAGCAATGGAATGAGAGAAAAAGAGAGACAGAGTGACAGAGAGGGAAATACGATGAGAGGGACTGAATCGAGGGAGAGGGAAGATGATTAGAGGGACTGACTGACTCGAGGCTTTGGGAAGACGATTGAGATGCATTGAATCGCGGGAGATGGAAGGAAGACGATTAGAGGGACTCAATCGAGGGTTTCGTCAATCCGATGAGAGGCATTTAGGGTTTCACATTTGGGGAAGACGATGAGAGGAGGGAAACGAATCTAGGGTTTCGAATTTGGGGAAGACGATGAGAGGAGGGAATCGAGGGTTTCGTGCATTTGGGGAAGACGAGAGACGAGAGGGAAATTAAATGATGCCATTATCGAGGATTTAATGAATCGAGGGGCTTCTGACTTAACCAAAATGGAGCGTTTCCGTTTTATCCACGTCAGCAAAGCCGTTTGCACGCCGACCGCACAAAACGACTACATCCAGAGTTTTTCGAAAAACTATATGGGCATCTATGAAAAGAAACATTGGGATATTATATGTCATAAATGTACGGGTGTCGTACACATTAGAGCTGCATGTCCAAATTTCATATGGAAAGTCCAAAACAACCCTCGTGACAGTGAGTTAGGTTCTTGGAGATCAAGTGTTCCGAATGAGATTAGAATTTCGTGACTTTCACCACTTTAGTCTAAAATAATCATCAGTTTGGTGGTGAGGATATTATTTGCCTTTCAGAGACATGTAAAGATAACTCTAGTTATGATTAGGACGCTTAGAGCAAGCTCTTTGAGGTATGCAGGTTGAAACGAAAATAAATAGAGCAAGCTCTAATTTGAGGTATGGTTGATATAATGGAGCATTTACCCATTACGTACAGCTGTTGATCACAATTTACATCAATAATTTTGCACTCTACCAATGCCTTGTCAAGTCTAAAATTTCCGCTATGACAAGCTCGGACTGACATTTCCCTTCAGGCAACGACGTTCTCCGAGAACTCAGTGGCATGCTTTCTTCAGCTGACCTCAAAGCCTCAATTGGGACCCCAACAGCTCAAGTACATGACTGTCCTCAAAGACTCTTCTGACTTCTTTCTTTTCTCCTGATCTCTTACTTTGCTTGAAACCACTGCAGAAGTAGAAGAGGAGAGGTTCTTTGCCTGAGATACCGACCGGAGATGGTTCTTGGTATTTTGTTGCGCAGATCTTATAATATAATTCCATCTGCAGATGCCCATCTGGTCTTTCATGGCCTCCACGACTCCAACGCTGGCCGCTACAATAGCTCTGCTTGTTGAACTCATCTTCTTCGTGCAACTCTTCACAATCAGACTGATTTGCACTTGAAGTTAGATAAAAAGGAATTGCAAACCTTGTGTAGAGAATACAACTGATCCGAGAAGGATATGTGCTTGGTATAGAAAATCGTATGGATGGGCACTTTTATATATAGGGAGAGAGGGATGGAAAGCTGGATACTTGGAAAGGAGCTGAAGTTTTGGAAAAAACCATCAACAAGACCAGTAATATGCTGGTGGTTTCGGGGTCTGGGCCCGGATCAGCCAGTGGTTTTGTTTTCTTCCCGTCCCGGATACGACAAATCCTCATTTCTGTCTGTTTTGCAGATAAAATAATGCTGCACGTCCACTCAAGTTAGTAACCCGCCCGCTGTTTCCTATATACAAAATCCAATTCATTCCGAGGGGTTTGGATAGGAATAAGGAAAGTCCACTTCGGTTTTATTCAAGGTTGAAGCCAATTACATATTTGAAAATCAGCCCTCGTCCATTGCCAATTAGTGACAGTTGAGGTAATACTGCCAGGCTGTCTAGCTTGTACCACTGGGGTTCTTAGCGTACTTCTACCTTGGTTTAGTTTATAGACAATAACTCACAACCAAGTCTGCCTAGAATCAGGTCCAACGGAAACGGCTGCAAGCCTACAATTTTACGTATGGAAACCACCCAACCCAGTCAATGACCCAGAATGGAAAGTGGAAACTACACACCGACGACGACGAGCACAACAATGGAAACTACTAAGTCAGGCACTGAATCCTCTTTAGTATATTTTTCAAATGGACAATACTAGATTGATTATCAAATGTTTTTATTAAATGAGCACACTCTTATAAATGAATTTTTCTATTTTTTTTCAAATATTCTTTAAACATCATTAACTATTAAGAAAAATTATATATATAAATTCATTACTAGTCATTTTCTTAACTATTAAGAAAAAATAAAAATAAAAATATAAAAATATATATATATGAGTAGACATATTTAATAGCCATACGATTATTTTCCTTTTCAAATTGTAATGTTACTCTATAATATGTATAGTACATTCCTCTTAAATGTATATAAAATACAAGGCTCTCAGTGCGTGAGACATTTTCATAACTACCTTCTTTGCAATTATCTTTGTGGCCCAGTCTTTAAATGTTAATACTAAATGCAGTTGCAATATGTATACTTTTTCTAGAAAGGAAGGTTGTAGCCGAATTCATGCAATCGCCATGCTTCAAACTTTTTGTAATCATTTTACCATTACTCTTACCATAATTACTTCAAAACCACCTTAAAAATCATTGATCCTAGCCAACATTTCTTTTTTATTATTTTTAGCAAATAAACATCTTTATTCATAATTATAGAAGCACTACAAAGATGAATCAACCCAAATAGTTTGGGATATACACTCTGGAGTAGAATCCCACCAAAGGGCTATATCATCAAGATGCCATGCAAATTTAGCTAAATCATGTGCTACACCATTTGATTCATTACCTCTATGTTGAACTGACAATTAGGATGGCTCTTGAGAAGAGCTTTGATTTCTTGAACAAGGATACTCCATAGAGTTGATGATCCTCCATGCTTTTTTAGTTCTTCAACTACAAGAAGTGCATCACTTTCAATTTGGAGCTCAGCAATACCTAAAGGAATACAGAATTGTATTCCTTGCAAGATAGCAAGTAATTCTATCTCCATTGGATCAGCAAGGGCATTCTCTGGTTTACTAGCAGCAAAAATCACTTGACCTTTGTAATCACTTAATACCACACCAAGACCAGATCTACATTGATCACTAAAGGTAGCACCATCCACATTAAGCTTTAAAGCACCTACAGGTGGTGGCTTCCAACAACAACTGTATTTCTGCTTTTGCTTTTATGCCTCTGCTCCTGATATAAAGTCAAAGCATGTTCTATGACTTGATCCTAGCCAACATTTGAACCACATAAATGGTATACATATTTATATACATATTCATGGCGCTATGGCAATTTATAATTAATAAAATCTCGATTCCACTTTTCATCTTTAACCTCTCCCATTTTCTTCCCAAATTTCATAAATATTATTACTCGTAAGATTGTGTCCATAACTCCTTACCTTCCTCCTCACAAGGCAAAAGAAGGAAGTCAAAACATCTCTTAGAGTAGGGGCATAATTAATGTTCGTTGGTGCTAGCCAAAGTGTTAAGCTTGAATACTTCATTTTTATCGGGTCACAATATTTTGTTAGATCGTTCTATCCCTAAAACCTATCATTCATGCGGGAAAAGATTTCTATAAATTTCTGTCCAAACTTCAAAGTATTAGAGTTATGCTGAGTTAGCTAAGTCAGTTATACATTCACTACTAATTTCTAGTGTATATGAAAGGAACCTATGTATTTTGGATATTCATAATAATACAATTTGGAAGTTTCCATTCTCATTTCTTGATATGGTATTAATTAGTTGTTTATGCTTTTGCGCTCTAAGATTGTGTCTTCTTCTTCTCTCTTGGCAAATCCTTCTCCCTCTACTGAGGATGCTTCCAATCCTTACTATGTCCATCATGGAGATAGCCTAGGAAATTTATTGATTTCTCAAGTCCCCATTGGCGACAGTTACCATACTTGGCGATGGTCTATGTTTATGGCTTTCACAACCAAGAACAAGGTTGGACTTGTGGATGCATGGATCCATCCTACAACCTTTAATTTCTTCTCTGTTATTTCATTCTTGGACCAAATGCAACAATATGGCCATGTGTCTTGGATCTTGAATTCTCTTTCCAAAGATATTACAGCAAGTGTGATCTATGGGATTATGCTATGGAAATGTTGTCTGATGTCAAAGAACGATTCTCTTAGGGCTTGTATTTTCTAGCTTCAATAGACTTTTGCTTCTTTCACTCAAGAAGACCGCTTTGTTAGTGCATATTTTACAAACTTCTTCCATCACCAACAAAATACCCCAACTTTCCATCCAACCCCCATTAAACACACCAAGTCCTTGCAAAACAAGAATTGTCCATCTCCCATAAAACACCCCTAGCCTCCCATCCAACCTCCATTAAACACACCGAGTCCTTACAAAACAAAAATCACACAACCTCACCATCTTGACATCCCAGCAATCAAATATCTATAATCTCATAAGGCAGCCACAAGCATTGATATGGAGTGATCTTCATCTAAAGCTAGAGGTAGGCCCAATAAACCATTTCTCTAATTTAACTCTTGTAGGCAAGTTAATATCATCAAAAGACTTGAATAAGCATACTTTTCATGCAACAATCAAAGTGGTTTGGAGTTTTATTTTGGTTCTTATAATTGAAGATATTGACATCAACACATTTATGTTTACATTTCCAAACCAACAAGACAGAGAAAGGCTGTTAGTCAATAGGCCATGGAACTTCAGGGGATTTCATATGGTGCTCCGGGCCCAGCACCAAGTTCACTTGAGATTAATGAATATATTTTTGAAAAGGTGTACCCCTTGTTTCTCATCTTCTTTTTGCAGATGATGTAGTTATTTTTTCTAATGGAGGGAAAAAGTTGATGCGAGAATTGATGAAGGTTATTGAGACTTATGAGTCTTGGTCTGGGCAGCGAGTGAGTAAGGAGAAAATGGTCATATATTTTTCAAAGCAATTCTCCACAAGGCGGAAGAGGGAGCTTATCAATATCACTGGTTTTATAGAAGGTAATTTTCCTTTTATTTATCTTGGTGCACCGACTGTTAATGGGAGGCTTACTAATTTACATTTAGATCCTATTTTTAATCGGGTGAGGAATAAGCTTGGGGGGTGGAAATTAAAATGTCTCTTGGCTGGTGGCAAATTGATTTTGTTGAAGCATGTTTTATCCAGTATGCGTATACATACTATGTCTATCCTTCAATTTCCTAAAGGGATTTTGAAAATTCTAAATAGGCTTTTCAGTTCATTTTTTTGGGGTAAAAAAGATGGGAAGGAAAAAAAGAAATGGGTTGGATGGAAATCGATGTGCATGCTGACTGAAGAGGGGGGAATTGGCCTTCGTGATTTTGATGAGGTTCAGACCTCTCTGCACATGAAATTTGAATGGAAAGTTATGACTGTGAGTGATCTTTGGTCATGATTTTTTCGTGCTAAATATATTGGGGATAACCATGTTTCTTTAATAGATTGAGGAGAGTGGGTATACCTATTACTTCCAAATACAATTGTTGTGACCAAGGAGGCTATAAAGATTTAAATCACGTCCTTGCTACAGGTTATGTGGCTTATGGGATTTGGAAGAGGTTTTCTCTCATCTTGGGCATTCCTTATGATCAAAATAAACGTTGGTTTGAATTGGTGTTAATGTGGTTTAGACAGACGTCTACCAAATCCCAAGTGAGTAATATTTTGGGCCTCCTTCCTTTTATTATTATTTGGAAGTTGTGGCAATGCAGGTGTAAGGCAAGGATGGAAGGTAAATTCATATCGACAGAAGAGCTTTGGAGGTCTATTTGTGTGTGGCTAAGGAGAGTGCAAAGTTCCTTAACAAAAGTTACTAAGATTGCCTTTGCCAATGAGGAGAGGTTGAGGGATTTGAACTTACCGATTTTGCCAATTAAAAAGGTGCAGGTTAAATTGGTTTGCTAGGAAAAGCCTAGAAATAGAATATTTAAATTGAATATTGATGGTTGTAGCCTCGGTAATCCAGGAAGTTTAGGTGTGGGGGGTGTAATTCAGGATTTGCGTGGTGATATGGTGCTTTCTTTTTCATGCTATCTTGGGGTGGGTTCTAATAATCATGCTGAACTGAAAGCCTTGTTAATAGAGTTGAAATATTGTCGAGCTTTGGGTCTACATCAGGTGGACATTGAGTCTGATTTCTTGATTTGTGTATCTTGGGTTCAGAAGAAGTATTGTGGAGTTTGATATTTGGAAGATTTCTGGGAGGAGGCTATGAGACTGTACAAAAGTGGGGATTTTGTTCTTAAGTATGTTTATCACGAAGGAAATGCACCGGCTGATTTTTTATCTAAAATGGGAGCTCAAGGTTCAACCTTTGTTTGGAGATTTTTGTTACATGTTCCAAAAATTCTAAAAGGTTTGATTCGCATGAATAAATTGTCCTTGTCTTATGTGAGAGGTCATTGAGTTGTTGAGAGGTCAGGGAGTTGTTCTCTTTTGGACTAGTGTTCTAGTTTTTTGTGGTGAGGATGTTCTGTTTAGGCATGTAGAATTTTTCAATCTTTTATTGCTTCTTATGTAATTTTGGTATTCCTCAACTGTAAGTGAGAGTATTTTTTAATAAATCTGGGAAGAGGTCACTCTTTGACATGTGGCCCTAACTCTTCATAAAATAAAAAAAATATGAAATATTTTTATGGGCTAAAAAAAATTAGTGGGAGAAGTTAAATTATTTTAGAGGTTGAATCGAGGCCCAAAACTAAGAAAAAAGTCCTTTCAAACCCAAGTACATGAAGCCAGGAACAGTTTCCACGTCAGGCACATCTCCACACCTATTTTCCATGCCATGCACCTCTCTACCCTTCTAGGGTTTGCTACAGTATATATAAATATATATATACTTGAAATCTAAAGTTGAGAGTTCTCCAAGAAAAGAATTTCTGCAGCCTTAAGTTTTTAGTAGATCACCTCCACAAGCTGCAGACTAAGGACAACCACCACTCGTGTACATCAACCTTTGTTTTTGCAAATTAAAACAGAGCAAACCATCGCTTACTAGTTCCATCACAGCCTTCACGTCGAGCTCGACCTCCATTGATCTCAAACTTGTTGATCGCCGTTCTTAGTTGAGCTTGGAAGTCACAAAAACTCTACCTTTGTCGTGTGGTGTTGCTGCTTCTTCTTCTTTCATTGGCTATGAAACTGACAAATTTGTCATATGTGCCACCACAGCAGGCTCACGCTGACCTTCATCTTGCACGGTGTATGCGTGTTTTGTGCTCGTTGGGTAAGTTGCCGCACATCTCCTTTTTCCTCGCTGTAAGCAAAGCCGCAAAACTCTATGATTTTAGATTTATATGTTGTGCATTGAGATGCCTGTAGTTTTAGGTTGTGCTTGTAATTTACGATCTTGTCTTTAGGCAGCTTTTGTTAAGTCTAAAGCTATTGTCACTCGAACTTTGCTATTCATAATCTCCATATACCACACACTACATAATTTTTTATTTTTTATTTTTTTTAGTTTTATTCTTCTTAATAAAATTGAAATTTTCTACTCATCATTCATATACCACATATTTGATAAGAGAAAAAAATTAAAAAAATAATAAAAATAGTGGTGTGTGGTGTATGAGGCTTATGAATAAAAATTTTCTTGTCACTTTCCTAATGTTTGGTAAAGTCAAGAAGGTCCCTTTTTATTTCTTCTCCTTTTTCCTTTCTCAAAAATGCCATAAATTTTTATTGGTTTTACAAAAATGTCCTTAAAAGCCTTGTATTGGAAAGCTTTCGTAAATCCTCTTGAAAAACTTTTTGAGCATTTATGTTTTTTTACCCTTAAATGTCTAATTCAGACTTTATGTCTTAAAATTGATCATTTACTGGGCTGTTTTCCTTTGTGGGTTGAGATTATGTTTTGATTGGGCCTTGGGTATTAAAATTAGATTGGGTTGAGCTACATTTTTAGAAACTATTCTAGTGATTTTTATATGGATATTAATTATTTTAGAAAATGATGATATTTTATGGTTAAGAGAATTTTAGGGTTCTGAGGACTTAAATTAAGTATTTTAGATGTTATTACAAGGTAACTATTCAAATGGAGATTTATTCAAGTTACTTGTTTTATAGGTGACGAATGATTTTCCTTTACACTGTTATAGGTAAATTCTGAAAAGCTAAAAAGTTCCAGTAAGCAGGGTTCTTACGTTAGATTTTGCATAAAAATAAAATGAATTGAGGTTGATTTATGAAAATGTACATTATATGTTATGAAAAAAATTGTGAAAACAACCTCAGTTATTTGTTCAACATCATTCATGAACTTTGATGAAAGAGAAAGTATTTTGTCATAACTCGTGTAGACATGAGCTTATTTTTCTGGCATTCAGTTTCTGAACTTTGCAAAAGAGAGTGAATATAAAATTTTGTACATAAATTATGTTTTTGTGATCTAATTTCATTATGTTCCGAAGATGTTCTATACTCTGATATGATATGACGTGATTTCCCGAAAACTTTTGGTATAACATTCTGAATTTGGATATGGTTTGTGGATGGTGATCTGTTTGACTTACCACAGGTGCTAATTCGTGGCTTCTGTATAGGTTGATACCAACTGTTCTATTTCTGGTGTATCCACTTTAGAAACAAAGTTGTTTTTCTGGTAGTCTTTCATGTGTGCACTCTCGGAGCTCTGAGAATAAATAGGGGGAAGATTCACATTCTGTTTCTGCTTGATTAGCTACCGGTATTTACACAACCCTACCACATGGGTTAAACATGACCTCTAATATGATATGATATTCTGGTATGATGGTGGTCAATTATACTATGTTAATAGAATTTTGAATAAGAATATTTTTGAACTTTCACTTTTACATTTTTTATAGCGTGTTCTGATTCTGCATTTTTTACCATATAAATATTTTGTTTTGCATTATGAACTCTGTAAATGTTCATATTTACACATTAGTATATGGTCTCTGCTTACTAAGTTGTTGATAACTCACCCTTTATCTCCACAATATTTTTTAGATATTTTTTATGGTTCAACTGGAGAACATGCGTAAGAAGTATTGGAAAAGTCGATGATCATATATGAATAAGTGCAACCGGTACAAGTATTTTTGGAGGATAATATTTTGTAGGTTTACATTTGAAGGTTATTTTGTTACGCCGAGTCATGGAAAATTCGAATCTTTAAAGAGTTGTTATTTTATTTTATTGAGGATTTTGATTAGTATTTCTGTGGAGAAACATTGATATTTGGCTTGAGTAAATGAATTAATATTTTATAGTATTTTTTAGATTTTATAATTGTGATATTGAAGATGATATTTGGTAATAAGAGCTAACTCTCCATACCTCCGTGAACAGGGTGTTATAACCGGGGCTTAGCATCAAAGAAGTGGCCCTGAATTACTCTGTCTACTTGGTCCAAATACATGGTCTTCCAATATAAATGCTTACAAATTGCACTGCAAAAAGAATAGGACAAGTTCTTGGCAATCTTGTTGAAGTGGAGAAAGGTTCAATATTTGGTGCAGTTTTGAGCAGATATCTTAGAATAAAAGTGGAAATCAACAACGAAAAGCCCCACCCAGAAGGCTTGGATCTGGCAAGGCCATATCGTGAGCTGAAAAAGTATGAAAGGCTCTCATATTTTTGTTATGCATGTGGATGTCTAGGACATTTAGCTCAAGCCTGCCCTACGTTCTTTGTTCTACCTGAATTGTTTTAGCATGGGCCATAGCTGAGAGCTGAAAACACGACTTTTAGAGGAAATGGTCCATATAGTGGAACTCAACATGCTAATGAAAACCAGATACCTCAAAGGATCCCACTGCCTCTAGTTTGTATCAAAGAGCAAGATGCAGATTACCCAACATAGAACCAACCAGACGCAAGAAGCCAGCTCCACAAAGGCAAGGAAAAAATGTTCATGGAGATAGGTCCTTGTTTCACCATTGCCGAAAATCAAAGTAAAGCAATTCACATATTTGTAGGTACCCCGTGCATGGAGCATTGGACTGGTATGAGTGAATTTACGAGAAATCAAGGAAAAGCTTTAGAAAAATTTACAGTGGAGCAAAGAGAAGATGATGAATAGTTGCCCATTAATAAACCGGGTGCACCATTCAATGCTAACAACCCATATTCTCTACTGTTAGAAATCCTACAAGCCTTGAACCTGCTGCTTGTCATTTCCGCAATCAAACCTTGCCCCTTTCGAGAATCACAACAGGATATTTCCAAAGTAAATTTTGACAAATCCTTTTCAAAGCCTGTCCCCTTCAGCTTCATAGCAAAAGACCCAATTAACCTCAGTTTACTTTTAATGGGCCCATCGGTATACAAAAAATAATCTCTCAATTCAAAAAAGCCCCTTGCCCACCAAAAAGTCAATGCTCAATTACAAAGTTCAAAGAGATGAACTTCTTAAAGTTTACAATCGTGTATGAGCCCAACTTTGCTTTCACCCTTTTCCAAAATACTTAAGTTATCCAAGAATACCAAGCCCAAAGTAGGCACACTTTACTGCCAAAAGCCTTTAACTCCTCTTTTCCATTATCCAATACACAACTTCTCTCTTTTTTATTACAATCTCTGACCTTGAACAACCCAGCATCCCCACGAAGCAATTGTCCAGAAATTTCATCCCCTAAATCACCCAAAGCTCAATTAAACCCAAAAAAGTGAAATCAATCATTTAAAGGTGGAGGTTCCACCAAAGAAGAGATTTGCTAATCTCCAATTATGCACCATCTGAGCTTCTAATCGGATAGGAGGAGCACATTGATGTGAATGTCTTGCTGGTAGAGATTGCTAGGGCCAAAGGAAAAATTAGAAGATCCCAAGCAACCAGGAAGAATCCCAAAGTTAAAGCTTTGCTCCAAGCTTCTGCCTCTCAGGTTAATCCTAAGGAGGCCCCAGTCGATAATAATTAAGTCTTGTATCTCAACTTCCTATGATGAAATGGTCAAGGTGGCATAGCCAAATTTGCCACCACCACAAAAATAAGGATGATATGTTGGAACAGTAGAGGAATTGCTTGACCTTCTGCATTGCATTCTCTAAGGGCTCAAATCAGGTCATACCAATCTAATATTGTTTTCCTTAAGAAAACTATTTTAGCTGATGTAAAAACAAATGGTGTTGTGAATGTTAGGCTTTCCATTTTTTTTGCATGTTCCTCTCCTGAAAAAATGGTCGCCCCCTAGTGGGAGGGGGCTTTTGTGTATGTGGCGTATAGGTCAGGACGTTGAACCTGTGTATACTTCTAGTAATGTAATGGCTTTTATGATGTATTTTGACCCTGTGCATATACATGGTTACTCATTTTTATTTATTGTCTTGCACAACAAAAAAAAAAAAAAAAGCATTTTGGGACTTGCTCAATAAGATAGCCTCGAATTTTCTAGGCCCTATCATAGATCTAGGTGATTTCAACTCAATTCTTCACCAATTTGATGGGAAATCATTTGCATCATCCTCCCATCCTAATGTCCTAAGATTATTCATGAATCATATGGGCTTGTTGACCAAGGATAATTTATTCCAACCCGTATCTTTTGCAATGAATTGCAAGCGATGGCTAAGCACTCAAAGGGGTTTTTTATTATTTGAAAATCCTAAATTTACTTACAAAATCTCATTATTAAGTTTGTTTTTTATTTTTTTTCCCTAACGTTTTCTTAAAATTTTCTTTATATATGTGGTAATTTATTTAATAAAAGAACTGAATATTTAAATGATAAATAGGGTAAAAATCCTATTCACTCTGATCTAGGCATGGATTTGGGTATACTTTTAACAAGTTTTGAGAGCTAGCGGATTCACCATGCTTAAGTGTGATCCCAGACCTAAAACTAAATGCATGGGTATCAATGAAAAGGCCAATGCAAGCTTTATTATGTATAAGCAAAATTAAGGGACATAAATGATGAGAAAAACTATATGGGCATCCATGAAAAGAAACATTGGGATATTATATGTCATAAATGTACGGGTGTCGTACACATTAGAGCTGCATGTCCAAATTTCATATGGAAAGTCCAAAACAACCCTCGTGACAGTGAGTTCGGTTCTTGGAGATCAAGTGTTCCTAATGAGATTAGAATTTCGTGACTTTCACCACTTTAGTCTAAAATAATCATCAGTTTGGTCGTGAGGATATTATTTGCCTTTCAGAGACATATAAAGATAACTCTAGTTATGATTAGGACGCTTAGAGCAAGCTATTTGAGGTATGCAGGATTGCAGGTTGAAACCAAAATAAATAGAGCAAGCTCTAATTTGAGGTATGGTTTATATAATGGAGCATTTACCGATTACGTACAGCAGTTGATCACAATTTACATTAATAATTTTGCATCAACCAAATGCCATGTCAAGTCTAAAATTTCCGCTATGACAAGCTCGGACTGACATTTCCCTTCAGGCAACGACGTTCTCCGAGAACTCAGTGGCATGCTTTCTTCAGCTGACCTCAAAGCCTCAATTGGGACCCCAACAGCTCAAGTACATGACAGTCCTCAAAGACTCTTCTGACTTCTTCCTTTTCTCCTGATCTCTTACTTTGCTTGAAACCACTGCAGAAGTTGAAGAGGAGAGGTTCTTTGCCTGAGATACCGACCGGAGATGGTTCTTGGTATTTTGTTGCGCAGATCTTATAATATAATTCCATCTGCAGATGCCCATCTGGTCTTTCATGGCCTCCACGACTCCTACGCTGGCTGCTACAATAGCTCTGCTTGTTGAATTCATCTTCTTCGTGCAACTCTTCACAATGAGACTGATTTGCTCTTGAAATTAGAGAGAATGGAATTGCAAACTTTGTATAGAGAATACAACTGATCCGAGAAGGATATGTGCTTGATATAGAAAATCATATGGATGGGCTCTTTTATATATAGGGGAGAGAGGGATTGGAAAGCTGGATACTTGGAAAGGAGCTGAAGTTTTCGAAAAAACCATCAACAAAACCAGTAATTTGCTGTTTGTTTCGGGGACTGGGCTCGGATCAGCCAATGGTTTTGTTTACTTTCCGTATCGGATACGACAGCTCCTTAATTTCAGTCTATTTTTCAGATAAAATAATGCTGTACGGCCACTAAAGTTAGTAACCCGCACGCTGTTACCAATATTTAAAATCCAGTCCATGCCGATAGGACTGGATGGGATTAAAGAAAAGCCACTTCGGTTTTATTCAAGGTTGAAGCCAAATACATATTTGAAGATCAGTCTCGTTTATTACCGATTGGTGATGGTTGAGCTGAATATATATTTAAATGAGAGCTTTTTTGCTTATCATTTTCACACATTATATTTTATTTATCTATTTTTTTAATTTTTTTAAAATTTTTACTTTTTAAATTAATTAAAATCATTTATTCATCATCTACATACCATATATTGGATAAGAGAGAAAAATAATAAAAAAATAATAGTGTGTAAAAATAATGAATAATAGTACTCTTAAATTATATTGTGAGGATTATATATAGAAAAAAGGGATGGGAAATATTTAGGCCACCACACTGGTAGCTCCGCTGGGGCTACCGCTGTAGCCCTTGGCTTCTTTTATTTTTTGTATTTTGTATTTTTTGATTAATGATTAAGTAAATATGTTTTCATAAATTTATAAATTTTTTTAAAACAATTTAAAAGTATTAAAAAAATACATGTAAAAATAAAAATAAAAACATACACTACAACTAAGCGTTAGCTGTAATGCTGCCCAAAATAGATAATGCTAGTGGGCCGCTAGTACGCTACCACTGGACATGCCTAGTGTACTAAAACTTCTAGCTCGGCTTAGTTTGCGGGGGAGCTATAGAAAATAACTCAACCAAGTCAGTCAAGAACCAGGCCCAACGGAAACGGCTACAATGTTCACACAAGGAAACCACCCAACCAGTCAAGTGCCCAGAATGAAAACTACACACCCAACGACTACAACCACAAGAATGGAAACTACACAGTCAAACACTGAATCCTCTTATTATATTTTTCAAACTGTAACGTTACTCTATAAACTTTATACAACACAAGGCTCTCACAGTGTGTGAGACATTTTCATAACTACCTGCTTTGCAATTATCTATGGCCCAGTCTTTAAATGATAATACTAAATGCAGTTGCATGTATACTTTTTCTAGAAAGGAAGGTTGTAGCCAAATCCATGCAATCCCCATGCTTCAAACTTTTTGTAATCATTTTACCATTACAGCTCTTACCATAATAACTTCAAAACCGCCTTAAAAATCATTGATCCTAGCCAACATTTGAACCCATAAATAGTATACATATTTATTTATAATTAATAAATAATTAATAAACTCTCGATGCCACCTTTGATCTTTAACCTCTCTCATTTTCTTCCCAAATTTGATACAAATTATTACTGGTAAGATTGTCTCCATAACTCCTTACCTTCCTCCTCACAAGGCAAAAGAAGGAAGTCAAAACGTCTCTTAGAGTAGGGGCATAATTAATGTTCCTTGGTGCTAGCCAAAGTGTTAAGCTTGAATACTTCATTTTTATCGGGTCACAATATTTTGTTAGATCTTTCTATCGCTAAACCTATCATTCTTGCGGAAAAAGATCTCTATAAATTTCTGTCCAAACTTAAAAGTATTGTTATGCTGAGTAAGCTAAGTCAGTTATACATTTCCTAAGTCAGTGTATATGAAAGGAACCTATGTATTTTGGATATTCATAATAATACAATCTGGAAGTTTCCATTCTCATTTCTTCATATGTTATAATTTAGTTGTTTAAGCTTTTGTGCTCTAAGATTGTGGCTTCTTCTTCTCTCTAAGCAGATCCTTCTCCCTCTATTGAGGATGCTCCCAGTGCTTACTATGTCTGTAATGGAGATAGCCTAGGAAATGTCTTGATTTCTCAAGTCCTCATTGGCGACAGTTACCATACTTGGTGACGGTCTATGTTTATGGCTTTAACAACCAAGAACAAGGTTGGACTTGTGGATGCATGGATCCATCCTACAACCTTTAATTTCTTCTCTACTATTTCATTCTTGGACCAAATGCAACAATATGGCCATGTGTCCTGGATCTTGAATTCTCTTTCTAAAGAAATTACAGCAAATGTGATCTATGTGGATTCTGCTATGGAAATGTTGTCTGATGTCAAAGAACAATTCTCTTAGGGCTCGTATTTTCTAGCTTCAACAGACTTTTGCTTCTTTCATGCAAGAAGACCTCTCTGTTAGTGCATATTTTACAAACTTCCTCCATTGCCCACAAATTATCCCCAACCTTCCATCCAAGCCTCATTAAACACACCAAGTCCTTGCAAAACAAGAATCGTCCATCTCCCATAAAACAACCCCAGCCTTCCATCCAACCTCCATTAAACACACCAAGTCCTTACAAAACAAAAATCACACAATCCCACTAACATGACATCCCAGCAATCAAATATCGATAAGCTCATAAGGCAGGCACAAGCATTGATATGGAGTGATCTTCATCTAAAGCAAGAGGTAGGCCCAATAAACTATTTATCTAATTTAACTCTGGTAGGCAAGTTAATACCATCAAAACCCTTGAATAAGCATACTTTTCATGCAATAATCAAAGTGATTTGGAGTTTTATCTTGGGTCTTATGATTGAAGATATTGACACCAACACATTTATGTTTACCTTTCCAAACCAACAAAATAGAGAAAGGCTTTTAGTCAATAGGCCATGGAACTTCAAGGGATTTCATATGGTGCTTAGGCAATGGACACCAGGGCTTAGCATTAATGAAGTGGCCCAGAATTATTCTATCTACTGGGTCCAAATACATGATCTTCCAATGGAAATTCTTAAAAATCGCAATGTAGAAAGAATAGGACACGTTCTAGGAAATTTTATTGAAGTAGACAAAGCTTCAATATTTGGTGTAGCTTTGAGAAGATATCTTAGAATGAAAGTGGAAATCAGCCATGAAAAGCCTCTCCTAGAAGGCTTTGATTTGGCAAGGCCATATCATGAGCAAAAATTCTTATCCGGTATGAAAGGCTCTCATATTTTTGTTATGCATGTGGATGTCTAGGACATTTAGCTCAAGCTTGCCCTAAGTTCTCTATTCTACTCGAATTGTTTTAGTATGGGCCATAGATGAGAGTTGAAAACATGACTTTTAGAGAAAATGGTCAATATAGTGGAACTCAAGATGCTAATGAAAACCAGATACCTCAAAGGATCCCACTGCCTCTAGTTCATATCAGAGAGTAAGATGCAAATTATCCAACATAGAACCAACCAGACGCAAGAAGCTAGCTCCACAAAGGCAAGGAAAAAATGTTCACGGAGATGGGTCCTTGTTTCACCATTGCTGAAAATCAAAGTAAAGCAATTCACATATTTGTCGGTACCCTGTGCATGGAGCATTGGACTGGTATGAGTGAATTTATGGGAAATCAAAGAAAAACTTTAGAAGAATTTATATTGGAGCAAAGAGAAGATGATGAACAGTGGCACCATTCAATGCTAACCATATTCTCTACAGTTAGAAATCCCACAAGCCTCGAGCCCGCTGCTTGTCATTTCTCCAATCAAACTTTGTCCCATTCGAGAATCACAATCGGATATTTCCAAAGTATATTTTGACCAAACCTCTTCAAAGCTTGTCCCCTTCAGCTTCGTATCAAAAGACCCAATTAACCTCAGTTCACTTTTAATGGGCCCATCGGTATACAAAAAAAATAATCTCTCAATTCAAAAAAGCCCTTGGCCTCATTTACAAATTTCAAAGAGATGACTTCTCAAAGTTTACAATCGTGTATGAACCCAAGTTTTCTTTCACCCTTTTCTAAAATGCCCAAGTTATCCAGGAACACCAAGCCCAAAGTATGAACACTTTATTGCCAAAAGCCTTTGACTCCTCTTGTCCATTATCCAATACACAACTTTCCTCTTCTCCGTTACAACCTCTTACCCTGAACAACCCAGTATCCCCAAGAAGTAATTGTCCAGATATTTGATCCCCCAAATCGCCCAAAGCCCAATTAAACCCAAAAAAGTGAAATGAATCACTTAGAGGTAGAGGTTCCACCAAAGAAGAGATTTGCTAACCTCCAAGTATGCACCATCTAAGCTTCCAATCAGACAGGAGGAGCACATTGATTTGAATGTCTTGTTGGTAGAGATTGCTAGGGCCAAAGGAAAAATTAGAAAATCCCAAGCAACTAAGAAGTATCCCAAAGTGAAAGCTTCACTCCAAGCTTCTACCTCTCAAGTTAATCCCACGGAGGGCCCAGTCGGTAATACTTTGTCTTGTATCTCAATTTCCTATGATGAAATGGCCAAGGTGGCAGAGCCAAATTTGCCACCACCACAGAAATGAGAATGATATGTTGGAATAGTAAAGGAATTGCCCGACCCTCTGTATTGCGTTCTCTAAGGGCTCAAATCAGGTAATACCAGCCTGATATTGTTTTCCTTGAGGAAATTATTTTGGCTTATGTAAAAACAAATAGTGTTGTGAATAGGTTAGGCTTTTTGCTTTCTTTGCATGTTCCTCTACTGAAAAAATGGCCACCTCCTAAAGGGGGGTGGGGCTTTTGTATATGTGGTGTCCAAGTTTAGACGTTGAACCTGTGTATACCTCTAGTAATGTAATGGCTTTTATGATGTACTCTGACCCTGTGCATATACCATGGTAAATCATTTTTATTTACTGTCATGCACAACATAACCAGAAAAAAGCATTCTGGGACTTGGTCAATAACATTGCCTCGAATTTTCCAGACCCCATCCGGCCTAGGTCTAGGTGATTTCAACTCAATTCTTCACCAATAAAAAAAGATTGATGGGGAATCATTTGCATGGTCCTCCCATCCTAATGGCATTATATTATTCACGAATCAAAATGGCCAAGGATAATTTATCCCAACTCGTATCTTTGACAATGGATTATAAGCGATGGCTAAACACTCAAAGGGGTTTCATTATTTGAAAATTATAAATTTATTTACAAGATCTCAGTATTTAATTAAGTGTTTTTTTTTACCGTTTTCTTAAAATTTTCTTTATATATATATATATGTGTGTGTGTGTGTGTGTGTGTGTGTGTGTGTGTGGTAGTTAAAAAATGAACTGAAAAAAATTTAATAAATGAACTGAATATTTAAATGATAATTAGGGTAAAAATCCTATTGACCACTCTGATCTAAGAATGAATTTGGGTTACTTTAACAATTTTTGAGAGCTAGCAGATTCACCATTCTTAAAATCATTTTTGTAAGTGTGATCATCCTAGACCTAAAACTATATGCATGGTATCAATGAAAAGACCAATGCAAGCTCTAGTATATATATTATTAAATTAAGGGACAGAAATGATGAGAAAAACTATATGGGCATCCATGAAAGGAAACATTGGAATATTATGTCATAAATGTAAGGGTGTCGTACACATTAGAGCTGGATGTCCAAATTTCATATAGAAAGTCCAAAACAACCCTTAGTGGCACTGATTTAGGTTCTTGGAAATCAAGTGTTCCTTATGAGAGTAGAATTTCGGGACTTTCACTACTTTAGTAGAAAATAAGCATCAGTTTGGTAATGTGGATATTATTTGCCTTTCAGAGACATATAAAGATAACTCTAGTTATGATGAGGACGCTTAGAGCAAGCTCTTTGAGGTATGCAGGTTGAAACCAAAATAAATAGAGCAAGCTCTAATTTGAGGTATGGTTGATATAATGGAGCATTTACCCATTACGTACAGCAGTTGATCACAATTTGCATCAATAATTTTGCATCAACCAAATGCCATGTCAAGTCTAAAATTTCCGCTATGACAAGCTCGGACTGACATTTCCCTTCAGGCAACGACGTTCTCCGAGAACTCAGTGGCATGATTTCTTCAGCTGTCCTCAAAGCCTCAATTGGGACCCCAACAGCTCAAGTACATGACTGTCCTCAAAGACTCTTCTGACTTCTTCATTTTCACCTGATCTCTTACTTTGCTTGAAACCACTGCAGAAGTTGAAGAGGAGAGGTGCTTTGCCTGAGATAACGACCGAAGATGGTTCTTTGTAGTTTGCTGCGCAGATCTTATAATATAATTCCATCTGCAGATGCCCATCTGGTCTTTCATGGCCTCCACGACTCCTACGCTGGCTGCTACAATAGCTCTACTTGCTGAACTCATCTTCTTCGTGCAAGTCTTCCCAATCAGACTGATTTGCTCTTGAAATTAGAGAAAATGGAATTGCAAACTTCGTGTAGAGAATACAACTGATCCGAGAAGGATATGTGCTTGATATAGAAAATCGTATGGATAGGCACTTTTATATATAGGGAGAGAGGGATGGAAAGCTGGATACTTGGAAAGGAGCTGAAGTTTTGGAAAAAGTAAAACCATCAACACGAGCAGTAATTTGCCGGTGGTTTCAGGGTCTGGGTCCGGATCAGCCAATGGTTTTGTTTTCTTACCGTCCCGGATACGACAAATCCTCAATTTCTGTCTATTTTGCGGATAAAATAATGCTGTCCGTCCACTAAATTAGTAGCCCGCACGCTGTTTCCAACATATAAAATCCAATTCATTCCGAGAGGTTTGGATAGGAATAAAGAACAGCCACTTTGGTTTTATTCAAGGTCGAAGCCAATTACATATTTGAAGATCAGCCCTCGTTCAATACCGATTGGTGACCGTTGAGCTGAATATATATTTAAATTATAATGGTGATGATTAAAAATCAGAGGTGGAATCGAGAGCATTGTACTTGTACCACTGAGCCTGCCTTTAAAGCGTTAAAAGTGGCCAATAGTTTGATCAAAATTCAGCTTAAAAATTTATTTTAATAAATTTAATTACTCACTTTTCAACAATACTAAATAACAAATTCTTTAAATGTATCATTATTTTATAAAAATATTAATTATCTAATCCATTTCTACTATATATGATTTTCCAAACTTTAAAATTTCAACAAAAAATATCTCAATGCAGAGCCAACCTGAAAATTGGAAAATAGTAGAGGAAAATAAAAACTACAAAACTTGCTATGTTTAATTTCACGATTAAGAAAAATTAATAAATATTCATTAATTTATTAAAATGTTAAAAAGAAATCCTGCTATCAGAGTAATTTGGTGTGGCAAGGAAAATCAAGTAGCAGAAGTTTACGTAAAAAGAACAGGAATCCTTGAAAAAAGAGCCGAAAAATTTTTAGGAGGATGTAGAAACAATGGTTGATATTTTGTTTCTCCAGGTATGGCGCGTGATGAAGATAGAAGTGAGAAGATTATTTTATGGTCAAAATATTACTTGGCCAATAGTTTTGACTAGCTATATTTGGCTAGTGAAAAAGGGATGACTAAAATTAAAATAGAATGATATTTTTAAGCATGCAATTTAGCTATAATTTGGCCAAAATTTCAGTTTAATTAGATCACTACCAATGCTCTTAGTGTCGGCCTTCAACCTCGGCTTAGTTTGCTATGGACAATACAGATTAACTCACAACCAAGTCAGCCAAGAATCAGGCCCAATGAAAACAGCTACAATTTCACATAAGGAAACCACCCAACCAGTCAAGGACCCAAAATGGAAACTACACACCCAACGACTACGAGCAGTACAAGAATGAAAATTACAAACCAACGACTACAAGCACAACAATGGAAACTACACAGTCAAGCAGTGAATCCTCCTAGTATATTTTTCAAACTGTAACGTTACTCTATAATCTGTATAGTACATTCCTCTGTACTTATATATACAATACAAGGCTCTCATAGTGTGTGGGACATTTTCACAACCAACTGCTTTGCAATTATCTTTATGGCCCAGTTTTTAAATGATAATACTAAATGCAGTTGCATGTCTACTTTTTCTATAGAGGAAGGTTGTAGCCGAATCCATGCAATCGCCAAGCTTCAAACTTTTTGTAATCATCTTACCATTACCCTGTAACGCCCGTCCTTATGGTGGGTCTTTTTCATATCGATTTTGATAAAATCGACGGGAATTACTATTCCTTTTCCAATTCTTTTCCATCCATGCCAGGATATAAAAGACTCCATGCTATAAATAAAATTCATTTTCTTAATTAAAAGATTACAGCGGAAAACATTAAATTTCATAATTTAAGTTTTCATATAAAAACATCTTGCCTAGGCCTTCGTGCTCTTCCCCCTTTGGCTGTGCCCGTCCTGACTTGTCATGCTCATTTTGTGCCTGGGAGGGCACACATAAAACTAAAATGAGTCGATGACTCGTAAGCATTACTTCATACAGTTAAAATATAATAACTTAGATTTTCAATCATGCACTTATCATTCCATACATACATAGCGTACTTAGCATGCATACGTCTTTCTTTTCGTTTTAAAATGTTGCGAGGTGGGGCTTTTCTTTATAAACATGCTTTCTCCTTTAAAACAGTTCCCCACGCTTCGCTGCCTTCATTTCTTAAAGAATGTTTTCATGCATTCATTCTTTTTACATACATTCATGCATACATGCATTCATTCGTTCATCTTTCCTTACTTAAGTTCATTCATGCATTCCGTTCATTCATACATACATGCATTCTTAACTTAACATGCATCCGTTCTTTCTTTTCACTTTCATTGGCCATTGCACACTGTTACGCCCTGTGTGCTGGGGTTAGCGGTCTTTTAGACCTGATTCCACCCGTGGCCACGGGTTTGGGAATCCATTCCGTCAGGGTGCAGTACTGGGTGCACTACCAGTACTACTTACCCGGCATTGCAATCTGCCCCTTTACAGTCCATTCATTGGTACCATTCCATTTCAGTCCATGTGGCCGTTACGTATTTTCATACATCATCCATTCAGTCCAGTCCATTCATTCCTTTACAGTCCTTTTCTTTCCTTTACAGTCCATTTTTCCATTTCAGTCCTTTCAGTTCTTACGTTTCTTACGGTTCTTAAGTTTCTTCAGTTCTTACGATTCATGAGAGTTTTAATTAAGAAAATGGTTTTCTCTCTTTCATTTTGTAAAAGTCCTTTTACGAGAAAATGATTTTCTTTCTTTTCTTTGAAGAAGAGCTGCTCAAAAAGAGTCCGGAAAGAGAGTTACTTTAGGAAAAAATCTTGTTTTCTTTTCTTTCTTTTCATTACAGTTTTGGTCCTTGCATTCCTTAACGGTTCTTACATCTTTTAAGGCTTCTTTTCGTTTCCTTTTCATGAACATACATACAATACGTACTACTTATAGCATTCATTCACATGCATACACGTACATACTTTGGGTGCTTGAAAAGGGGCTGCCAAGGAAGGCTGCTACGTACTTATACTTGAAAACTTACGTTTCCTTTTCCTTTTCTTTTTAGAGAAAAGTTTTCGTCTTTTTCTTCTTTTCTATACGTAAAAACTTTAGAAGAGTATGAACGTAATACTTACTTGGACTTCATGCCATACTCATTCCATGCAGTCCATTCATGTGCGTGTCAGATGGCAACCTACATGCATACACATAACCTTACCTCACTTGAAACAATCTCCGTCCATTCCTGGGCTCTCATGTGCCATTTACTATACTAAAACCTTTCGGGTCTTATTCCTTAAAGCGAACCCTAGTGATTCACTTTAGGGTTAAGACACTAAGACCTCCGTTTCGTTCTTCTATTTCCACAAGCTGACGCATGATTTCGACCGACAGAGTCATGCATCCCAACCTTAAACAACTTACCCATTACTACCTTCACGTATCCTAGCCCATACTATATCCTCATTCCCAACCAGTCAGGCTACATGAATTCAGCCAACTCTGGGGCTAAAACACTATGTAACCATGCTCCGGAGAGATTATGTGACGCCCCCAAATTCCGCTTGGGATTGAACGGACATTTGAAGCGTCGAGACATGCAACACAAGGTTACCTGCCCCCGTTCATAACATATAAGATGCAATGTTCCTAACATGCATCTAGCATTATGCAATATTCGCAGTGGATAATTTTTTTTTCTTTAGCAATACTATGCACCAAACTAAAAATATCCCAAATACTTGAAACATATTTCATACATAAAGGCATACTAAAAAGCCGTGATCACTACACTAGTCTAAAATGGTTGTGATCAAAAGAATACTTGATATACAACTCCAAAAGTACAAGTATTAACCTAAGTTAAATACTATACTATCATCAACATCGCACCGTGGCTTAGTCGACCGTATTCAGTTGGTCAGATTCCAATTCTCCTTTGGGTCCTGTAACAAGATCTACCATTCGGGGGGAATGGTAGTTGGGACTACCACAGTGAGATTTGATTACAAATCTCAGTAAGTTAACATAAAACTCACACACAGGTTAAAAATGCATGCATGGCAGTAAAAGCATAAATGCATAATTATAGTCATACATAAACATAGTATAACTTGACATATAGCATGACTTAACCAGAACTTAAACATGAACTGAAACTTGACTTAACATGGCATAAACTTAAGCTTAAAACATAACATGAACAAACAACATAACATGGACTTGAAATATAACATGAACGTAAACATGCATAACATAAATAAGAACTTGAAAATAACATAAACTTGAACATAACATGACATGAACATAACATGTACGTGAGCATAACATAACATGGACTTGATCTAAAACTTGACTTATCATGTATCTGATCTGAAACTGGACTTAACATAAACTTGGAATATTATTCAATTGTCTTGATTAATAACGTGCGTTAATACGTACTCCACAGTTGTTGTGGCCCCACGTATTCTACATGTCACAATTGCTGTGTCTCATGTAAGTGTATGCTCCACAGTTGTTGTGGCCCCATACTTCATGCTCCACAGTTGTTGTGGCCCCATGAATACACATAACATAAAATATAATACGTACTCCACAGTTGTTGTGGCCCCACGCATTATAAGTAACATAAAATATAATACGTACTCCACAGTTGTTGTGGCCCCACGCATTATAAGTAACATAAAATATAATACGTACTCCACAGTTGTTGTGGCCCCACGCATTATAAGTAACATAAAATATAATACGTACTCCACAGTTGTTGTGGCCCCACGCATTATAAGTAACATAAAATATAATACGTACTCCACAGTTGTTGTGGCCCCACGCATTATAAGTAACATAAATATAATACGTACTCCACAGTTGTTGTGGCCCCACGCATTATAAGTAACATAAAATATAATACGTACTCCACAGTTGTTGTGGCCCCACGCATTATAAGTAACATAAAATATAATACGTACTCCACAGTTGTTGTGGCTCCACGCATTATACGTAACATAAAATATAATACGTACTCCACAGTTGTTGTGGCCCCACGCATTATAAGTAACATAAAATATAATACGTACTCCACAGTTGTTGTGGCCCCACGCATTATAAGTAACATAACATGTCTTATCTTTCTTAATGCATGAGATATTATTTAATATCATATACTTTTTAACTGGCGTATACTTGTAAATGGCACAATATGATTTAATCATAAACATTTCATGGCATACATGTATCATATGGCATACTTAAATGGATACTTATAACATACAGCATTGTATGACAGAAAAGATTGTGTAACAGATAAATATTCATGAGAGATTAAATCATACGTAACAGATAAACATGTAATGACATAGCATGACATGGCATATACGATAACATACATACATAAATTGTAGTTCCCTTACCCATCACACATACACAATAAACTGATAGTAAGTTAGAGGCTAACTTACCTCGATCGTCGCGTTCTATGAGAATAGAGCGCGAAACACGAGGAACTGCACAACACTGGAAGAGGAACACTCAAGTCCTTAAGATTTTCACTTCTGAACTCAATTGTCATATTATGAGCACTTGCAACACCACGGCAACTTGAGGTTTCATTGTCATATAATACGAGTTGCTCAATTACTTCAATTCTTCGCCTCTGTCGTGCCATGTGGACAGATATGACTGCCTGAGTGCGGAGTCTATGGATCCATCATCTTCACATGCATGGCTCTTATAACAAGACGAAATATTATAATCTAAAATCTCGTGCCAAGATTTGAGACTTGTTAATATATATTATAATCTAATCTAAAAGCTTTAGATACAATGCATAGAACACCAACTTTGACTACCTGATGTGGACGTTTCACCAATTCCTTTCTTTCTTTTATTTTTATTTTGGTGGTTCCCACACCCACCTACCTTTCACAGCCATTTCGTTTCTCCTCCATTCTCTTAAGTAAATAAATCTAAATTTTTAACATGTTTGAGCTACTTAATTATACGAAAGTCAAAAGTAAAGGTGTTGGAGGGCCTATATGCTGCAATAAGGAAGAGATATTGCTAAAGATAAATTCACATCAAATCCCCAATAGAGATACGGTGACTCAGTAGCCACTTTCTCATTTATTTTTCTTGTTTGCATGTGAATTTGTCAAAAGCAAAATCTGAAAGCTTATCTTTTATTCCACCCAGTCCAAGCCGCAGCACCATCCTCGGTCCCCAAGGTCCCACCTCCTCACCTGCATGGGCAAACCTGCGTTGTCTACGAGCTTATCGGCAAGATCTCCTCGTGACATGGCGTTGTCACCACCGAGTTTATGTTCAGCTCGTTAATAATGTACTCGGGCTTATACCACCAATTTGAAGCCCTTTGACAGGAAATCGTCCCTTTTCTTGCTCTTGATCTTCTCTGCTCCTAAATTCTGCTGCTTCTCATTGTCTTCTCTATTCACCTCAGCCGGAACAAGACTTCCGACACAAATATGAGCCTCAAACGAAGCAGGCAGACCGCCAAGATTCACGTTCTTGATCTTTTTCTTTCTCAAATCGTACCACACAAGCCTGTCATGGTTCTGTTCCAACAGAACCTCCTCACCACTCTTTGAATAGGCCAAGGGTCTCAAATACTTGAAAGTCCCACCAAAAAATATTACATCTTGTTCGACCGTAAACAGCTTGGCCCAAGACTCCTTAACCCCATACTCCTTCATCACCCAAACATCAACGTGAATATCATAGTAATTCGCAACCATACAAAAGCACCCACCCAACACTCCTACGTCTATTTGAAACTTCTCCACCGCACATTCCGGCATCGGCACCTCCCGAAAACTCTCAACCGTAAGATCAAACGCGACAATCAGATCAGGATCGTCAAATTTGAACTTCCTGTTCACCACCCAATGCAAACAACCACTAGCAAGTGTCCCGTTTTTCTTCGTGTAACAGAGAACATAAGGCATGTCTTCGGAGTCTCTCAACTCATTCTCTCTCAGACTATAGACCTTAACCTTCGAGACAAACCCATCGTTTCTTATATTAATAAATTGTGAAATCCTCACCAACTTGTGATCGTCATGAACCGGGTCGTATCCGAACCCGTAAACCCGCGCGCCCAGATAGCTCGACCCGCTGTTCTTGTTTGGCTCGGTGGGTAAAAAGGGCAAGAACTTGTGCTGTCTGATGGCTGGGTTCCAAAAAGCGATATCTTCGGCCACGTTAGCGATACAGAGCAATCCGTTGCAGGAGCCCAGAACTTGAATTCGATGGCTGTAGCACATCAAAGTGTGAGCGAGTTCGACAGGGTCGTTCAAGAGGTCGAGCTCAACGGAGTAGAGCACGGAGTCCTTTTGGGAGAATGAGGGCGAGGTTGGAGCCCGTTCCGATGGAGTTCTTGAGGTGGAGATCGACAAAGACCGGACTATCAAACAGATGGCGCCATGACTTGGAGACGGAGCGGAACTGAAGGAGTGGTTTGACTGGTAGCTGGCAGAGTATCCAGATGAGTAGATCTTTCGGGAGGCTCTCCATGGCTGGGTCGATCGGAGGGCAACAAGGGTTAAGGGTTAGGTTACTGCAGGACAATGAGATTGGTTCCTTGAAATTAGCAATGAGGACCAGAGTATATCGCTTCAAATCTACATTTCGGGATCCTCAAATAAACCAACAGTGAGTTAAAACACTGATTAAAAACACGTAAATGTTTTATTTTAAATAAAACACTTTAAATAAAACACTACGATGAATTAAGGTAGAATATTATTTTATAAACTAAAATTTATAAAATAATATTTCCTCATCATTATATAAAATGATAAAGTACCGTTAATTAATCGAAGATGATAAAACCAATTAATTTAAATAAGAGTTTTCAACGTAAAATTAAACATCTTAATATCTTAAAACAACTAAAATATTTAATCTAAGTAATTATCCACAATTATAATATTTTCAGAGCTCATTAAATTATTATAATTGTGCTACTTTAAAAACAAGCTTATCTAATACTTTGAAATTCGATGGATAAGATCCGGGAAAACGCCATCGAGGTACAACGCTTAGGATAAAACTGTTCATGATTTTACAGCTGTCGGTGAAGAACAAATTACGTGATTTACGGAAAAGATAATCTATACGCGTGATTCCAGATGAGGGTAAAGACGAGAGAGATGTGATTGCTGTCGGGAAAGAATCCAAAACTGATTATTTTAGCGGGCTGTTACAGATTACCCATAGATATGGCAAACCTGTCCGGTACACGTGTCTCGTCAGAGACACTTGTATCTTGTCCCCTTTTTATCACCTAAGAGCAACTTATAGCTCTAATTAACGCCCGCTTGTATAAACAAGCTCCATACTCCAATACTAACTTGCTCAGACCCGGTCGATAGGACACTTCCTACTTCCCGACCCTGTACATGTTCATCCCAACACTTGATAGGAGAGGACTGCATCCACAAATGCACCTCTATCACGTCATGTAGCTCAAGACTAATCTCGAGTCACGTCACGATACCCACCATGCTTCCGCTGCACGCTCTGATACTTTTCCACCACTTCCATATACTCTTAGCTATAGTCAACCACAAGGTGATACACATCACCCCAGACTATAAGCCATATCACTACTGCTTCGGGATACTGTTACATAGTTCCCGCCTCTTGACAAGAGGACTGCATCCACAAATGCGCCTCTGTCACATTATGCAGCTCAGGGCACATTCCGAATTAACAGAACGATGCCCATCATGCTTCTGCTGCATGCTCTGATACTTTTCTACCACTTCCATATACTCTTAACCATAGTCAACCAAAAGGTGAATCTCGTCACCTCGGACTACAGGCCATATCACCAATGTTTCGGGACCCTATTACACAGTTCCCGCCACTTGACAAGAGGACTATATCCACAAATGCGCCTCTGTCACATTATGCAGCTCAGGGCACATTCCCAATTAACAGAACGATGCCCATCATGCTTCTGCTGCATGCTCTGATACTTTTCCACCACTTCCATATACTCTTAGCCATAGTCAACCACAAGGTGAATCTCGTCACCCCGGACTACAGGCCATATCACCAATATTTCGGGGTATTGTTACACAGTTCCCGCCACTTGACAAGAGGACTGCATCCACAAATGCGCCTCTGTCACATTATGCAGCTCGAGACCATTTCTCGAATAACAGCACGATACCCATCATGCTTCCGCTGCACTCTGTGATACCTTTTCACCGCTTCACACATACCTTCAGCCACAAGTTAGCCTCAAGGCAACACCCGTTACCTTGGACTACAGCCACATCGCCATTGCTTCGAGATACTGTTACACAGTTTCCCGATGCTGCACCATACACTCCACACTTCTCTAATACGCCATCCAACCCTTCGTGACACGCCATCCGGTGTATCATGACTTAGTACAAAGTACACTCACGTGAACTCTCTTCCATCCACACTACAACACATATCGCTACGATACACGTCTCACGGTGCATCGCTATGCGACATGGAGTACGCACCACGCGTACTCCTTTCGCTACAACACTCATCATCACGATGCACATCACACGGTGCATCACCATACAACACGGAGTACACTCCACGTGCACTCCCTTCCTTCTACGCCACACATCACTATAGCGCACGTCACACGGCGCGTCGCTGCATTACACAGAGTATGCTTCACGCGTACTCTCTTCACACTACACGCCGTATCACAACTACGGCATCCATCTCACGCTCATACTTCACAGCATAGTCCACAATACTACACAATCAAGCCCAACACTTCGCAACTACACTTCACTTTGCAATTACGTAGCGAACTCCACAAATACTAACTACACAGTTTACAATCCAACCAATCAACTATTTTAAACATAAATAACTAGAGATAGAGGGTTATACCATCGACGGGATAACCCGTGCGTTACTCGCTGCTCGTCACAATCAAGCATCGGAGGAGCGTATGTGGCGGTAACACCGCATACGGTGGCTGTCCACCACATAAAGTGGTAGTTTGGGCTTGAGAATAGCTAGGCGTGGTCTTGGAAAGGCTCAAGGTGGCCTCGTGGTGGTCGGCGGCATCATGCCGTGAACAGTGAATCCAAAAATGATGGGAGTTGCTTGAGGTGGATGAAAGCCATAGAACTTCATGGCAAGCTAGGGAAAGATAGATGAAGATGTGGTAGAGCTGTGGTGGCGAGGTGGTGGCCATACGGTGGCTCACGACGGCGGATCGGCCGTTTGAAGTGTATTTCGGCCTTGGAGAGTGAGAGAGAGTGAGAGCTACACATAGCTCCGTTGGCCATGAAATTTCTTGGGGAAGTTCATGGTGATGAAAGGAACAAGGTGGTGGTGGTAGAACACCATGGGTGGCCGTGTACGGTGGTGCATGGCAGTGCAACCGTAACAAAGGGTGTAGAAACCCATCGGAGAAAGAGAGAGAGTTAGGGAGAAAGAAAGACAGGGGGAGGAAGCCCATGACATGATGAATCCGTTGGTGGTGCTTGGTGGCCGTTTTGGCTGTGTATGGTGGCCCTAAGTGGAGGAAATGAGTGTAAAACCCATTTTGAGGGTGGTGCCATGGAGGAAGAAGGAGGGCACGTGGTGGCTTGCCAGTTGGAGGGAATGATGACCGGAGGGTGGTGGTCATTCGGTGACCGGAGGTGAGACCATAGCTGCCGTGTACGGCGGCGTGGAGGAGGCAAGTGTATCCTTACCCATTTCGGCTAGTGAAGCCGTGGGAGGAGAGAGAGAGGCCGTGTGGCTTGGCCAACTGGAGGAGACGTTGGCCGGCATGTGGGGAAGGATTGGTGACCGGCAGTGAGACCTACAGTGGCTGATGGTGGTTGGGCTGGAAGCTTCAAGCTCACGGTGGAGATGAAGTGCACGGGCTGGACGTGCATGGGAAGAGAGAGAAGAGAGAGAAGAGAGAAAAGAAGAAAGGAAAAAGTGAAGGGAAAATGGTAGGAGCCTAGGTATTTAACCTCAGTCATACGCTTCGGGATCCTCAAACGATCCAACAATGAGTTTAAATACTGATTTGAAAACGCGTATGTGTTTTATTTTAAAATAAAACACTTTAATAAAACACTAAGAGGAATTAAGGTAGAATATTATTTTATAAACTAAAGTTTATAAAATAATATTTCTTCATCATTATTTAAAATGATAAAGCATTATTAATTACTCAAAGAGAATAAAACACTTAAATAAACACTGAGAGGAATTAAGATAGATTATTATTTTATAAACTAAGGTTTATAAAATAATATTCCTTCATCATTATTTAAAATGATAAAGTATCGTTAATCACTCAAAGATGATAAAACCGTTTAATTTAAATAAGAGTTTTCAACGTAAAGTTAAACCTCTTAATATTTTAAAACAACTAAAATATTTAATCTAAGTACTTATCCACAATTATAATATTTTCAGAGCTCATTAAAATATTATAATTGTGCTACTTTAAAAACAAACTTATCTAATAACACTGGAAATATCTCCTATAGATATTTCCATAATACTTTAAAATATCCTTAAGTTGTAGAATATCTATCTTATTTTGAAACCCGGTGGATAACTTTCGGAACACGCCATCAAGGTACAACACTAAGGATAAGGTTCAGCACATAGATCGAAGCTCGGCCCGTAGACCGAAACTCGACACGTGGAACGAGGCTCGACATGTTGACCGAAGTTTGACACGTGGATCCAGGCTCATACGTAAAGAAGAAGAAAGAAGGAGCGGATATCACAATTACCATAATTACTTCAAAACCACCTTAAAAATCATTGATCCTAGCCAACATTTGAACCACATAAATATATATATATATATATATATTTACATATTCATGGCGCTATGGCAATTTATAATTAATAAACTCTTGATTCCACCACTGATGGATCTTTGACCTCTCTCATTTTCTTCTCAAATTTCATAAACATTGTTACAGGTAAGATTGCATCCATAACTCCTTACCTTCCTCCTCACAAGGCAAAAGAATGAAGTCAAAACGACTCATGTCTCTTAGTAGGGGCATAATTAATGTTTGTTGGTGCTATCCAAACTGTTAAGCTTGAATCCTTCATTTTTATCATGTCACAATATTTTGTTAAATCTTTCCATCCCTAAAACCTATCATTCTTGTGGAAAGAGATCTCTACAAATTTCTGTCCAAACTCAAAAGTATTAAAGTTATGCTGAGTTAGCTAAGTCAGTTATACATTTTTTGCTCATTTTTGGGGTATATGAATGGAACATATGTATTTTAAACATTCATAATAATACAATCCGGAAGTTTCCATTCTCATTTCTTGATATGGTACTATTAGTTGTTTCTACTTTTGCATGCGCTCTAAGATGGTGTCTTCTTCTTCTCTCTTAGTAGAAACTTTACTATCTCCATCATGGAGGTAGCCCAGGAACTTTACTAATTACTCAAGTCCTCATTGGTGACAGTTGCCATACTTGGCGGTGGTCCATGTTTATGGCTTTGATAGCCAAGAACAAGGTTGGATTTGTGGATGGATCCATCCTATAACCTTTAATTTCTTCTCCATTATTTCATTCTTGGACCAAATGTAACAATATGGTGTTGTCTTGGATATTAATTCTCTTCCCAAAAAAATTGCATCAAGTGTGATCTATGTGGATTCTGCTATGGAAATGTGGTCTGATATCAAAGAATGATTCTCTTAGGGCTCTTATTTTCTAGCTACAACAGAATTTTGCTTCTCTCACAAACCTCTCTTTCAGTGCATATTGTACACAAATGAAACGACTCTCGGATGAGTTCAGCCAATACCTAATTGTTCATGTGAAGAATTACGTCCTTTGGTTGACATGCAACAACAAGAATACGTAATACGCTATCTCATGGGGCTAAATGATTGTTATTCACACATTCAAGGTCATATTCTTCTTCTTGATTCTCTTCCTCCAATTAACAAGGTGTTTCCCTTGTTCTTCAAGGAGAAAGACAGTGTAAGATATGATTTGTTTTGTTCCTTGCCATTGAATCTTCTACTTTGTCTTCAAAATCATTTGGAAAATCTTATTATGAAAATAAGAGTTATGCTCAAAAAGAAAGATTGATGACAATAGCCTAATTGTGCATATTTTTTCTAATTTAAATAAAACATTATCACAATTATGTAGTGTTAAAGAATATGACAATTGGAAAGGAAATGGGTTGAATCTTATTCACTGAAATTTATACATCCTGTTAGAGGACATGTTTGTAATTCATATAAGTGTGTGAGGGTATAAGTGTCAAGTGTATGTAGTGTATATATATATGTTTGTACATCAATTAAATGAGAGTGAAGTATTTTTCCTACATAAACGTCTACATGGTATCAGAGCTGTTGGTGGTTTTCTGAGCTTTCTGATTAGTTTGTAGTAGTTGGTGGAAGCGTTTTCAATGACCCATAGTTCTTTGAAGTGGTTTATGGCCACTTTCTAGCATTGTCTTCAGTACTGGGCACTAGGTGTAGACTCGCCGGCCTTTTTGTGGTTACCGGCACAGTCATTGCCGTCAAGAAGGGCCTCCGTCGCTAACCAAAAGTTGAAGTTTCAGGCTATTTGGTTGCATGTACAAGCTGTCTAATCTTGAGTTTTGATAGCCAAAACCTGGATTAAGAGTGTATTCCTATATGGAAGAACACCTGTTTGGTAACACGTATAAGGTAAACCCAACTTACCTTATCCTTAGTTAGGAATAACCTATTCCCGTTTCAGATTAGTTTTTGAAGCCAATATCGTCGAAACCCTATACAGGCCGAAATTCATCTGAGATAGGCCCGTTTAGGCTAAAACAGACCCAAAACAAACCCAAAATAGGTTGAAACAAACCCGATTTCGGCTCATATAGACTGGAATTTTGTTCTTAGAGTTATTTTTTGGGTACTTGGGCTATGTTTCTACATTTTCAGGTTGTGTTTCTCAGATTTTTCCAATTGAATTGTGATTTTTTTAAGATATCGTATGGAGTTTCAATCTTCAAGTTCAGTTGTGATATTTGTTTTCTACATCCATTTGCCAACAAATGATTAGTATATCAAAGGATGAGTATGATAAGCTTTTGGGTCACACACGGGTTTCAATGTCCACATGTCTTGCCTCATCCACTCAAGATCCGTGGATCATTGATTCAAGAGCTAATGAATATATGATTGGTTGGTCCTCTATCTTATCTAAGTTAGATACTTTGACATTTCCAAAAAGTGTTACTCCCGTTAATGGTTCTCTTACTAAAGTTACAGGCATTGGATCAACTAAGCTCACTGACTCTATATCCTTGTCATCTGTTCTATATGCTCCTAGTTGCCCTTTTAGTTTGTTGTCCATCAGTAAAATTACTCAAAGTCATGTTCAGTGACCTTTTATCCCTCTTCATGTGTTTTTTAGGATCTCAAGATAGGAAACAAGATTGGTACGGGGCATGAAGCTGGTGGCTTGTATTATCTTGATGTTAAATAGTCACCCACTCAAGCCCTTACATCCTCCTCATCATCTGTTTATGAATGGAATTGTTGTCTTGGTCACCCCTCTCTTTCTCTTTTGAAGTGTTAGGTCAAGAATCTAGGAAATGTTTTGTGACGCCCCCAAATTCCGCTTGGGATTGAACGGACATTTGAAGCGTCGAGACATGCAACACAAGGTTACCTGCCCCCGTTCATGACATATAAGATGCAATGTTCCTAACATGCATCTAGCATTATGCAATATTCGCAGCGGATAATTTTTTTCTTTAGCAATAATACTATGCACCAAACTAAAAATTATCCCAAATACTTGAAACATATTTCATACATAAAGGCATACTAAAAAGCCGTGATCACCACACTAGTTCAAAATGGTTGTGATCAAAAGAATACTTGAAATACAACTCCAAAAGTACAAGTATTAACCTGAGTTAAAAACTATATCATCATCAACATCGCACCATGGCCTAGTTGACCGTATTCAGTTGGTCAGATTCCAATTCTCCTTTGGGTCCTGTAACAAGATCTACCATTCGGGGGGAATGGTAGTTGGGACTACCACAGTGAGATTTGATTACAAATCTCAGTAAGTTAACATAAAACTCACACACAGGTTAAAGATGCATGCATGGCAATAAAAGCATAAATGCATAAGTATAGTCGTACATAAGCATAGCATAACTTGACATATAACATGACATAACCAGAACTTAAACGTGAACTGAACTTGACTTAACATGGCATGAACTTAAGCTTAAAACATAACATGAACAAACAACACAACATGAACGTGAAACATAACATGGACTTGAAATATAGCATGAACGTAAACATGCATAACATAAATAAGAACTTGAAAATAACATAAACTTGAACATAACATAACATATATGTGAGCATAACATAACATGGACTTGATCTAAAACTTGACTTATCATGTATCTGATCTGAAACTGGACTTAACATAAACTTGGAATGTTATTCAATTGTCTTGATTAATAACGTGCGTTAATACATATTCCACAGTTGTTGTGGCCCCACGTATTCAAGTAACATAAAAAAAAATACGTACTCCACAGTTGTTGTGGCCCCACGTATTCTACGTGTCACAATTGTTGTGTCTCACGTAGTGTATGCTCCACAGTTGTTGTGGCCCCATACTTCATGCTCCACAGTTGTTGTGGCCCCATGAATACACATAACATAAAATATAATACGTACTCCACAGTTGTTGTGGCCCCACGTATTATACGTAACATAAAATATAATACGTACTCCACAGTTGTTGTGGCCCCACGCATTATAAGTAACATAAAATATAATACGTACTCCACAGTTGTTGTGGCCCCACGCATTATAAGTAACATAAAATATAATACGTACTCCACAGTTGTTGTGGCCCCACGCATTATAAGTAACATAAAATATAATACGTACTCCACAGTTGTTGTGGCCCCACGCATTATACGTAACATAAAATATAATACGTACTCCACAGTTGTTGTGGCCCCACGCATTATAAGTAACATAAAATATAATACGTACTCCACAGTTGTTGTGGCCCCACGCATTATATGTGTCACAAATTACTGTGTAACAGATAATTATTCATTAGAGATTTAACCATGCGTAACAGATAAACATGTAATGACATAGTATGACATGGCATATACGATAACATACATACATAAATTGTAGTTCCCTTACCCATCACACATACACAATAAACTGATAGTAAGTTAGAGGCTAACTTACCTCGATGTCGCGTTCTATGAGAATAGAGCGCGAAACACGAGGAACTGCACAACAGCTGGAAGAGGAACACTCAAGTCCTTAAGATTTTCAATTCTGAACTCAATTGCCATATTATGAGCACTTGCAACACCACGGGCAACTTGAGGTTTCACTATACCAGAAGAGATAATTTGACTTCAGAAAGCCTTTGCACTAAAACAAGTTCATTAAAATTATCAATAATAACCAAACAAACAATTCCTTTCTCAATCCATATACTCTTAGCCATAGTCAACCACAAGATGACACCAGTCACCCCGGACTATAATCCATAACACCACTGCTTCGGGACACTGTCATACAGTTTCCCAACACTACACCATACGCTCTACACTTCTCTGTTACGCCATCCAACCCTTCGTGACACGCCATCCGGTGTTTCACGACTTAATACAGAGTACACTCACGTGAACTCTCTTCCATCCACACTACAATACCCATCACTGCGATACACGTCTCACGGTGCATCGCTACGCGACACGGAGTACGCGCCACGCGTACTCCTTTCGCTACAACACTCATCACCCCGACGCACATCACACGGTGCGTCACCATACAACACGGAGTACACTTCACATGCACTCCCTTCATTCTACACCACACACACTACAGCGCACGTCGCACGGCGCGCGTCGCTGCTTTACAAGAATACGCTACACGCGTATTCTCTTCACACAACCCGGTATCACATCTACGCATCCATCTCACCTATACTTCACAGCACAGTCCACAAAACTACAAAATCAAGCCCAACACTTCACAACCACACTTCGCTTCACAACTACGCAGCGAACTCCACAAACACTAACTACACAGTCTACAGCCAACCAAACCAACTATTTAAACATAAATAACTAAAGATAGAGGGTTATACCATCGACGGGATAACCCGTGCGTCGCTCGCTGCTCGTCACGAACATGCGTCGGAGGAGCGTACGTGGCGGTAACACCGCGTACGGTGGCTGTCCACCACATAAAGTGGTAGTTTGGGCTTGAGAAAGGCTAGGCGTGGTCTTGGAAGACTCACGGTCGCCTCGTGGTGGTCAAAGGTGACGGAGCACGGCGGCATCACGTCGTGAACAGTAAATCCGAACGGTGAGCGGAGGAGACGCGAGGTAGCGAAAAGCCATAGAATTTCATGGAAAGCTAGGGAAAGGTAGAGGAACATGTGGTGGAGCTGTGGTGGCGAGGTGGTGGTCGGACGGTGGCTAACGGCGGCGGATCGGCCGTTTGAAACCATTTTTGGCCTTGGAGAGTGCGGGAGAGTGTGAGCTCTACGAAGCTCCGTTGGCCATGAAATTTCTTGGAGAGGTTCATGAGGATGAGAGGAACAAGATGGTGGTGGTGAAACACCACGGGTGGCCGTGTACGGCGGCGCACGGTGGTGCAACCGAACGGGTGTTTTGAGAAACCCATATGAGAAAGAGTGAGAGTTAGGGAAAAAGAAAGACATGGGGAGGAAGCCCTTGATGTGGTGAATCCAATGGTGGTGCTTGGTGGCTGATTTGGCCGTGTATGGTGGTCCAAAATGGTGAAAAGCCTTAAAAACCCATTTGTTTGGAGGCGAGAGTGGTGGCTAACGGTGGCTCGGATGGAGGTGAAACTTGGAGGGGATGTTCACCGGTGAGAGGGGAAGAAATCTGGGTGGGTGGTGTAGCCACGCCGCCGGCGAGCGGCGGTTCTGGGCGGAGAAAGAAATCGGCAACAGGGGAGAAAACAGGGCAGGGGCAGCAACTTCCGGGGGCTCGTGGCGGCTAACGGCTGGTCCGATGGCTCTGAAAATTGGAGGGTATGAACTCTGATGGAAGGGGAAGAGAATGGCGGGGGTGGTGTACGACACCTCCACCGGACGGCGGAGAAACGGCCGGCCGAATGGGCGGCGACGGTAAGGAGGAAAACAGAGCAGGGCAGCAACTTCCGGGGGCTCGTGGCGGCTAACGGCTGGTCCGATGGCTCTGAAAATTGGAGGGGATGAACTTTGGTGGGATTGGAAGAGAATGGCGGGGGTGGTGTACGACACCTCCACCGGACGGCGGAGAAACGGGCGGTCAAAGGGGCGGCGACGGTAAGGAGAAATGGGGAAGGGAAGAGCATGGGGAGAGAGAGAGAGAGGAAAGAGAGAGAAGAAAAAGGAAAAAGGAAAAAGTGAAGGAAAAAGGGTAGGGGCCTAGGTAATTAACTTCAATCCTACGCTTCGGGATCCTCAAATAAACCAACGGTGAGTTAAAACACTGATTTGAAAACGCGTAAGTGTTTTATTTTAAATAAAACACTTTAAATAAAACACTACGATGAATTAAGGTAGAATATTATTTTATAAACTAAAATTTATAAAATAATATTTCCTCATCATTATTTAAAATGATAAAGTACCGTTAATTAATCGAAGATGATAAAATCATTTAAATTAATAAAATACTTAATTACAACACTGAGAGAAATTAATATAGAATATTATTTTATAAACTAAGGTTTATAAAATAATATTTTCTTCATCATTGTATAAAATGATAAAGTATCATTAATTAATCAAAGTGCATAAAACACTTGAATAAACACTGAGAGGAATTAAGATAGATTATTATTTTATAAACTAAGGTTTATAAAATAATATTTCTTCATCATTATTAAAATGATAAAGTATCTTTAATCACTCAAAGAGGATAAAACCATTTAATTTAAATAAAAGTTTTCAACGTAAAAATAAACCTCTTAATATCTTAAAACAACTAAAATATTTAATCTAAGTAATTATCCACAATTATAATATTTTCAGAGCTCATTAAATTATTATAATTGTGCTATTTTAAAAACAAGCTTATCTAATACTTTGAAATTCGGTAGATAAGATCCGGAATACGCCATCGAGGTACAACGCTTAGGATAAATCTGTTTATGATTTTACAGTTGTCGGTGAAGAACAAAGTAACGTGATTTACGGAAAAAGATAATTATGCATGTGATTTCGGGTGAGGGTAGAGACGAGAGAGAGATAGTGACTGCTGTCGGGAAAGAATCCAAAACTGATTGCCGTGCTGCCTAAAAAGTGCGAAAAAGAAAGAGAAGGGTGAGGAGATAAGACTAAATTTTAGCGGGCTGTTACATGTTTGTCCCGTTCCTTGTGAAGCATGTCAAATCAGTAAATATCATCATGTGTCTTTTATACCTCGAATTGATAAAAGAGGCTCGAGTCCTTTTGAATTGGTTCACTCTAATATATGGGGACCAATAAACATTGAATCAAATATATTTCAGTACTTTGTCACATTTATTGATGACTACTCTCGTGTGACATGTGTATTTATAATGAAGACAAGATCTGAACTTCTTTCTGTATTCAAAGTGTTTTGGAAATAAATTAAAACTAAATTTAATAAAAGGGTTCAAGTTTTGCGTTCTGATAATGCTAGAGAGTATCTATCTAGTGTCTTTGCTAGTTACTTAAGAAGCGAAGGAATTGTTTATCAAACTTTGTGTTCTTATACACCCCAAAGGAATGGGGTGGCTGAACTAAAAAATCGTCATTTTTTAGATATAACTCGAGCACTTTTATTACATATGCATGTTCCTAAACAATTTTGGAGTGATGGTGTTCTTACTGCTAGTTACCTTATTAACCATATACCTTCATCAGTTCTCAATGGTTCCTCTCATTTCTCCATCTTGTTTCCTTCATCTCCTCCATCTATCCTTCAAAAATCTTTGGGTGTGTTTGTTATGTTCATAACCTTAGCCCAGATTTTGATAAGCTTGATCCTTGTTCTACTAAGTATTTTTTGTTGGTTATTCTTGGACTCAAAATGGATATCGTTGCTATAGTCCTATTCTTAGACGCTACTTCATTAGTGCTGATGCTACCTTCTTTGAGTCCATATCCTATTTCTCTGACACGGCCTCGAGTGTTGAGTGTGAACCTCTACTATTATTTACTCTCACACTTTCTCCTCCTGTCATCGGTCCACCACCTCCACCCTTTCCCCCCGTTCCTTTACAGGTTTACTCTTGTCGTTCATGGCTGCTAGCTTCCATGCCTTCACCAATTGAGTCTCCATCTTCGGATCCTGCATTACCTAGTACTTCAGACTCTCCACCTATTACTCTTTGCAAAGGTACTCGATCTTATGTTAATCGACATCCAATTAGTCAATTTGTCTCATATCATGCCATATCTCCTCCATTCTCATACTTTAACTCTCAACTTTCAACAATTTCTATTCCTAAGATAGTTCAGGATGTTTTTATCAGATCCGGGATACAGACAGCTATGAAAAATGAAATGGATGCCCTTCATCATAATGAGACATGGGAACTTGTTCCACTACCACCTAGTAAGCAGCCTGTTGGTTGTAAATGGGTATGTACAATCAAATTTCATTCTGATGGTTCGGGAGAACGTCTGAAAGCCCGTTTGGTTGCTAAGGGTTACACTCAAACATATGGCATTGATTACAAGGAGACTTTCTCCCCAATCGAATGTTGATCTTTCTTGCTACTAATTTAGACTGGCCTTTATTTCAGTTGGATGTTAAGTATGCATTTCTACATGGAGACTTGCATGAAGAAGTTTATATGGAGCAACCACCCGGGTTCGTTGCTCAGGGGGAGTATCGAGGTACTGTATGTAAGTTAAAAAATGCATTATATGGTTTAAAACAATCTTCTCGAGCATGGTTTAGGAAGTTTTCTAATGTTGTAGTGGCATTTGGTCTCCATAGATGCTAAACAGATCATTTAGTATTTCACCTACATAGTGATGCAGGTCACATTTTGTTGTTGTATATGTGGACGACATTGTAATTATTGAGAGTGACTTTATTGGAATTGCTAGACTGAAATATTGTTTGCATGATCAGTTTTAGACAAAATACTTGGGAAGTCACATACATTAATAGGGTAAATCACAGAGCTTTCCATTGGCACCCAGATTTTAATGAAGAACAAGAGTCGTCATTAGTCCTAGCATGGGTAGGACTTATGAGTCTACCACCAAATTTCTACCATGAATCCTTTTTGAAGAACATCACTGCCCCTATCGGAAGATTCTTACATCAAGACAACACCACAAAATGTGCCACCCGAATTGATGGGGCTCGAGTGTGCATGTAAATGGACCCGGCTAAGGATCCTCTACATGGGATTTGGATTGGAATCCCTCAAAAGCCAACCAATCTGTATGTGAAAATCGTTTATGAGACCCTTCTAGTTTATTGTGGAAAGTGCAAGGTCCAAGGCCATAATGACAGAACTTGCCACTGGTGGGAGGGAGGAAAAAAGGAGGGGGAAGGGAAAAGAAAGGAAGGGGAGATTCAAAACAATGGCAAAAGAAAGGAGGTAGACAAAATGAAGGGCTTAATCTTTACAAACAGAGAAGGAAATAATGGGGAAGGGTAGAGTAATACATGAATAGAGGATATTGGTATTGGGAACGTAGAGGCATAGGCTCCGCAAGTTGAGGGGGGTGAGGAATTGCCATCGAGAGTGGAGAAAAAAAGAAGGAAAAGGTTGAGATTGAGGAAGTAATGGGGGAGGAAGGTGAACGGGTTTAGTGGAATGAAAATAACAGGGTCAATCAATGGTCTTTAGAGGAGGTTATAGTTGTGCAGGACACATGCCAAATGAGGGGAGGGCTACCTAGTGGTCTTCTAAGAACGTGAGAGTCAGCAGAAAAATTACTTGCTTTGGAAGTAGTTGAAAATGCTATGCGTCCATAGACGGAGGAGATTTCTTCCCTTTGATTCCATATGGCCATCTCTTCCTTGGTAACCAGTAAGTCTAACTCTATTTTCGCGGAGAATTGTTGTTGTAACTGGTGTTCAAGACTCTCAATCCTCCTCTCCAAGCTTTCTATGTGATTCTCTATCCTTCTGAACACATTAGTGTTCCATTCCTTTAGCGCCTCTTTTAATTTTTTTAATTTTACCACCAGCCGATTCAGTCCCAACTCCTCCAATGGTTGTTGCCAAGTCTCTTGAACTAGCTTGCTGAAGCGTTCATGCAAAACCCACATTTGTTGAAATTTGAATGGGGCTAGACCATATCTAGACATGGGCACTATGGCTCTGGCGATGCAAAGCATGAATGGAAGGTAAAGTGGTGTCGGTAGAGTCTCTCTAGCAGTCGATAAAGGTTGCAATCTCCTGGGTTGGAATTAGACTAAAAGCTGGTAACAAAATGCAATCAGATGATAAGAAGATCTTGGAGGCATTATCGATCCCATGTAAAGCCCCAAAACAGAAAAGAGCAATTTTAGTGAAATGGAGGAGACCGAGGCAGGGGTGGTGCAAATTAAATGTGGATGAATGTTGCTTGGGGAACCCAGGTCGCATGGGGGCTGGAGATGTTATTAAGGATGATCAAGGGAAACTAAAGTTGGCCTTCTTAGTAGGCTTGGGGCATGACATTAACAACTCAACAAAATTGATGGCTCTGATGCATGAACTGAGAATTTGTAAAGAAATTGGTCTAGTGCAGGTGGAGGTGGAACTAGATGCCTTGTTAGTGGAGCACTAGATGGAGAAAAACCATTGCGGAATTTGGTACCTGGAGGACTTTTGGAAGGAGATACAAGGTACAATTTCAAGTATGTAGGTGGTGGTAAGACATGTTTTCAGAGAGTGCAATGTAATTGCAGATTTCCTTGCCTGTCTGCAGACTGGTTTGGTTCCCAAAAAGTGGACTCAGCTTGGTGACTTACCCCATGTACTTAAAGGTATCCTCAAAATAGATAGAATAGGCCTTCCGTCTATGAGATGTTGAGTCCATTTGTTTTGGTTTTTTACCTTTGGCAGAACCTGTAAATCGGCTGGATTGATTTCTTTTGTATACAGGTTCCCTCCCCTATTTTGAGGGCTTAGTACAACATCACCCTTGAAGTGTTTACCATAAAAAAAAAAAAAAATTCAGTATCTTTTTCACTTCTGCTCATACTCTACTTCACACAAGATTTGTGAAGCTACCTAATGGAGAGCTTCTGCACCAGTCAAACACATTTGTCAAATTTTTATTCTTGAGTTTGAATAAAAATTTAAGTTAAATCTCGATCCAAGAGATCACCACGCTAGTGATAGTACTGTCACAACCCCCAGGAGATTTGCCCGGGACCACACCTCGACACGACTCATGGAGGGTCAGGACAGTCACATGGCTAACTTGCTTGCATGCCTTGGCTCAAACCATGATATGCAGCGGGTGACCATGGAGGCTACTGACCGCGCGCAGACCATGCGTGCAGGCTTGCGCGTGCCCTTGAGCTTGTATCTGCGCACATGCATGCGCACCCCCACACCACTTAGCGAGGCTAGTGGCGTGCCCCCACAGGCACGCCATCCAGCGTACGGCTCCAGCCCGTGCCTTGCAGAGCAGGCTAGTGGCGTGCCCCCACAGGCAAGCCATCTAGCGCACGGCTCCAGCCCATGCCTTGCAGAGCAGGCTAGTGGCATGCCCACCAGGCATGCCAACCAGCGCACGGCTCCAGCCCGTGCCTTGCAGCCCCATAGCCCAGACCGTCAGCTTGGGCCATGCATGCTCATTACCCAGGCCACCAGCCTGGGTGTAACAGCCCGCTAAAATTATCAGTTTTGGATTCTTTCCCGACAGCAATCACATCTCTCTCGTCTTAACCCTCTATCTTTAGTTATTTATGTTTAACATAGTTGATTTGGTTGGCTGTAGACTGTGTAGTTAGTGTTTGTGGAGTTCGCTGCGTAGTTGTGAAACGAAGTGTGGTTGTGAAGTGTTAGGCTTGATTTTGTAGTTTTGTGGACTGTGCTGTGAAGTATAGGCGTGAGATGGATGCCGTAGATGTGATACGGCGGGTTGTGTGAAGAGAATACGCGTGTAGCGTATTCTGTGTAATGCAGCGACGCGCCGCGCGACATGCGCTGTAGTGATGTGGGTCGTAGAAGGAAGGGAGTACGCATGTAGTGTACTCCGTGTGGTATGGCGATGCATCGTGTGATGTGCATCGTGTTGATGAGTGTTGTAGCGAAGGAAGTACGCGTAGCGCGTACTCCGTGTCGCGTAGCGATGCACCGTGAGACGTGTATCGCAGTGATGGGTTTTGTAGTGTGAATGGAAGAGAGTTCACGTGAGTGTACTCTGTACTAAGTCGTGATACACCGGATGGCGTGTCACGAAGGGTTGAATGGCGTAGCAGAGAAGTGTGGAGCGTATGGTGTAATGTTGGGAAACTGTATGACAGTGTCCCGAAGCAGTGATGATATGGATTATAGTCCGGGATGACTGGTGTCATCTTGTGGTTGACTATGGCTAAGAGTATATGGATTGAGAAATGAGTTGTTTGTTTGGTTGTTATTGATAATTTTAATGAACTTGTTTTAGTGCAAAGGCTTTCTGAAGTCAATTTATCTCTTCCGAGTATAGTGAAACCTCAAGTTGGCCGTGGTGTTGCAAGTGCTTACAATATGGCAATTGAGTTCAGAAGTGAAAATCTTAAGGACTTGAGTGTTCCTCTTCCAGCTGTTGTGCAGTTCCTCGTGTCTCGCGCTCTATTCTCATAGAACGCGACGATCGAGGTAAGTTAGCCTCTAACTTACTATCAGTTTATTGTGTATGTGTGATGGGTAAGAGAACTACAATTTATGTATGTATGTTATCGTATATGCCATGTCATGCTATGTCATTACATGTTTATCTGTTACGTATGATTTAATCTCTCATGAATAATTATCTGTTATATAATCTTTTCTGTCATACAATGATGTATGTTATAAGTATGCCATGTTAAGTATGCCATATGATACATGTATGCCATGAAATGTTTATGATTAAATCATATTATGCCATTTACAAGTATACGCCATGTTAGAAAAGTATATGATATTAAATAATATCACATGCATTAAGAAAGATAAGACATGTTATGTTATAATAATGCGTGGGGCCACAACAACTGTGGAGTACGTATTATATTTATGTTATTTATAATGCGTGGGGCCACAACAACTGTGGAGTACGTATTATATTTTATGTTATTTATAATGCGTGGGGCCACAACAACTGTGGAGTACGTATTATATTTTATGTTACTTATAATGCGTGGGGCCACAACAACTGTGGAGTACGTATTATATTTATGTTACTTATAATGCGTGGGGCCACAACAACTGTGGAGTACGTATTATATTTATGTTATGTTATTTATAATGCGTGGGGCCACAACAACTGTGGAGTACGTATTATATTTTATGTTATGTTACTTATAATGCGTGGGGCCACAACAACTGTGGAGTACGTATTATATTTATGTTACTTATAATGCGTGGGGCCACAACAACTGTGGAGTACGTATTATATTTATGTTATGTTACTTATAATGCGTGGGGCCACAACAACTGTGGAGTACGTATTATATTTATGTTATGTTATTTATAATGCGTGGGGCCACAACAACTGTGGAGTACGTATTATATCTTATGTTATGTTACTTATAATGCGTGGGGCCACAACAACTGTGGAGTACGTATTATATTTATGTTACTTATAATGCGTGGGGCCACAACAACTGTGGAGTACGTATTATATTTATGTTATGTTACTTATAATGCGTGGGGCCACAACAACTGTGGAGTACGTATTATATTTATGTTATGTTATTTATAATGCGTGGGGCCACAACAACTGTGGAGTACGTATTATATCTTATGTTATGTTACTTATAATGCGTGGGGCCACAACAACTGTGGAGTACGTATTATATTTATGTTACTTATAATGCGTGGGGCCACAACAACTGTGGAGTACGTATTATATTTATGTTATGTTACTTATAATGCGTGGGGCCACAACAACTGTGGAGTACGTATTATATTTATGTTATGTTATTTATAATGCGTGGGGCCACAACAACTGTGGAGTACGTATTATATCTTATGTTATGTTACTTATAATGCGTGGGGCCACAACAACTGTGGAGTACGTATTATATTTATGTTACTTATAATGCGTGGGGCCACAACAACTGTGGAGTACGTATTATATTTATGTTATGTTACTTATAATGCGTGGGGCCACAACAACTGTGGAGTACGTATTATATTTATGTTACTTATAATGCGTGGGGCCACAACAACTGTGGAGTACGTATTATATTTTATGTTACATGAAGTATGGGGCCACAACAACTGTGGAGCATACACTACATGAGACACAGCAATTGTGACATGTAGAATACGTGGGGCCACAACAACTGTGGAGTACGTATTATATTTTATGTTATGTGAATTCATGGGGCCACAACAACTGTGGAGCATGAAGTATGGGGCCACAACAACTGTGGAGCATACACTACATGAGACACAGCAATTGTGACATGTAGAATACGTGGGGCCACAACAACTGTGGAGTACGTATTATGTTTTATGTTACTTGAATACGTGGGGCCACAACAACTGTGGAGTACGTATTAATGCACGTTATTAATCAAGACAATTAAATAAGATTCCAAGTTTATGTTAAGTCAAGTTTCAGATCAAGTTCATGTTATGTTATGCTCACGTACATGTTATGTTCATGTTCATGTTATGTTCCAAGTTCATGTTCACATCATGTTATGTTCACGTTTATGATACGTTCAAGCTCACGTTCATGTTATGTTATGTTCATGTCCATGTTATGTTTCACGTTCATGTTATGTTGATTGTTCATGTTATGTTTTAAGCTTAAGTTCATGCCATGTTAAGTCAAGTTCAGTTCACGCTTAAGTTCTGGTTAAGTCATGCTATATGTCAAGTTATACTATGTTTATGTATGACTATAATTATGCATTTATGCTTTTACTGCCATGCATGCATTTTTAACCTGTGTATAAGTTTTATGTTAACTTACTGAGATTTGTAATCAAATCTCACTGTGGTAGTCCCAACTACCATTCCCCCCGAATGGTAGATCTTGTTACAGGACCCAAAGGAGAATTGGAATCTGACCAACTGAATACGGTCGACTAGGCCACGGTGCGATGTTGATGATGGTATAGTATTTAACTTAGGTTAATACTTGTACTTTTGGAGTTGTATCTCAAGTATTCTTTTGATCACAACCATTTTGGACTAGTGTGATGATCACGGCTTTTTAGTATGCCTTTATGTATGAATTATATTTCAAGTATTTGGGATATTTTTAGTTTGGTGCATAGTATTGCTAAAGAAAAAGATTATCCACTGCGAATATTGCATAATGCTAGATGCATGTTAGGAACATTGCATCTTATATGTCATGAACGGGGGCAGGTAACCTTGTGTTGCATGTCTCGACGCTTCAAATGTCCGTTCAATCCCAAGCGGAATTTGGGGGCGTCACACTGGGCCATGCTGGACCACCGCCCAAGCCACTTGACTGGGCACCACAGCAGGAGCACGACATCACCCTGTGCCCACCATCAGGCCTAGGCTTGGCACCATGCTATGCCCACCATCAGCAGGCCATGCACAGCGCCATGCCGTGTCCACCACATGACCAACGCGTGGCCTCATGCCACGCCATGCAGTGCGCCGCGGACCAGACCATGAGTAGCCTAGCCGTGGACCATGCACCACCTTAGCCCACCATGGGCCATGCATGCCACGGCCACCATGGCTAAGTTTATCATTTTTATTATTTAATTTATTTTTATTAAAAGACTTGAATAATTATTATTTCATTGTTTTATTTATTTATTCCTAGGGACCTTTTGGGGGTTTACACTTTGTAAACTCTTGAAATAGGATCCTTAGTCATTTCATTAGGATCTTTTGACAATTTGAGTATTGAGTGGCCGGCCATAGGGCTTGGAGGATTGTGATTTTCGGTGCACATGCACTTGGGCTCTTTTGGGGTGCAATTCGTGAATCCCCAAGGAGAGGATCTTCACCGTGCAATTCGTGAATCGGTGTTGGTTCATTCTATCTTTAATCTATTGAGGTTTCCCTTCAAATTCTTATGCAATTCGTGAATCAAGATTTGCTTGGATCCTTGTTTATGTTCTTTTTCTCTATTTGATGTTCTTGTGAATTGTGTTGCTTGAATTGGAGTGTGGAGACCGAATCTCCCCTAGAGGAATTCGGATTTGAAGTATTTTGTGCTAGATCTATTGTTTGCATGTGAATCCTCACATGTGCATGAGATCTCATCAAGTTGTGTGAAGAATTCCCTCTTCCCTAGCAATTTCGGCCAGCACCATCTTTGGCCCTTTCCATCACCTTCAATTGCCTCAAATCACCATAACCTAGCCTCCCATCAAGCCCTACACGCCCCCCATCCATTCCCCTAGCCAAAGAAAACACAAAAATCCCTAGATCTCACAAAGAGCCATTCGGCCATAGCCTCCTTGGCTTGGCCGAAACCCTAGATCCTAAAAACTCTCACTTCCAATTTTCCCTCCATCATTTGATTGGTCAATTTCCTTGATTGACTCATTCAAATACCACCCTATCACCAAAACACATTTTCCCTAGCCACCATAGTCATTTTCGGCCAACCCTAGCCTTCCCACATCTCTAGATCTCAAATCCTATTTTTTAGGAATTTCACAATTCCTAACTTTTAGGATCTCATAAGCCCTTCTTGCCCTAGCCGAAACCCTCACCAAAAACCCTTGGCCGAAACCCTCATTGAACCTAGCCTCACTCACTCACTTCTAAAACCTAGCCAAGACCACACCCTTCATCAAACCATAGCACACAAGTGGCGCCTAAGCATACCAAGGGTCACTAACCGTGCACCATCATCACCTAAGCCTTGATCACCTAGCCCAAACACCACCCACCAATTGACCCTAGCCTCACTTCACCCAAGCTCCCATTGGGCTACACGTGATCTACACCAAGCAAGGAGTCCCATCGGTCACTAGAGGAGCAACAAGGCGAGGATCGGACCCTTAGTGTTTGGAGGCTTGACCGAGGTCCCCAACAAGTACACTGCTTTTGGGTGGAAAAATCAATAAACATGGTTATGTTAGACTTGTTTCAAATAACCAATGCATTTAATTAATCAGTTCATGATCATATTGTTAGAAAAATGATCATGATCATGATCAGCTTATAAAATTCCAGCAAGAAACATCAAAGAGTACGACAAACATCTTCATGAAAAAGGTTCATATGCTTCTCATGAGTGAGCCGCTTAATCCCTATGTCCACGACAACTCTTAATTAAATTCTAGAACTCCAGCATTCTTACAAGTCACTAACACATGATTACAATCAAAACAAGGATGGTGGTCTGTATTATCTCAAAAATGTCCTAAGAAAATCTTAAGCTTTTTTAATAGAGCAATACTACATACAGTCCTCAAATAGGGATTGCAATGCAGGTCTAGGTAATTTTATCTTTAAAATTTTTTAAAATTACAAAAATACCTCACATAAAATGATGTTTGTTCTCATTTAATAAATGACCTGCACATGCAGTCCCCAAGTGGGGACAACAAATAGAATTTCTCTTTTTAATATGTTGGTGAATGAAGCTAGATCTTTGACGTATGGTCAAAATCTTTTGCTTAATACTCACTTTCTATTTGGAAACCTTCTTAACTTATCTCATCTCATCTCGTCATTATACATTTTCTAAATTTTCACATAAAATATAATAAATAATTCAAAATTTTCAAATCTCAATTCAAAAATTTCAAATTCTAAAATAATAATAACAATATTTTATTCAACTCATCTAAAACTATCTCATCTTATATCTGAATCCAAACCACACCTAAGTTCGCCTTTATTTGCTTGAATTTCCAGTAGCAGAATCTCTTGGTTAGTAACGTTGGTTTCTCATTACTTTCTTGCCGTTATCTTTTCTGACATTATTCTTGTAAAGTGTTAATTCTTCGGCAAACAACTGGTAAAACCGACTTCATGGCCTTTGTACATTTCTTTTGAGTTATGATCGTTACCAATGTTCTTTAAGAGTCCATTAACGATTTTTCATTTAAACTTTTTTATCTTAAATTTGTTCTTACTGGCTCTTTGTTAATGGTCCAATAATTTCTGTAGATCAATCTATTTTTACTTTTAAGTTGGTAATGAATGTTTTTGCCGTTTCTTGGTATTAATGTCTACCTTCCTTTCGAAATTGGATGGAGGTTGGCGTCCATCTGGAGAAAATATTTTCCTTGTTTATTCATTGATTTAATACACATATATAAGCTTCAGTAAAATAAATCATACATGGAAAGAAAAAGATTTGCTGTACAAAGAATATGTAACGGCTAATTAGCTAAAATCGTGGGATTGCTGGAATTGGGAATGTTGCGGGGATGAGGGAATTTGATTTGGTAATACTCCCCCTCAAGTTGGCGCATGAAGATCCGTAATACCCAACTTGCGAGATAGATGATGAAAAAGATCACTACCCAAAGCTTTGGTGAAGATGTTGGTGAGTTGCTCGGAAGACGGTAAGTGAGTGGTGGTGAGAAGACCAGAGTGGAGTTTGTCATGAACAATATGGCAATCAATCTCGATATGTTTGGTGTGTTTATGGAAGACAAGGTTGTGAGCAATGTAGAGAGCAGATTGGTTGTCGCAGTAGAGAGTCATGGAACCTTTGTGTGAGATGCCAAGATCATGAAGAAGTTGTTGCAACCATACTAGTTCACAAGTGGTGACAGCCATGGCACGGTAGAGGAACGGGCAACTATAGTATGTTTCTTCGTACGCCAGGAAATAGGACTAGAGCCAAGAGTGATAAAAAACCAATGGTAGAGCGTCGAGTGGTGGGGTAGCTGGCCCAATCAGAATCTGTGTAGGCGCGAACATGAAGATCATTTGTAGATGAGAAAAAAAGGCCTTTGCCTAGAGTGCCTTTGATGTAGAGGAGAACACTAGTTGCAGTTGTCATTTGAGAAATTCCAGAAGCATGCATGAATTGGCTGAGGATGTTGACGGCAAAGACGATATCAGGGCGAGTGATGGTGAGATAAATGAGTCGTCCAACTAACCGTCGGTAGGGTGCAGGATTAGGAAGTAAATCCCCATCAATGTCATTGAGCTTCAAGTTCTGTTCCATGGGAAAGGGAGCAGGGTGAGAACCAAGCTGACCACTATCGGCAAGAATATCCATGGCATATTTTTACTGATTGAGAAAAATGCCGAACGGTGATTGAGCGACTTCAAGACCAAGGAAATATTTGAGAGGTCCAAGGTCCTTGGTTTTAAAGTGAGTGGAAATAATAGTTTTGAAGAAAGTGACTTGAGAGATATCATTACCAACAACCAAGATGTCATTGACATATACCAAGATAATGGTGAGACTATTAGTAGTAAGCAAGGTAAATAGAGAGTGATTGGCCTAAGATTGAACGAAACTTGCATTAAGAAGAATAGATGTTAGTTTAAGAAACCAATTCCGATAGGCTTGCTTAAAGCCATAGAGGGATTTCCGGAGGCGACAGACACGAGTCTCCCCCTTAATACAGTAGCCTGGCGGAGGTTGCATGGAAACTTCCTCATCAAGTTCACCATGCAAAAAGACATTGTGAACATCCATTTGGTGAATGATCCAACTCTTGGTGGCAGCAATAGCTAGAACGCAGTGGATTGTGGTCATTTTGGAAACTGGAGCAAAGGTTTCATGATAGTCTATACCTTCCACCTGAGTGTAGCCTTTGGCTACAAGTCAGGCTTTGTAGCGCTCAATGGTACCGTCAGCGCGGAGTTTGGTCTTGGACGGTTCAAGTGTCCAAGTGGAGTTTTCCTCAAGGACAGGAAGTTCGGAGGCCATAGCTTCACGCCAATGAGAGTGGTGATTGGTTTCGGAGTAACAAGTAGGCTCAACAAAAGCAATAAGAGCAGTAAGAATGAATGTTGAGCATGTGAAAAATGAGAGTATGAAAGGAAAGCAGAGAAGGGATGAGAAGTACCTGAGGATTGTGCAGCAATTGAAGATGCAGTGGACTCCGAGGAAATGGTAGGATAGACATAATCAAGAAGATAAGCGGGATGGGTGATAGTATGGCAAGGGTGAGTGGGAATAGGGGAGGTAGGATTGGAAGGGGGAAGAGGAGAATTGGGGTTTGGGTCTGTAGTTGTGGTCAGTGTAGGAGTAGATTAGTGAACAGGTTTAGGAATACGTAAAGATGAAATTTGGGATGGGAAGGAACGGAGTGCTGAAAAGGAAATTGATCTTCATGAAAAGTGACATCACGTGAGTAAACAATGGAGTTAGTGTCAAGGTTGTATAATTTGTAAGCTTTACGGTTGCTAGGATAACCAATAAAGATACAGCGAGATGCTCGGTGAGAAAATTTGTCGCAATGAGAAATAAGGGTTTGAGCATAACAGAGACAACCACAGACATGTAGATGAAAGTATGTGGGTGCAGTATTGAGAAGGAGTTGAAAAGGAGCTTTATTTTGAAGGAACTGACTAGGTGTCCTATTGATGAGATAAGTAGCAATAAGAACACATTCTCCCCAAAATTTAAGGGGTAAATGGGCTTGAAAATGGAGACTCTGAGAAACATTCAAGAGGTGCCTGTGTTTACATTTCACAACATTGTTTTGTTGAGGAGTTTCAACACAGGTATGTTCATGAAGGATGCCATGATCATGAAAGTAGGTTTGAGGATTTTTGGACAGTAATTATTGACTATTATTGGTACGAATAATTTTAACCATGGAATTGTGTTGATTTTTTACAAGAGCAAAGAAATGCATTAAATAACTAAAAGTTTCAATTTAAAATGCATTAAATAAATCCATGTAGTGCGAGAAAAATTGTCAACAATAGTAAAAAAATAATGAGCACAACCAATAGAGGCAGTAGGATAACCACCCCAAATATCACAATGCAATCGATGAAAAGGAATTAAACTTTTATTCGCATGAACTGAAAAGGGTAAACGGGTGTGCTTAGATTGAGCACAAGTATCACAATAAGAAATAGTACATGGAGTATAAAAAATAGAAGGAATAGTAAAGCTTGAAGGGTGACCTAGACGGCAATGCCATAGGGCCTTATTATCAATTTTTTGAACTGAGAAAGCAATACATTTTTGGGGCCAAAAAATCTAGAGTCCATTGCAAACTTCACTCGTTCCAATCAGCCTCTTCAACTGATGGTCTTTAAAAAAACAATGAGAAGATGAGAAGATAGTGACACAAGATAAGTGAGTAGTGAGTTGAGGGATAGAAAGGAGATTAAAGCAAAAATTAGGGACGTAAAGGACATTATGAAGGTTGAGATTTTCAGAGAGAAAAACAGAGCCAATCCCTTCAACTGAAATGGTCTCTCTTATGGGTAATCGAATGGACCGAGCCATGGGTGGCGGACGGAGTGTCAAGAAGAGAGATCAGCAGTGGCTCATGTGGTCGGTCGCACCACTGTCAATGATCCAATCTTGCTATGGGTTAAAAACAGAGGGTAGTGAGATGGAGTTACCCACAAACTATTCAGTGGAAGGAGGTTGAAGAAGAGCCATGAGCTACTGGTAATTTTCTGGTGAGAGGCTTGGGACCGGACTCGAGCTAGCACTTGCAAGATTGGCAGTAGCATGCGGCTTCCCAAGAAGAGAAGGGATACTATTGTTGTGAGGTTCTTAGCCAGGAGGGTAGCCGATGATACACCAGCAGCGGTGAAGAAGGTGGCCATCTTTGCCACACTTGGTGCATTTGAGAAGGGGTTTCTCTGGATGAGAGACCCGAGCAGCTAGAGCTAGATTTTCGGATGGCTGATGGGTAACATGGAGGAGGCATTGTTTTTCTTCATGGAAAAGGATGGAAAAAACTTTGTTCAGGGGAGGAAGGGGATCGGTGGCAAGGATTTGGGTGCGGAGAGTAGTGAACGAGTCGTTGAGGCCCAGTAGAAACTGGAACACATGCTCATCCTCAACCCTCTTTTCTAAGGTGTTTGGATCGGTGGGGGGTTGAAAGGGCTGCCGAGTTCATCCCATAATTGCTTGAAGCTATTATAGTAGTTTGGGATGGAAAGTTGGTTTTGGTGAAGATTAGAGATTTCTCGTTTGAGATTAAAGAGAAGGCCGTTGTTTCCATGACAAAAACGAGACTCAAGGTCTAGCTAGACATCATGAGGATCATAATGGTAGTCTAGAGAGTTGGCAAGGGAAGGATTTATGGTGTTGAGGATCCAAGTGAGGACCATTTCTTTGGTCCTACTCCATTGAGCATATTTGGTGGAGGTGGTAGCTGGTGATTTGAGAGTGCCATCAACAAAACAAAGTTTGTTTTTGGCATTGAGGGAACGACGAAAAGCACGTTGCCATTTGGAGAAATAGTCACTAGTGAGATGACCGGAAATAAGAACGAGGCTAGGAGGGTCAGAGGGATGAAAGAGATATGAGGAAGGAGAAGAAGATGAATCATCAAAAGAGGAAGCCATGGAAGGTATGCAATGGTACGTCAGGGTCAATATTTGGCTCTGATACCATGTTAAAAGATAAAATGTGGAAAATATTTTTCTTGTTTATTCATTGATTTCATACACTTATATAAGCTTGATTAAAATAAATCATAAATGGAAAGAAAAAGAATTTGTTGTACAAAGAATACGTAACAGCTAATTAGCTAAAATCATGGGATTGCTGGAATTGGGAATGTTGCAGGGATGAGGGAATTTGATTTGGAAATATTATTTGGGAAGTACGTAGACATACTTTCTAAGATTATTTACAGATAAAAGAGATAATGTGTTCTTTGAGTGAAGTTTTGAACTCAAGCACTGGTGCAGAGTTGGCTCGGGTTATACGAAGATCAATTGGACTGTTGTATCTTGGAAGAGTCAAGTCAAGAAGAATTCTGCTGTACCGATTAATCTAAAACTTTGTACACTATAGATAACTTGAATCTCTTTAAAGAAAACGAGATTTTCGTACCTCAGTCTAAACTGGCTTCATTTTAATTTTAAATTAACTGTAATCTTTTATATTATTGTGTATTTTACCAACAACTTTAATAATTCGTGTAGGTTTATTTTCACCGCCTCGGGCAAAGACTTGAAGGAGAAGTAGTAAAGCAATTCATGTAGGTGGATGTTAGCTCGCTCGCATGTCTTGCGAGGCTAGTGAAATCTAATTCACACATTTTTTATTTATTTATTTTTATTTCAATCTATCAATCTCAACTGGTTATCGATCGCGAACTTCAGATACAACTTGAAGGAACATAACTGTTTTTATGGTCTGGATTGATCGAAAATCTCACCAACATTAATGAAAATAGTGTAAAGCGATTTTTTGTTCTAATTTCAAATTACCACTCAAACAAAGTTAAACACAACTCAATTGAGTTAAATTCTGTCATAAGAATATGCCAATGTACAGCCGCTTTTACATTAACAAATACAATCTCGCATCAATTAAATACTCCATTTTCAGTCAACAATTTCCGCCCACGAGACATGAGTCATGACCAACACGGCCCGACATTCTCACTGCCGTGCCATGTACAAAGTATACCGTTTGTACGCTTTACGCCGACTTCCTTCCCGCAATGAGGTTCTCCAAGAACTCATCAAAGCCTCAATTGGGACCCCAACAGCTCAAGTACATGACTGTCCTCAAAGACTCTTCCGATTTCTTCATTTTCTCCTGATCTCTTACTTTGCTTGAAACCATTGCAGAAGTTGAAGAGGAGAGGTTCTTTGCCTGAGATAAGGAGCGGAGATGGTTCTTTGTACTTTGCTGAGCAGATCTTATGATATAATTCCACCTGCATACACCCATCTGGTCTTTCATGGCCTCCACAACTCCTACGCTGGCTGCTACAATAGCTCTGCTTGTTGAACTCATCTTCTACTCTTCACAAGACTCTGATTTGCTCTTGAAATTAGAGAAATTAAAACGAATGGCAAACTGTGTAGCAACTAATCAGAACTGATCGAAGAATTAAGGATTAAGTGATTGATGCGGCATACATATGGAGGAGCCTCTTTTATAGGGGGAGAGTAATGGAAAGTCGGATACTTGGAAAGGCCCGCCGAAGTTTGGGAAAATCCATCGATCAGCAATACCACGGTGTTTCAGGTTTTGGGGTCTGGTAGCCAATGGTTTTTTTTTTCCCCTGATGCGACAAATCCTTAATTCTGTCGCTTTCGGATAAAGTGGTCCCGTACGTCCACTTGAGTTAGGAATGCGCGAGCTGTTTTGCTGTATAACACTATTCATGCTAGGAGAGTGGATTTGTAATAAATCACAAAAGAGCATTAATACACCTGTCATTTTTTTCTCATAACTATTTATTGGGATTGGGCAGCTGGCCCGCACCTCCCGCCCCGCGTCTAGTCCCCTGAGCAGGGGGGCGGAGAGGGCTCAACCTCGTCCCTCATTTCTCATGTCCCAACCTCTTATATATATATATTATATATATAAAAATATAAATATTTATATATACAAAAATATAAATATATGTTTATATATATAAATTGTGGATATATAAATATATATATATATATTACAATTTGTTATATTTTTTTATAAAATATGTATTAGTAAATTTAAAAATTACATATTTTTAAATTATAGTCATATTTATTAAATTTAAATTTATAATTTAAATCTAAATACGCGAGTTTGAAGTGCCATAAATAAAACTCCGATTGCCTTCTTAAAAGAAAACTTTATTCAGAGAGGTTGAGCCTTAGTTTTTCATATATTTATTGTTTAACAACCACCCCCATCATGTTCTGATGCTCTTTCTATGATTGAGATTATCCCTATATAAGTAATAAGCTCATCCTTGTTTCAAGAGTTTCGGTCTAGCGGAGAAGTTTGTTTGTTCAAAGGTGCTAAAATTAAATTTCAAAGCTTTGAATTTTTTGTATAGAATGTGTTGCTCACGAGGGTTGCAATAATGCGTGACTTTACACAAGTTTGTTGAGATTTAAACCGACTATAATGTCATCTTATCATAGTAAGTTGCCAAGCATTTGGAGTGATTATTACTTAAAATGTCGTTGGCAAGGATGAAACTATGACATTTTGTCTAGAGGGACCAAATGGGATTAGAAATATTCAACCCATTGTCCCAAGTAACGGAGTCACAACGGCCCCATTCTGGTAAAGACCAGGGACCATGGAAGAAGATGAATGAAAGGAATAGCTCAAGATAGAGGTAATGTAACACTCGAGTTCAGTGTCAAGCTGTTATAAAAAAATTTTGGATTTATTTGTGCGAAAAGCCCATTTGAGTTTTAAATTTTTTTTAAGTAGATTATGGGCCTAAAATCTCTATTTTGGTGGACTATGATTTTCTTTAGGTTTGATATTTAGCTTAAAAATCTTTTTATGTGCCGAGATAAAAAAATTTTTAACAAGTTGGAATTTTTATTTTTTTGAGATTGAATTGAGATCCAAAATTCAGGGATGAGCACTTTTATAAATTTCCTACACTATCCAAGCCGTGGGCCCAATATTTGAAATGGGCCCTACCCGATTACCCAAAAGTCCAAGCCCGTGAGTGTTAGACTTCAAACGCTATTACCATTCTACATTCCTTTTCATAATAAAACTACTAGCTACTGGATTGCCTTCTATAAATTTCAAACACGCACGAATCTAGTTCCACTCCCATGCACGTCACTTCACGTTTCTCCTTTTTGTTTTCCTCTAAGGTTTTTCCCAATCACCTCTATAAATACATACATGTATTCTCGCTTGCATGTAGAAGTTGCCACAGCCATGAGTTTTCATCAAATTCCTCCTTCATGTAATTGTTGTCTCCTTCCACCCTCAACCTCCTACTAGCCGCAGCCCAGCTGCATTGCCCCTTCTAGCGCACACCCATTGTATATTGCTTTGACTTAGCAACTGTGTTAACTCCACACCCACAATAGCCTTCTGCTTGTGGAAACACGTCCCGTGAGCCACCATCAATCTTGGTAGCAACCACCATCAATGCTGTCTAGCCCCAGTTTTCTCAACACTTTTTGAAACTCAAACTTAAGCCAGTCGTAGCCTTCATCCCACTGCGCAACCACCGTGTGACCGAGCTGAACCACCCAACACTTCCGTATTCCATCATAAGCTAAGTCGCAGCCCTGTTTTTAGGCGAGAAAAATATAGCACGGTTGTGCTCTCAACCTGCTTCACGGTAGAGGCCTATCGATGCCACCGCATCTTCACATCATCTCCATCGCATCTCTTTCATTCAACGCCATGCTAGCGTCTGTCCATCTGAGCGTTTTCTAGCTCGCCGTCGCATGCCACCCTCAATGCCATAAGTTTCTCTTGGATTCTCTCTCTATTTCTCATCTCTCTCTCTCTCTCTGTGATTTGCCACCCGGCACGACCATCATCTCCACCACTTCGCGGCTGTCCTCACGGTAAACCTCCATCCCACGACTCTGGGTCATGTGACTGTATATCCCTGCAAACAAAACAAAAACATGGGTTATAATTCTTTTTTTCTTTCTTTCGCAGGGCTCTTTATGTAGAGATGGCTGGAAGATTTGTTTTTGGTTAAAATTACAATTTTTTTCTTTTAGTTTTTAAAACAAAACATGAGTGTTTAAAAGTTGAAAAACTCTTGTCGTAGGTGGCTAACGTACCAAATCGCGCACCATACTAACGTGGAAAAGGAAACGTGTCGTTTCATTGAAGGAGAGATTTCATTGCTTCTAGAGCGAGAAGTTTATTTCGTCTTTCATTAAACGGTGAGTTTTTATGTTTTCCCTCCATTTGAGCTCAAAGACTACTCCCCCCTTCCATTTGAAGTCAAAGATTCCCCCCCCCCCCCCCCCAACAAAATCGAAATCGCCTCTAAAACCATTGCCATCGACATCTCCTCCCCTATCGAATGGGTCTCCTTCAGTCCACCAATTGGGACTGTTTCGTAGCCATAGATGAGGATAATGAGGTCGATATAGGGGTGGAATTGGATGAGTGAGAGAGTAGAGGAGATGGAAATCTTTTAGAAGTCGAAGAAGAAGTGGTCATGGTTGTTTTAATTGTGGAAGTGAAAGTGGAAGTAGATATGGAAAGATAGGGAGACATATACTTGGAAGAGACTTGTCTGCCTCTGGGTCTTCTAGGATGATTTCCAAGGCCATTGTCTTTCTTCAGAGGTAGCAGTGGGGTTCTTAGAAGATGGGCTTGTTGGCCTTCTTCTTGTTGGGAAATGGTTTTGGGGTTTATGGAAGCAGCTACCACAGAAACGGCTGCCACCATTATAGGACTTTTTTGGAACTCTCTCTCTCTCTCTCTCTCTCTCTCTCACACACACACACACACACACACACACACTGTCTCTGTAACAAAGTGCTTCTATTTCAATCCTCCAAAAACCCACTGTTTCTCATGCTCAAGACAACCCGCAAAAGAGAGATCAAAGATCTTAGTAATAAATGAAAGGGAAACAAGGGGCTTGTGGAGGATTTAGCATTATTTGGGGTCCAATGGAGGAAGAAGAAGTGTAATATCTTCTGGGTTGAGAGAGAGAGAAGGTGAGGCCGTGAGGGTGAGAGTTGGGAGGGGTCGCAGGTGTGTTTTTTTTAATATATTAAAATAGTCCTGTCATGTCAATCTTGGTGTGCTGATGGTACACAAACGTGCTTGTCTGAAGAAGAATTCTTAAAAGTTATATTTGAGTGGGTTCTCTTTACTTTGTGCTGACATGCTTGTTTCTACTTGGATTCTTTTTATTTGTTTTTATTTTTGGTGTTATGTTAAGTTATTTTGAAGTAAAATATTTTTGGATTGAGTTCAGGTTCTAAATTATTTTGGATAAGGTAATATTTTTATTTCAACGACTTTTTATTTTTTAAATGTGGGTTTTGATTTTTTTTTTTTAAATAAACTTGTGAATAAGTGAGAATCAGGTAAAGTGATTATTATGTGCATATCGATGAATTTGGGAAGTGACGATATTTTAGGGTTGCGAGAGTTGTAGATTATTTTGAAGGAAAAATAGATTACTTAGTATTTTAGGTTTAAGCATTGATACGTGTTCGATTGGAAATTTATGGGAGTACGTGACTATTTTATAGGCCATGACGATTGATTTTCATTCAGTACTATTATTGAGAAATTCTAAAAAACTTAGAAGTTCAAGTAAACGGGGTTTCTATGCTAGACTTTGCATAAAAAAATTAAACGGGTTGACTTTGAAAAATAAGCATGTTCTATTATGAAGAGAATGATGGAACAACCTCAGTTATTTCTTCTGCATTACTCATGAAATTCTGTATAAGAATAAAGTATTTTCTGGCATGACTGGTGTAGACATGAGCTATTTTTGGCTTTTTATTTTTGAACTGTGCAAAAGAGAGCGAATTGAAATTTTGTGCATAAATGATATTTTTGTGATTTGATTCTATTCTGTTCTGAAGATGTTATGTGCTCTGACATGATATGATGTGATTTCGAAAAACATCTAGCATGACATTCTGTTTCTATTTTTGTTCCGTTCTAACCTTACCACGGGTTTAAAATTGTGGCCTTTGTTCTGGTTGGTACCAACTTTTCTATTTCCGATGCACCCATTTTGGAAGCAAAATGGTTTTCTGTATGGTCTTTTCTATGTGCACATTCGAGACTCTGAGAATAAATGAGGGGAATATTCACATTCTATTTCTGCTTCGTTAGCTACCAGGGTTTGCACAACATTACCACGAGGGATAAACATAGTTTCTATTCTGATATGATATTTTAAGATGAAGATATTCAGTTATACTATGCCAAAGGAACTTTGAATAAGGATATTTTCTGAAACTTTTGCTCTGATAATTTTGATAACATGTTTTGAGTCTGCATTTTGAAAGTAAAAATAATTTGTTTTGCATTCTGAACTCTGTAAATACTCATGTTTGCACATTGGTATAAGTTCTCTACTTACTGAGTTGTTGGTAAATCACCCATTATCATCACAACGTTTTTCAAATAATCTTGATGGTTCAGCTTGAGAGTAAGAATATGCAATGTTAGAGAGGTTGATGATCATAGAGGAATAAGTGATCGACGGTACAACTACTTATGTGGGAGTCATAGTTATTAAATTGTTTATTTTTAGTTATTTTGATATGTTAGGTTAAGGATATTTTCGAGTTTTTTGGGAGTTTTTAATTTATGATTTTTTTTAGAATTTCTTTATTCTCACTATGAAGGAACATGGATATTTGGATTGAGTAAATGAATTAATATTTTATGGAGTTTTCTCAATTTTATAGTTATGATATTGGAGTTGATATTAAGTAGTAAGAGCCAACTCTTCCGACCTCATGGATCAGAGCATTACAGGAATGCCCAGGACAATAAACATACTACCTATGCAAGTCATGCAATTGAGAGCACTTTGGGGAATACAGAAGGGAGGCTAAACTGTACTTTCGATGTAGTAAAATTAAGTCCCTATATCTAAGATTACCCATTACAACTAGTTAGCACAAAGCACCAACCCACTTCAAGAGACTAATCGAACAACACGAATAGTCTAATATAGTGCCAGCTTGACTTTATGCACTACCCCCTGGAGAGGCAGAGAACAACAATGACGTAATCACAAATACTCTCTCTTTTCTCCAAGAAAGCTACTGTTTTATTCAACTTTGGAGCTACTCATTCTTTCATTTCAACAGATTATGCCAAGTTTTATACTATAGAATCTCTATAGATCTGAAATATTAGGTAACAATTTGTTAGTATCATTCCCAATAAGGAATTTGATTGTATGTAGTAAGATTCCTTATGGGTGTCCAATCTCCATAGAAGGGAGGTTGATGCTAGCTAATCTAGTGGTATTTAAGATGTTTGGCTAGATGTGATATTGGGGATGGACTGGCTAGTTTCCATCTATGCCAGTGTCGATTGTTTTAAACAAAGGTAGTGTTCAAGCCACCTAAGAAAGATGGCTTTTGATTTGTTGAATCACAAGTGCATTCTCTTCCACCAATAATATATGTTGTTCAAGTTAGGAAGTTACTGTAAATTAGGTGTTAGGGATTTTTAACCTTTGTGGTTGATATGCCGAAGGAAGAATTGACGTTAGAGGACATCCATATTGTGAGGGAGTACCTAGAAGTATTCCTTGAAGATTTGCCTGGATTACCACTAGAGCGAGAAGTTTTCCATTAAGCTAGTCCCAAGCACGACACCTATTTCCATGGCCCCAAATAGAATGGCACCATCTGAGCCAGCATAACTCAGGGAGTAGTTTCAAGAGTTATTGGATAAAGGTTTTATCAGGCCCTATGTGTCACCTTGGGAAGCTCTACTAGTTTTATTTTTAAAGAAGAAAGATGGGTCGATGATAATGTGCATTGATTATAGGGAACTTAATCGGGTCACCATAAAGAATAAATTCTCATTATCCCACATAGAAGATTTATTTGATTAGCTTTTGGGCACTTAGGTATTTTCTAAGATTAACATCCAATACGGGTATCATTAAATGAAAATCAAGAAAGAGGATGTGCCCAAGATAGCTTTCAGAACCAAATATGGCCATTATAAATTTTTGTTCATGCCTTTTGATCTGACTAACATCCTAGCTTTGCTCATTTAATTGATTAATCGGGTACTCCATGTCTTCTTGGATGAGTTTCTGGTTGTTTTCATTGATGAGACATTGATATAATCTAGGAGCAATGTTGAACCTGAAGAACATCAAAGACAAGTGCTTGAGACACATAGGTATAGGAAGTTGTTTGCTTTGACAAAGTGTGAATTCTGACTAGAGACAATTTCGTTCTTGGGGCATGTAGTTTCTAAGTATGGCATCATAGTAGACCTCGAAAAGTTGAAGCAGTGGTTAATTGGACAAAGCCAATGAATGTGCATGAAGTCATAAGTTTCTTAAGATTACAGGTTATTATCACCTCTTCATTGAGGGTTTCTCTAAAGTAGTGATTCTCGTTACTAGGAAGAACAACGAGTTTGCATGGACTGCACAATGTGAGAAAGATTTCCAAGAATAGAGAAAAGGTTGGTGACTACCCCAGTCTTGACAATTCCCACTGATAGAAGAGGATTTGTGATTTACAGTGACACATCAAGGTTGGGATTGAGTTCTGTCTTAATGCAGCACAGGGAGGTTATAGCCTATGCTTTCTAACAACTGAAGGTAAATGAACAAAACTACCCCTCACGTGATTTGGAATTAGTAGAAGTTGTGTTTGCACTAAAGTTTTGGAGGCATCATTTTTATGAGGAATGGTTATGAGATTTATACCAACTACAAGAGTTTAAAATATGTCTTCACCCAGAAGGAATTTACAATTGTACAATAAACTACCAGCACTGCAAAAAATACTCAACAGTGAGAGGAGGCCACTCAAGGGAGTGGGTCTTCCATGGGGGATGCCATACGAAAAGTAGAAAAACATCATTGCATCTATGATCAATAAACCTCTTAGAATCGTCGACGCTGTTGATGAGGTGCATCCCGGTGAACAAGTTCTCCATTTTCATGAGATCAATATATGACGACGTGTTAATGGAGGCAAGTGAAACACTGAGAGGGAGATCTAAGAGTTGAGAAAATAAGATGGGATTTCTAAGAACCGATTGTTGACTTTTGCTCATTTACTTAAGTCCCACATGGGTGGGAAGTGAAGGAGGAGCAAATGCCCAAGCCTATATAAGGAGGCTTGGGTTTATTGATTTAAATACACCAGTTGATAGCTTATCTAGTAACTTTTGACTGTAGTTAAATTCCTCTGTTGACCTTTTTGTGTAAAAATGAAAAAGAGTGAAAATTAAAATTTTGCTTGTGGGGAAGCTTTGTGGGTGTATTTGGGGTGAGGAGAAAAATTGTGTAATTGTAACAATTTTTCATATAGTGAATTTTTCTTCTCTGGGCCTGGTGGAATTTCTCCTGTTTAGGAGTTTCCACGTAAAATCTTGTGTTGTTATTATTTCTCTATTTTTCTTGTTATTCCTGCAAATGGTAGATCCTAGGGTGGTGAATTTGGGAGGTCCAAATTTCTAACAAGTGGTATCAGAGCAACTATGTTCTTTTTGTGGGGAGGAGTTTTGGTGTGGTAGTGTGAATACATATAGTCTAAAGAGGTTTTGTATAGGAGATTGAAAATTTTAAATGTGTCCATTGTGACCCTCCAATCTTTTCTAGGAACTTACTTAATGAGATACTATTTATTTCTATAGTAAATTTATCAAAGCAATTTCAAAAAGTAGGGTTTCAAATCCTATCAGATTTGATGTGGAGAAATTTGATGGAAGAATCAATTTTGGCTTGTGGCAAGTACAAGTCAAGGATGTCTTGATTCAATCAGGATTGCACAATGCATTGAAGGGTATACTAACCCCTAAAGTTAGCAGTGATACTAGCGTAACTAGCTAAAAGAGCAGATTGGAATGAGTAATGAAGATTGAGAGGATCTGGATTTGAGAGCAGCAAGTGCGATACTTTTGTGTCTGGCCAAAAATGTTCTTGCAAATGTTCATAGAATATCTACAGTAAAGGAACTCTGGGAAAAGCTTGAAGAGTTGTATCAGACAAAGGGCAACCCAAATAGGGTGTTCCTAAATGTGCAGTTTCATACACTGTAGATGAGTGAAGGTACAACTATTTCGGATCATTTAAGTGTTCTCAATGGCATTTTCTCTGAGCTAGAATCTATTGGAGTTAAAATCGATGATGAGGATCAAGTTTTGAGACTCATCTGGTCTCTTCCATCTTCCTATGAGTATATGAAGCCTATTTTGATACATGGGAAGGAGAAAATAATTTTTTTAGAAGTTACTGGTAAACTCTTTTCTGAAGAGAGAAGACTAGGTGGTGGAAGAAATTGTCCACCTGAGAACTTAGTACTAGTAGCAACTGGAAATGAGAAGATGAAGAACTCTATGAAGAAGAAACCAATTTGCTGGGGGTGTGGACAATCACGTTAAGAAAAATTGTCCAAGAGCTGGAGCAGGTTTAGCAAGTGGCTCCAAGTCAGTAAATGGAGATACTGGTAATGATGCTAACATTGTGTCTCTCTCCATAGAAGACAATTTCTTGTAAAAAGGGACATGTACATCCTAATGATATGCCTCTAATTTCCAAAGTTACCATGATATAAGATGTGTTAATGTTCGTGGGTCCACAAGTTTGCACACAGGTATTGGTTTGACATTGATGCAGGCTGTGTGGGGTCAATTCATGTCGATGGTTGATGAACTTTCAATAAAACCAAATGTGAAAGTTACACCATATTTTTTAGCAATGTTGTTTTCGACATGGGCCGAAGTGAAATAGTTGGAATTGGTTTATTTTGAATGAATATACTTTTATGGTGAAACATGATAGCAGAAGTTATGAAGATCTTCATTGAGGTGGAGGTTGGCTATGGGTTCAGTCAAAGTCGCAAGGTGGAAATTGTTGACTTTTGCTCATTTACTTAAGTCACACATGGGTGGGAAGTAAAGAAGGAGCAAATGCTTAAGCCTATATAAGGAGACTTGGACTCATTGATTTAAATACACCAGTTGATAGCTTATCGACTAACTTTTGACTCTAGTTAAATTCCTCTGTTGACCTATTTGTGTAAAAATGAAAAAGGGTGAAAGTTAAAGTTTTGCTAGTAGGGAAGCTTTGTGGGTGTATTTGGGGTGAGGACAAAAATTGTATTATTGTAACAATTTTTCACATAGTGAATCTTTTTTCTCTGGGTTTGGTGGTTTTTCTCCTGTTTAGAAGTTTCCACGTAAAATCTTATGTTGTCATTATTTCTCTATTTTTTTTGTTACTCCTGCAAATGATAGATTCTAGGGTGGTGAGTTTGGGAGGTCTAAATTTCCAACACCGATGGAGTAGGTATTTCTTTGGGCATAACTTCCGTGGACACCCTCACACTCTCTTCCACCGCTGCTGCCTTTTCTACGCCATTCTCCGTAGCTTCCGAGTTGATCAAGGACTACAATTGTACAATAAACTACCAGCACTACAAAAAATACTCAACAGTGAGAGGAGGCCACTCAAGGGCGTGGGTCTTCCATGGGGGATGCCATATGAGAAGTAGAAAAACATCACTGCATCTATGATCAATAAGCCTCTTAGAATCGTCGACGCTGTTGATGATTAGGTGCATCTCGATGATCAAGTGTTCCATTTTCATGAGATCAATATCTGACGACGTGTTAATGGAGGCAAGTGAAACACTAAGAGGGAGATCTAAGGGTTGAGAAAATAGGATGGGATTTCTAAGAACCGATGAAGTAGGTATTTCTTTGGACGTAACTTCCGTGGACACCACCACACTCTCTTCAACCGCTGTTGCCTTTTTTACGCCATTCTCCACGACTTCATCTTCATCCTTGGTTCCCTTTTCTTCATACTTCCGATTGTATGTTTAAATCCGAAGCTGCCAAGTATTCCTATAACTCACCAAAATTCCAAACACATTCCAATCAAAACAAGGATGGCGATCTGTATTATCTCAAAATTGTCCCAAGAAAATCTTCAACGTCCTTTTTAATATGTTAGCGAATGAAGCTACATCTTTGACGTACGGTCAAAATCTTGTGCTCAATACTCACTTTCTGCCAGTGCTCGATCTGTTATCCAAAATCGTCCCTAAAACTTTTATACTCTGTGTAGGTTAATTTTCACCGCCTCGGGCAAAACTAAAAGGAGAAGTTGTAAAGCAATTCATGTAGGTGGATGTTACCTCGCTCGCGTGTCTTGCGAGAGTCTAGCTAGCGAAATCTAATTCACACATTTTTGTTTTTTTTTGTTTTAATTTCAATCTATCAAACTTGCAAATTCGGACTGCGCTTTTATTTCAATCTATAAATCTCAAAAGGTTATCGATCGCGAACTTCAAACACAACTGTTTTTATGATCTGGATCGGATCGATCGAAAATCTCACCCCAACATTTAATGAAAATTGTAGTGTAAAGCGATTTTTTGTTCCAATTTCAAATTACCACTCAAGCTAAATTAAACACAACTTAATTGAGTTAAATTCTGTCATAAGAATATGCCAATGTACAACCGCTTTTACATTAACCAATATAATTTCGCATCAACTAAATACTCCATTCTCAGTTGGCAATTTCCCCCCCATGAGTCATGACCAACACGACCTGACATTCTCACTGCCGTGCCATGTACAAAGTATACCGTTTGTATGCTTTAGGCCGGCTTCCTTCCCGCAATGACGTTCTCCAAGAACTCACTGGCTCGCTTTCTTCTGCTGACCAAAGCCTCAGTTGGGACCCCAACAGCTCAAGTACATGACGGTCCTCAAAGACTCTTCTGACTTCTTCATTTTCTCCTGATCTCTTACTTTGCTTGAAACCACTGCAGAAGTTGAAGAGGAGAGGTTCTTTGCCTGAGATAAGGAGCGGAGATGGTTCTTTGTACTCTGCTGAGCGGATCTTATAATATAATTCCACCTGCATATACCCATCTGGTCTTTCATGGCCTCCACAACTCCTACGCTGGCTGCTACAATAGCTCTGCTTGTTGAACTCATCATCTTCTACTTTTCACAACTCTTACTTGCTCTTGAAATTAGAGAAATTAAAACGAATGGAAAACACTGTGTAGCAACTATCAAAACTGATCGAAGAATTAAGGATTAAGTGATTGATGTGGCATACATATGGAGGAGCCTCTTTTATAGTGGGAGAGTAATGGAAAGTCGGATACTTGGAAAGGCCCGCCGAAGTTTGGGAAAATCCATCGATCAGCAATACCACTGGTGTTTAAGGTTTTGGGGTCTGGTAGCCAATGGTTTTTTTTTTCCCCCCCAAGATACGACAAATCCTTAATTCTGTCGCTTTCGGATAAAATGGTCCCGCACGTCCACTTGAGTTAGTAATGCGCAAGCTGTTTTGCTATATAAAACTATTCACGCTAGGAGAGTGGGATTGCATTAAATTACAATAGAGTACTGATACACCTGTCATTTTTTTCTCTTAAGTTTTTATATCATTATATTTTAAATTAATAATATTTTGGTAAAACAATATTATTCATATAATTTTTTTACAAAAATATTTATGGCTTAAAATAAGAATGTGCAAATTATTATGAAAAAATTATATATATATATATATATATATATAATGAGTAATACTACTTATTATCTTAATTCTTATTATCATTATCATATTATCCTATAATATAATATGTTATTAGATAATTAAAAATTATTTATTATATTTTATTTATAAACCTATCATCCTTTTCCACGTACCTTTCTCTCAGTTTCCATAATTTTTATTTTTTAAATTCTTGAATGCCGATGTGGCAATAAATAATGGGACTAAAGTATACTGCTACATGGACTGATGTCCCTACCTAAAAATTCAATCTATAAGTGTGTTTCAAATATTTTTATGTTTTTAGCTTTTATTTTATTCATTTTTTAACATTTTAAAATATTTATTTTATTATAAAAAATACATAACTTAATAATATTCAGTTAATTAATAACTAAGAAAAAATTAAAAAGAAAATACAATTTGGGTCAACTATCCGTATCACTATAGATTCACTAAGCATTTTCCTTGTCTTAAAGCATGCAAAGTCCAAAACCATTATCCGAAACTGCATTTTGTCAGTCGGGTCCATAAAAGGTGTTCAAAATTCAATACCATATCTCATTATCCAATTTATTTCAATGTCCTCACAAAATAATATAATAAGTTATCTTCAATTATCTAATAATATATAATATAATGATAATTAGATAACGAGAATTGAGATAATATATAGGTATTTTTAAAAATAAAAAGCACTTGTTTTCTCTAAGGTGGTGTCCCACGGGACTGAATACTTATTATCTTTAGCACTCTTGCTTGAACGACAACGTGACAATTATATTTCTAGCTCATTGAAATCAGAGTCCCAATGCAGCCTATAAAATCAATAACTAAAATTTTTTAAACACTTACGTACACGATTTGTGAGTTTGAAGTGCAATAAAAGAAACTCCAATTGCCTTCTTAAAAGAAAACTATATTCAGAGAGGTTGAGCCTTAATTAGTTTTTCTTATATTTATTGTTGTTTAACAAGTCAGCCGAAGAAAGCGAGCCAGTGAGTTCTTGGAGAACGTCATTGCGGGAAGGAAGCCGGCCTAAAGCATACAGACGGCATACTTTGTACATGGCACGGCAGTGAGAATGTCAGGTCGTGTTGGTCATGACTCATGACTCATGGGGGGAAATTGTTGACTGAGAATGGAGTATTTAGTTGATGCGAAATTATATTTGTTAATGTAAAAGCGGTTGTACGTTGGCATATTCTTATGACAGAATTTAACTCAATTAAGTTGTGTTTAATTTAGCTTGAGTCGTAATTTGAAATTGGAACAAAAAATCGCTTTACACTATAATTTTCATTAAATGTTGGTGAGATTTTCGATCGATCCGATCCAGATCATAAAAACAGTTGTGTTTGAAGTTCGCGATCGATAATCTTTTGAGATTTATAGATGGGAAAAAAAAAAAGAAAAAGAAAACGCAGTCCGAATTTGCGAGTTTGATAGATTGAAATTGAAAAAAACAAAAAACAAAAAACAAAAATTTGTGAATTAGATTTCGCTAGCTAGACTCTCGCAAGACAGGCGAGCTAGCTAACATCCACCTACATGAATTGCTTTACAACTTCTCCTTCAAGTTTTGCCAGAGGCGGTGAAAATTAACCTACACAATATATAAAAGTTTTAGGGTCGATTTTGGATAACAGATCGAGCACTGGCAGAAAGTGAGTATTGACTATTGAGCAAAAGATTTTTACCGTACGTCAAAGATGTAGCTTCATTCGCTAACATATTAAAAAGGACGTTGAAGATTTTCTTGGGACAATTTTGAGATAATACAGATCACCATCCTTGTTTTGATTGGAATGTGTTTGGAATTTTAGTGAGTTATAGGAATACTTGGCAGCTTCGGATTGAAACATACAATCCGAAGTATGAGGAAAAGGGAACTAAGGATGAAGATGAAGTCACGGAGAATGGCGTAAAACAGGCAGCAGCGGTGGAAAAGAGGGCGGTAGTGTCCACAGAAGTTATGCCCAAAGAAATACCTACTTCATCGGTTCTTAGAAATCCCATCATATTTTCTCAACTTTTAGATCTCCCTCTCAGTGTTTCACTTGCCTCTATTAACACGTCGTCAGATATTAGTCTCATAAAAATGGAGCACTTGATCATCGAGATGCACCTGATCAACAGCGTCGACGATTCTAGGAGGCTTATTGATCATAGATGCAGTGATGTTTTTCTACTTCTCGTATGGCATCCCCCATGGGAGACCCACGCCCTCGAGTGACCTCCTCTCACCATTGAGTATTTTTTGCAATGCTGGTAATTGATTGCACAATCGTAGTCCTTGATCAACTCGAGCCATCTTCTCTATCTCATATTAAATTCTTTCTGGGTGAAGACATATTTTAAACTCTTGTAGTCAGTATAAATCTCGAACTATTCCTCATAAAAATAATGCCTCCAAAACTTTAGTGCAAACACAACTGCTACTAATTCCAAATCATGTGAGGGGTAGTTTTGTTCATTTGCCTTCAGTTGTCGGAAAGCGTAGGCTATAACCTCCCTATGCTGCATTAAGACAGAACTCAATCCAAACCTTGATGCATCACTGTAAATTACAAATCCTCTTCTATCAGTGGGAACTGTCAAGACAGGGGTGGTCACCAACCTTTTCTCTATTCTTGGAAATCTTTCTCACATTGTGCAGTCCATGCAAACTACTTGCTCTTCCTACTTTAGAGAAACCCTCAATGAAGAGGTGTTAATAACCTGTCAATCTTAAGAAACTTCTGACTTCATGCACATTCATTGCTTTTGTCCAATTAACCGATACTTCAACTTTCCCAAGATCTAATATGATGCCATACTTAGAAACTACATGCCCCAAGAACGAAATTGTCTCTAGCCAGAATTCACACTTTTTCAAACCAAACAACTTCCTATACCTAAGTGTCTCAAGCACTTGTCTTTGATGTTCTTCAGGTTCAACTTTGCTATGTATCATCGATGAAAACAACCACAAGCTTATCCATGAAGCCATGGAGTACCCGATTAATCAATTACATGAGCAAAGCTCGGGTGTTAGTTAGATCAAAAGGCATGAACAAAAATTTATAATGGCCATATTTGGCTCTAAAAGCTATCTTGGGCACATCCTCTGTCTTGATTTTCAATTAATGATACCCGTATACATTGGAGTTAATCTTAGAAAATACCTGAGTGCCCAAAAGCTAATCAAATAAATCTTCTATGTGGGATAATGGGAATTTATTCTTAATGATGGCCCGATTAAGTTCCCTATAATCAATGCACATTATCATCAACCCATCTTTCTTCTTCACAAATAGAACTAGTAGAGCTTCCAAGGTGACACATAGGGCCTGATAAAACCTTTATCCAATAACTCTTGAAACTACTCCCTGAGTTATGCTGGCTCAGATGGTGCCATTCTATTTGGGGCCATGGAAATAGGTGTCGTGCTTGGGACTAGCTTAATGGAAAACTTCTCGCTCTAGTGGTAATCCAGGCAAATCTTCAAGGAATACTTCTAGGTACTCCCTCACAATATGGATGTCCTCTAACGTCAATTCTTCCTTCGGCATATCAACCACAAAGGTTAAAAATCCCTAACACCTAATTTACAGTAACTTCCTAACTTGAACAACATATATTATTGGTGGAAGAGAATGCACTTGTGATTCAACAAATCAAAAGCCATCTTTCTTAGGTGGCTTGAACACTACCTTTGTTTAAAACAATCGACACTGGCATAGATGGAAACTAGCCAGTCCATCCCCAATATCACATCTAGCCAAACATCTTAAATACCACTAGATTAGCTAGCATCAACCTCCCTTCTATGGAGATTGGACACCCATAAGGAATCTTACTACATACAATCAAATTCCTTATTGGGAATGATACTAACAAATTGTTACCTAATATTTCAGATCTATAGAGATTCTATAGTATAAAACTTGGCATAATCTGTTGAAATGAAAGAATGAGTAGCTCCAAAGTTGAATAAAACAGTAGCTTTCTTGGAGAAAAGAGAGAGTATTTGTGATTACGTCATTGTTGTTCTCTGCCTCTCCAGGGGGGTAGTGCATAAACTCAAGCTGGCACTATATTACACTGATGATTTTGTTCGATTAGTCTCTTGAAGTGGGTTGCTGCTTTTGTGCTATCTAGTTGTAATGGGCAATCTTAGAAATAGTGACCTGATTTACTACATTGAAAGTACAGTTCAGCCTCCCTTCTGTATTCCCCAGAGTGCTCTCAATTGCATGACTTGCATAGGTAGTATGTTGATTGCCCTGGGCTTGCCTCTAACACCCCGATCTCGAAGGTCCGAAGAGTTAGCTCTTACTACTTAATATCAGCTCCAATATCACAACTATAAAATTAGGAAAACTCCATAAAATATTAATTCATTTACTCAACCCAAATATACATGTTCCTTCATATGGAGAATAAAGAAATTCTAAAAAAAGAAAAAACCATAAATTACAAAATCTCCAAAAACTCAAAAATATCCTTGACCCAACTTATCAAAACAACTAAAAATAAACAATTTACTAACTATGACTCTGAAATAAATACTTGTACCCTCAGACACTTATTCATTTATGATCAGCAACCTCTCTAACACTGCCTATTCTTGCTCTCAAGCTTAACCATCAAGATTATTTGAAAAATGTTGTAGAGATAAGGGGTAATTTACCAACAACTCAGTAAGTAGAGAACTTATAACACTGTGCAAACATGAATATTTACAGAGTTCAAAATGCAGAACAAAATATTTTTACTTTCAAATTGCATAATCAAAACATGTTATCAAGATTATCAGAGCAAAAGTTTCAGAAAATATTCTTATTCAAAGTTCCTTTGGCATAGTATAATTGAACATCTTCATCTTATCATATCATATCAGAACAGAGACTATGTTTATTTCCCATGGTAGGGTTGTGCAAATCTCGGTAGCTAATAGAGCATAAATAGAATGTGATTACTCCCCTCATTTATTCTCAGAGCCCCGAGTATGCACATAGGAAAAACCACACAGAAAACTATTTTGCTTCCAAAATGAGTGCACCAGAAACAGAAAAGTTGGTGCCAACTTGAACAGATGCCACAGTTTTACACCCATGGTAAGGTTAGATTGGAATAGAAATAGAAACAAAATGTCATACTAGATGTTTTCAGAAATCACATCATATCGTATCATAGCACAGAACATCTTCAGAACAAAATAAAATTAGATCACAAAAATATCATTTATGTACAAAATTTTATATTCACTCTCTTTTGCATAGTTCATAAACAAAATGCCAAAACTAGCTCATGTCTACACTAGTCATGTCAAAAGATACTTTATTCTTATTCAAAATTTCATGAGTAATGTAGAACAAATAACTGTGATTGTTCCATAATTCTTTTCATAACAGAACATGCTTATTTTTCAAAGTCAACCTCGTTTCATTTTTTTGTATGCAAAGTCTAGCATAGAAAGCCCATTACATTAAATTCTTAGCTTTACAGAATTTTTCCACAATAGTACTAAATGAAAATCAATCGTCACCTACAAAATAGTCACGTACTTCCATAAATTTCCAATCAAACACATATATCAATGCTTAAACTTGAAATACTAAGTAGTTTAATTTTCCTTAAAAATAATCTACAACTCTCGCAACTCTAAAATATCGTCACTTCCCAAATTCATCGATGTCCACATAATAATCACTTAACCTAATTCTCACTTATTCACAAGTTTATTTTTTTTTTAAAATCACATTTAAAAAATGAAAAGTCACTGAAATAAAAATATTACCCGACCCAAAATAATTTAGAACCGGAATTCAACTCAAAAACATTTTACTTCAAAATAACTTAACATAATACAAAAAAAAAAAAAAAAAAAAAATCCAAGTAGAAACAAGCCTGTAGGCAAAGTAAAGAAAACTCACTTAAATATAACTTTTAAACACTCATGTTTTGTTTTAAAAACTAAGAGGACAAAACAGATAGAACTATAGTAGAAGCAAGAGGATTAGTGTCTGCTGCAATTTTGTGTGCAGAACTAGGTTTGCAGAATGTTATGTTTGAAGGTGACTCAATGCAGGTTGTGAATGCAATGAGACAAAACACAGAGAACCATGGGTTGATCAGCTGCCTAGTGGAAGATGTCAAGTCTACCTTGGCTGATACAAACTAGGTTATCAAATATGTCAAGAGGGATGCAAATAAGGTGGCACATCAGTTGGCACAACAAGCTGTTTTTTTTAGTAATGAAGTGATAGATATTGATAAAATCAACCCATGTATTGAGTCTCAGGTTATGGTTGATTGTAACAGTTCTGGTATAAGGACCCATGTAATGGCTGAAGACCATAGTTATGTTTAATGCAACGAAGATACCAACTTAAAAAAAAAAAAAAAAAAAAAACTAAGAGGACAAAATTGTAGTTTTAACCAAAAACAAGTCTTCCAACCATCTCTACGTAAAGAGCCCTACGAAAGGCAAAAAAAAAAAAAAAGAATTATAACCAATGCTTTTGTTTTGTTTGTAGGGATATACAGTCACGTGACCCAGGGTCGTGCGAGGGAGGCTTACCGTGAGGACAGCAGCGAAGTGGTGGAGATGAGGGCCTTGCTACTGATCACTAAGAGAGAGAGATGAGAAATAGAGAGAGAATCCGAGAGAAACTTAGAGCGTTGAGGGTGGCGTGCGATGGTGAGCTGGAAAACGCTCAGATGGACAGATGCTAGCATGGCGCTGAATGAGAGAGATGTGATGGAGATGACGTGGAGATACAGCGGCATCGTTAGGCCTCTGCCCTGAAGCAGGTCGAGAGCACAATCGTGCTCTATTTTTCTCGCCTAAAAACAGGGCTACGACTTGGCTTATGATGGAACACTGGAATGCTGGGTGGATCAGCCCAGTCACACGAGTTAGAATAAGAGAAAACTTGTGAAAAACTTCAGTATCTCATTCAGTGATCTTGGTTACATTTATACACAACGAAAGGAAACAAAAATAAATTCTGATAACTTGAGACAAAGGACGTAACAATATTCTCTACGGTTATGTACAGAAAGAATATTCTGTTGTTGGTTGTAAATGGACGTGGAGCATGATGTTGCTGTATTCGTTGGCAGAGTTGCATATTCTGCCTGCCTGTTATTTGTCCGAATGTGCAGGTGATTCTGTTATTCTGATATGCCCCCTCGAGTCCAAGGGAGTGTTTACGACGTTGAGACTCGACAGAAAGCGATGAAATTTTTTTGCAACCAGTGGCTTTGTCAAAACATCTGCAATCTGATCATTTGAGCTGCAGAAGGAGACGTTTAACAGTTTTGCAGCTACACAATCTCTGACAAAGTGGAAGTCTATGTCCACATGCTTTGTCTTGGAGTGAAAAACTGGGTTTACAGAGAGATAATTAGCTCCTAAATTGTCACACCATAGCGTTGGAGCTTTGGAGAGGGAGATGCCAAGATCACGGAGCATAGTTTGCAGTCATATTGTTTCGGCAGCAGAGGAGGCAAGAGACTTGTACTCTACTTCAGTGGAAGAGCGTGCAACTGTGCTTTGCTTTTTGGAGCTCCATGAAATTAAATGAGAAACCAGATAAATGCAGAAGCCACCAGTCGATCTTCGATCATCAGGACAACCCCCCAATCGGCATCACAGTAGGTTTGAAGGTGTAAGGCATGCTGAGGTTTAAATATTAAGCCAAAATTGATTGTGCCTTTGAGGTATCGAAGTACTCTTTTGACTGCACTCCAATGAGTAGTCTTTGGTGAGTGCATGAATTGACAGATTTTATTCACTGAGAAGGAGATATCCGGTCTGGTCAAAGACAAATACTGAAGCCCACCAACTATGCTTCGGTAGAGGGTTTCATCTTCAAAGGCAGGGGAGTCAAATTTGGACAACTTTAGAGCTGCTGTCATGGGCGATGAAATTGGCTTAGCATGGAGCATGTTGCTTCTGGTCAGCAAGGAGTGAATATATTTTCGTTGAGACAGTATTAGACCACTGGGTGCATGATCAACTTCAATGCCGAGAAAGTAGGAGAGGCGGCCTAAGTCTTTTACTGGAAAGGCACGGCCCAAGTCATGTATCAGATCATCAATGGCAGTTTGTTGAGAAGCAGTGATGACTATGTCATCCACATACACGAGGAAGAAGATGTGCACATTAGAATGATGTAAAATGAAAAGAGAAGGGTCTGCTTTAGATGATACGAATCCGTAATTCAGTAACCATGCAGAGAGTTGAGCAAACCATGCTCTTGGGGCTTGTTTAAGCCCGTAAATAGCTTTATGAAGCTTACAAATGTAGTTTGGATGTACTGGATCTACGAAACCTTGAGGTTGCTGAATGTAAACATCATCAGTTAAACTACCATGTAAAAAAGCATTTTGAATATCAAGTTGCCGTAGTGACCATGAATATGTAACAGCTATGGAAAGGATCAATTGGATGGTGGATGGTTTCACCACTGGACTAAACATCTCAGTGTAATCGAGTCCATGCTGTTGGTGAAACCCCTTTGCGACTAATCTCGCTTTCCTTCGCTCAAAGGATCCGTCAGCTCGAGTTTTGGTGCGATAAATGCATCGACAACCAAGAACATTTGCCGTGGGTGTAGAGGGAACTAGACTCCAAGTCTTGTTCTGTTGTAATGCTGTGAATTCTTGTTGCATAGCATCCCACCATTCAAAGAACTTTGCTGCTGTAGAAAAACTTGAGGGTTCATCAGGAACTGTAAGAGAGGTAGTGAAACAATACCGAGAGGAGTAGGGTATGGTGCCATCCGAAAAAATTCGTGGTCTTTCAGAGTGAGTCTGAGCACGGGTAATAATTGGTGATCGTGGTGGGACGAGTGATGTGGAAGAAGCGGGATGAGTGATGGGAATATTGGAAGGATTTGTAGAGGAAGAGGAGTTCAGATGTGATGAAGATGACGAAGTGGAACGTGAGTGATCTGAGGAGGATGAGCTCGAGCTTGAAGGAGAGTTGACAGAAGTGAATGGGCTCGGTCCAGGTCCAGGTCTAGGTCCAAGAATAGAGGGTTGTATGATGGGTAGCTGAACGATTTGAGTAGGTGCAGAAACATATGCTGAAATGGGCCTTTTTTTAGAAAAGGGAAATGATGCTTCATTGAAGATCACGTCCCTGGAGATGTAGAGCCTGTTTGTGTTTAAGTCAAGGCATTTGTAGCCTTTGTGAGATGGGCTGTAGCCCAGAAAAAAGGCATGAAACAGATTTGAAATTGAATTTGTTGGAAAGATAGGGCTGAATGTGTGGCCAACATTCACAGCCAAATACCTTTAGAAATTTATAATCCGGCTCACAATTATAAACAAGAAAATGAGGTGTTTGATTTTTTATAGTAGGAGAAGGTAACAAATTAATCAAGTGAATTGCTGTTTCAAAGGCATCGGCCCAATAAGAAAATGGTAAGGATGAATGGGCCAATAAGGCAAGGCCAGTTTCGACAATATGTTGATGTTTTTGCTCAACAAGACCATTTTGTTGATGAGTATGCGGACATGAGAAGCAATGTGTAATACCAAATTTTTGACATATTTGAGTTAAAGGTTTAAATTCACCTCCACCATCCGTTTGAAGTGTAATAAGCTTTGAATTAAATAACCTCTCAATATATGGCAAAAAGGTGGTAAACATAGTGACAACATCTAATTTAAATTTGAGTGGAAATAGCCATGTATAACGCGTGAATTGATCAACAAAAGAAACATAATACTTGAAACCCATCCGAGAAACATGTGGGGCTGGACCCCAAACATCAGCACATAGTAACTAAAGGGGTCGAGTGTAGGAGGTCTGGCTATTACAAAAAGACAATTGATGAGCTTTAGCAAGAGGACATTCAGAGCAAAAGAAATTTGACTTAAGAGAAGAGACTGGTAAACATTTTTCATGTAGAACACGTGATACAAGAGTTAAGGGAGGGTGGCCTAGCCTTCTGTGCCACTGAGCCAATGTTGTTCGTTCACCAAGATGGATAGTAGGAGATTGTGGCAAGGCTGGCTTGAGAGGAAAGACGTAGAGCCCATTACGGGTTGGCCCGGTGAGGAGCACCTTGTTGGTCTTGTTGTCCTTCACATTGAAATGAGAAGAATGAAATTCAAAATAGCAAGAATTATCAATGCAAAAACACAGGACAGATACTAAGTTTTTGGTAATATCTGGGACATGCAATAAATTGCGAAGAAAGAAAGAAGAGGAAGGAGAGGATAGACAAGAGTCACCGAAATTTTGGATGGGTATGCCAGAACCATCTCCAACACGGATTGAGTCACTACCAGTATATTGTTCAGAGGAAACATTCAAGTTGTTAAAGTCATTAGTGATGTGGTGAGTTGCAGCAGAGTTAGGATACCAAGAGGAGTCAGAAAGCGAGTCTGGAGCTGTATAATTTGCAGAAAAGTATCTTGGAGCTTCAAATTGATATGCATGATCAAATCGATATCTTCATTGAAGAGCTATATGGCCTGACTTGTTGCAGACCCGGCAGGTTGGTCGATGAGTGGTATACTGTTGCTGTGAAGTACTCTGTTGTGCAGGTGAGCGACCCCCACGATTGTTGTAGAAGGGACGACCTCTACTACGGCCTTGAAGTCCATTGCGAAAAGAGCCACATCCACATTGATCCTTATTTGCAGCAACACTGAGATTGGCAGAAGGCTCAAGGAAGGAATTGGTACTCCTTTGATGAGAGTTGCAAGTTTCATGAATTAATAACAGTTGATATAATTCAGAGGAAGAAATGAGCTATGCCCGTGTGGTAACAGAGGTGATAAAGGTTTCATAAGAGGAGCCTAACCCATTGAGAAGGTAGGTGACCACTTCTTTATCGGGAAGGTGATTACCTGTAGCAGCTAAGGCATCAACAAGGGAGCGAACCTTGCCAAAATAATCAGTCATGGTTTGATCCCCTTTAGATAGATTTGTGAGTTGAAAACGAATTTGAAATTCCTTAGCCTGAGAGTGGGATGCAAACATGAAGGCCAAGGAGACCCAGAGAGCACGAGAAGTTCTAGAGGACAGGACATGACCAAGTAAGGCATCTGAGAGAGAAGAGAAAAGGACGCTCAGAACAAGCTGATCAGTTCGCTGCCAAGTTGTGAAGGCTGGGTTGGTTTTTGGGTTTGAGGCAGACGAATCAGGTAAGAAAGGAGGAGGAGCAACATTTGTGCCATCCATATAGGAGTAAAGATCCTGACCTCGTAGGTAGGCTGAGATTTGCACTTTCCATATGAGATAATTTTCATTTGTTAATTTGGTAGTGATGATGTGAGAGAATGAGGAGAGGGAAGGTGGTGGAGCAGGGGATGCTGCTGGTATTTCAGCCATGAGAGCAGGTGAAAAAAAAAATTTGAGACCTGGAAAAAAAGGAAAGACGGACGTGAGTCTTGAAAAGAGCTCTGGTACCAAGTTAGAATACGAGAACTTGTGTAAAACTTTGATGATTTCGTTCAATGATCTTGGTTACATTTATACACAACGAAAGGAAACCAAAAATAAATTCTGATAACTTGAGACAAGGACGTAACAATATTCTCTACGGTTATGTACAGAAAGAATATTCTGCTGTTGTTGTAAATGGACGTGGAGCATGATGTTGCTGTATTCGTTGGTAGAGTTGCATATTCTGCCTGCCCGTTATTTGTCCGAATGTGCAGGTGATTCTATTATCCTGATAACACGGTGGCTGTGCAGAGGGATGGAGGCTACGGTTGGCTTAAGTTTGAGTTTTAAAAAGCATTGAGAAAAACTGGGCTAGACAGTGTTGATGGTGGCTCACGGGATGTGTTTCTACAAGCAGAAGTTTGCTGTGGGTGGAGCTAACACAGTGGGGCCGGGCAATTTCTACCTGCAAGCGAGAATACATGTATATATTTATAGAGGTGATTGGGAAAAACCCTAGAGGAAAACAAAAAGGAGAAACGTGCAGTGACGTGCATGGGAGTGGAACTAGATTATGCATGGTTGAAATTTATAGAAGGCAATCCAGTAGCTAGTAGTTTTATTATGGAAAGTGTTGAACCCAAGGTTTCAAGTTTCATATAATTAAAAATCTACACATGGATTTTGATGATAACAAATGAATTCAAAGAATAAAGGAGTCTCAAGCTCAAGTTGTCCACACAATGGAATCAAGTACATCAAGGAACCAAGCATGAGCAAGAAGGGAACAAGTTCACATTAAAGTCATAGAGTAATGTTGTAAATCTCTTAAAAATTCGAAATTAGGATTAAGGCTCAAAATTAATATTTTATCATAAAGCATTAAAATACATTTTCCACATGTGCATGAATATTTTGAAAATTAAATTTGAAAATTTTGAAAGATGATTGATTGTCATCTTTCACATGTGCATGACATGATTAAAGGTTTGAACTTTGAAAATATTAAGATGATTGATTGTCATCTTTCACATGTGCATGTTTTATTTGAATTTTTTCAAAAGTGATGGATGCTTTTCTTGACTTATGCAAAAGATAGATGTCTTTGTTTGAAAAATTTGAAAAGTAAAGTGTGCTCCTTTTGTCATATGCAAAAAGTAAAAGATTAGGTTTGAAATTTTTGAAAAGTAAAGTGTGCTCATTTTGTCACATGCAAAAAGTAAAAAGATTAGGTTTGAAATTTTTGAAAAGTGAATGATGATGTCTTTGACATGTGAATCTTTTTAAATTTGAATATGAAGTCTCATATGCCTATAAATAGATCATTTGAGAGTTTCACATTTACAACACCAAGAGCATACAATATTCATTCAAAGCTTTCATTCTCTCTTCTCTAAGCATTGAGCCTTAACCCTTATTCATTTTGAGAGATATAGTTTATGTTGTATTGTTCTTATTTCACTCATTGAGGAGTGTTTTCTGATATTCTACCCACTATCAATTCTTGTATCAGTAAAAGGGTGTGTATAACCCTTGTGCCTGTAGAAAGTGTTCTACACAAGAAATAGTTGAATCACCACGTGTGAGGTGATTGCAAGTGTAGAGGGTGTTCTACACGGATCCTTTGTAGCGGTGTTGTTCAAAGGTGTAATTGGTTTCTATCTCCACCTGAAAGAGGTTGAATAGTGAATTCGGGGATCCTCAAGGGGTAGCTTGAGGTGAGGACATAGGCAGTGGGGCCGAACCTCGTTAACATACTGAGTTTGCTTCTCTTACCCTTACTCTTTATATTTATTGCTATTTTATATTTTGTTTATATTTTATATTGTATATTTGATTTATAATTGTTATTTTCTTAAATACAACTCAATTCACCCCCCTCTTGTGTTAGTCATCTGGGCAACAATTGGTATCAGAGCTAGAGCTCTATTATAAGATTAACTATCTTTTGAGTTAAGATTTTATGGCTAACATTGCAGCTTCATTTGGTGAAGGTCAATCTAGCAGTCGGCCTCCACTCTTTTGTGGAGACAATTACTCATTCTGGAAAGTTAGAATGAGAATATTCCTTCAGGCTCAAGGTTGAGAAATCTGGAAATGTATTATAAATGGACCTTATATTCCAACAAAAGTAGTTGATGGAGTAAAGGTCAAAAAGGAAGAAGAAGAGTTTGATCGTGAAGACGATAGACTTTATACTTTGAATTTAACTGCTATGAATTTATTATATAATGCTCTCAATGGTAATGAGTTTAATAGAGTAATGACTTGCGCTACGGCAAAGGAAATTTGGGATAACTTGGAAGTTACTTATGAAGGAACTTCTCAAGTCAAGGAATCAAAAATTTATATTCTTACTCATGAATATGAAATGTTTAAGATGAATGATGATGAATCTATTTCTAGTATGCACACTCGTTTTACTAACATCATAAACAGCTTGACAGCTCTTGGCAAAGTTTATTCCAAAGTGGAGATGGTAAGAAAAATTCTCAACTCTCTACCAAAACGTTGGGAATCAAAAGTGACAGCGATTCTTGAAGCTAGAGACCTCAAGAAGCTCGAAGTGAATGAACTCATCGGGTCACTTATCACCCATGAGTACACATTGAAAAGAGGAGAAGAAGAAGGAAAGCCAAAGAAGAGCTTGGCACTTAAAGTTGTTCCTCATGAAAGTGAAAGTGATGAAGATGAGGAAAATGACGACAAAAATGAAGAAGTTGCGATGATAACAAGAAGAATTCAGAGGTTCTTAAAGAAAAATAAAACTCCTCCAAGGAAATCCTTCAAAAAGTTTTCCAAGAAAGATTTAGGTAAAAATGACACTTTAATTTGTTATAAATGCAATAAGCCTGGTCATATCAAGCTAGATTGTCCTCTGCTAAAGAAAAATCGAAACAAAGGCAAGAAAGCAATGAAATCTATATAGGATGATGATTCAAGTAGTTCAGATAGTGAAGCAAGCAATGGAGAATCAGCAAATCTTTGTCTTATGGCTAAAGATGATATTGAGGTAACAAATCTTGATAATATTGAAGATCCTTCATATGAAGAATTGCAAAATGTTTTAGAAGAGGTATATGAGGAATTTGAAAAATTGGGTATCAAGTATACTACTTTGAAAAAGAAAAATTCTTCTTTAACAAACGAAATTGATATTTTAAGAAAAGAAAGTATTGTTTTGAAAGATGAAAATCTTGAGTTGAAGAAGAAGAAAACTGATTTAGAAAATATTGTTGAAAACTTTACGAATGGAAAAAGAAATTTTGAAAAACTTCTTGGTAGTCAAAGATGTGTTTTTGACAAGGCAGACTTGGGATATATGCCAAAACAAAAATACAAACCTTATAAAAACTTCTTTGATAATCCTTCTACATCAAAATCCAATATTCAAAATTCTTTTCATAATAAGTTTGTCAAAAAAGGATACTATTATAATCACTCAAGATCTTCATATATGTCACATGCTATTTGCAATTTTTGTAATAGAAATGGTCATAATTATCATGCTTGTCCTATTAGAAGAAAGCATACAATGACTATTAGGGCCATATGGGTACCTAAAAATCTTGTTTCTTCTAATACTAATAAATAAAGGACCCAAAGAACTTGGGTACCAAGAAAAATTTTAATTGTTTTTATAGGTATGCATGAAGTCCTCCACAAGCAAAAACAAATGGTTTTTAGATAGTGGATGTTCAAGATACATGACGGGAGACAAGACTAAGTTCTTTGATCTTAAATCTAAAGAAGAAGGACACGTGACATTTGGAGACAACTCGAAAGGGAAGATCGTGGGAATAGGTAAAATTGGTAATAAATATTCTCTCATAATTGAAGATGTTTTACTTGTTGAAGGTCTAAAACATAATCTTTTGAGCATAAGTCAATTATGTGATAAAGCATTTACAGTTACTTTCAAAATGGATAAGTGCATTATTTTAAATAATCATGATTGTAATATTTGTTTTATTGCTTTTAGAAGTAACAATGTTTATACAATCGATTTTGAAGAAATTACCTCACAAGATGCTATTTGTTTTTCAGCTCAAAATGAAACTAATTGGTTATGGCATAGAAGACTAGGTCATGCCAACATGGAACTTATTTCCAAACTTTCAAAAAATGATCTTGTGAGAGGTTTACCAAAGACAAATTTTCTTAAAGACAAAATTTGTGATGCATGCCAATTTGGTAAACAAACAAAAACTTCTTTTAAAACCAAGAAATATATTTCCACTACTAGACCACTGCAACTGATACACATGGATCTTTTTGGACCAAATAGAGTTGCAAGTTTAGGAAGAAAATATTATGCATTTATTATTGTTGATGATTTCTCTAGATATACTTGGGTCATCTTTCTTACTCATAAAGATGAGGCACATAATGCCTTTATCAAGTTATGCAAGAGAATTCAAAATGAAAAAGGCTATACTATTTCAAGTTTCCGAAGTGATAGGAGAAAATAGTTTGTTAATAAAAATATTGAAACATTTTGTGATGAAAATGGTTTTGTGCATAATTTTTCTGCTCCACGAACTCCTCAACAAAATGGGGTAGTAGAGAGGAAAAATAGATCTCTTCAAGAGATGGCAAGAACAATGCTTAATGAGAACAACTTGCCTAGTTATTTTTGGGCCGAAGCGGTAAGTACTGCATGTTATGTTATAAATAGAGTTATGCTAAGGTCTAAATTAGATAAAACCCCCTATGAGCTTTGGAATGAGAAAAAGCCCAACATTGGTTACTTTCATGTATTTGGATGCAAATGTTTTATTTTGAATGACAGGGATAATTTAGGCAAATTTGATGCAAAATCTGATGAAGGTATCTTTCTTGGATATTCTACTAATAGTAAAGCTTATAGAGTATTCAATAAAAAGACTTTGACTGTACAAGAATCTATGCATGTAGTATTTGATGAATCTAATTCTCTACTCTCCAAGAAATCCATTGATGAAGAAACAGGAGGTATAAATAATACGGAAAGTCTCAATCTCAACAAAGAGAACACAATAGAGGAAGTCCAACATGGAGACATCAGGAAAGATCATCAAAATTTAATACAAGATGCAACCAAACAATTGAAATTTGTAAAAGATCATCCAGTGGAACAAATTCTGGGAGAACCTTCTCGAGGTGTAAGTACTCGATCATCTCTTAGAAATATTTGCAATCATACTGCTTTTCTATCTCAGATTGAACCTAAAAATATTGATGAAGCACTTCTTGATGAATCTTGGATTATAGCTATGCAAGAAGAGCTTAATCAATTTGAAAGAAATGATGTTTGGACACTTGTTCCTAGACCCAAAAATCATACTATTATTGGAACAAAATGGGTTTTTAGAAACAAGAAAGATGAGTCCGGAGTCATTACTAGAAATAAGGCTCGACTTGTAGCCCAAGGTTTCAATCAAGAAGAAGGAATCGATTATGATGAGACATATGCACCAGTCGCAAGATTAGAAGCTATTCGAATGCTACTTGCATATGCTTGTTATAAAGATTTCAAACTTTTTCAAATGGATGTTAAAAGTGCTTTCTTAAATGGTTTTATAAATGAAGAGGTATATGTTGAGCAACCTCTAGGTTTTGAAAATCATATTTCTCCAAATCATGTTTTCAAACTCACAAAAGCACTATATGGACTCAAACAAGCTCCTAGAGCTTGGTACGAGAGACTCAATGGTTTCTTGATTGAAAAAGGTTTTTCAAGAGGAAAAATTGATACAACTCTTTTCATTAAATACGAAAATGATGATATTCTTTTGATTCAGATTTATGTTGATGATATAATATTCGGTGCTACTAATGAAAATATGTGCCAAGTTTTTGCTAAGACTATGCAGGAAGAATTTGAAATGAGCATGATGGGAGAGCTTACATTCTTTCTCGGATTGCAAATTAAGCAAGCAAAAAGTGGGACATTCATCAATCAATCGAAATATATTAAGGAATTGCTGAAGAAGTTTGGGATGGAAGGTGCTAAGGAAACTGGAACACCAATGAGCCCATCCACTAAACTTGATAAAGATGAATCCGGTAAACCAGTTGACTTGAAGGTATATCGAGGTATGATTGGTAGCTTATTATATTTGACAGCCAGTAGACCAGATATTATGTTTAGTGTGTGCTTATGTGCACGCTTTCAATCATCTCCAAAAGAATCACATTTAATTGCAGTTAAGCACATTCTTAGATATCTTAGTGGTACAATTAACTTAGGGTTATGGTACCCTAAGCACACATCTTTCGATCTAATCAGCTACACAGATGCAGATTATGCTAGCTGTAAAATAGATCGAAAAAGCACTAGTGGAGCATGTCACTTCTTAGGTCATGCACTAGTTTCCTGGTTTAGTAAAAAACAAAATTCTGTTGCACTATCTACTGCTGAGGCAGAATATGTTGCTGCGGGTAGTTGTTGTGCTCAAGTTCTTTACATGAAGCAACAACTTGAAGATTTTAAACTCATGTATAATCACATTCCAATCAAATGTGATAATACAAGTGCTATAAATCTTTCAAAGAACCCAATACAACATTCTAGAACTAAGCATATTGAAATAAGATATCATTTTCTTCGAGATCATGTGCAGAAAGGTGATATAGTACTAGAGTTCACAAACACACACAATCAGTTAGCAGATATATTCACAAAACCTTTACCAGAAGATAGATTGTGTATGATTAGAAGAGAAATAGGTATGATGCATGTTATGAATATCTCTTAAAAGGTAGACCAGAGTTCATAAAAATAGAGAGATATTTTTTAAATACTTTTACATAAACTTGAGGTTCTTAGCCTCATGTTTGAGACGCTCATTCTCTTCATACAATATCATGTCATCCCTATCCATGGGAACTGGCAAGCGAATGAAGAATCTAATAGAGATTTCAACTGTTTATTCTTCTGCCGAATGATTCCTTCCCTTGTGTGAGACTCTTGAACAATTCGTTGAAGTACAACAATTTGTTCTTTAAGCCTTTCAACCTCATGGTTTTTGGCTTGTACCCACTGGGAAAAAGCAACAATAGAGGATGAGTAGCGAGTCCCAAGACTCACCAAGTCGTAGATAGCATCGGAGTCTGACTTATTAGCCAAACTATTATTCTCTTGCTGCAACATGGCACCAATGGTAGCTGCAGAAAGGACAGGAGATTGAGGTGTAGAATACCTCATGGATGGATCTAGAGGAATGTTAGAAGAATGAGCCATTGAGAAAAGAATTGAAAAACTTAAAGCGAGAATGTTGAAGGAATGCAGATGAGTTATAGAGATGAGAATAAGATTTGATGCAAATCGGATGAACTTTAAAATTGATTTTATAGAGATAGCATAAAGAACAAGACAAACTATTGTCTCTTCAAATCTTATTTAGTCAAAAGAAATACAAGATATGCTGGACACACATTGTCAAAAGTTTTCTTACTAAACCAGCGAGATTAACAGTAGATTGTCCCTATTTTTCTAGTAAACGATGAACCTCTGCTGTTATCTGCTGATGTTGACCTTGTATCTGAACCCTTTCTCGTTCCAACTCCTCTATTCGTGGTTGCAGATCATGAGCATACCAATCTGCAAATTTTTTCAACTCTTTGTTTTCTTGTTTTAGCCTTTTATTCTCTCTATCCTTATTAGCAAGCTTCTGTCGTAACTCAGATATTTGGATGTTAAGATGATCAATCTCACTCACCCTCGCCATTAACCTCCGAGACATGATCGTAACAGAGGCAGCATATTGACTACTGAGCATTCTTGATTCTGCAATAATCTCAGAATCAGCCCTACTAGAAAAACGGTTCTCTGCTCCTATCATGGTATTGACGGCCTCAGGAGAGAAGATTGATAGTTGATGCGTCAAGGGTTCCTGATTCAAGTCTGGAACATTAGTGGAAGAGAATTGCTCAACCATTTTATCGTTATGGAAAAACAGAACTTAGGTCAAGAAGCGATGTATTTTTTTTGGTATCCGATAGGTGAAAATGATCATTTTTTTATAGAAACTCAGAGCCTTGAATCCCGTTTGTCAACAACATCAGGCGATTGTTTCAATCTTCAGCCGCACTAAACTCATAGAGTTAGGCCTCGAGGCTTTGTAGCACTTGTCGGGTCACGGACGGCTCATTTTTTCAACTATCTACAGTGTCTATTAACGCATCGTTTTCTTCAGTGTATTTACTTGCTGCCGATCCTTTTTAATGATGCCAAAAGGGGGAGAAGTTTTAAACTAGAACATTAATATTGTTTAAATTGCTAAACTTGTTATATATGCTTGGAATTATATTTATACTTTTGCTTGAAAAACTAACGCACATTCTCAGGGGGAGTTTAAGTATTAATACAGACTTCAGGTTCTATCAAGTATTTGTCATCATCAAAAAGGGGGAGATTGTTGAACCCAAGGTTTCAAGTTTCGTGTAATTATAAATCTACACATGGATTTTGATGATAACAAATGAATTCAAAGAATAAAGGAGTCTCAAGCTCAAGTTGTCCACACAATGGAATCAAGCACATCAAGGAACCAAGCATGAGTAAGAAGGGAACAAATTCACATTAAAGTCATAGAGTAATGTTGTAAATCTCTTAAAAATTTGAAATTAGGATTAAGGCTCAAAATTAATATTTTATTATAAAGCATTAAAATACACTTTCCACATGTGCATGAATATTTTGAAAATTAAATTTGAAAATTTTGAAAGATGATTGATTGTCATCTTTCACATGTGCATGACATGATTAAAGGTTTGAACTTTGAAAATATTAAGATGATTGATTGTCATCTTTCACATGTGCATGTTTTATTTGAATTTTTTTAAAAGTGATGGATGCTTTTCTTGACTTATGCAAAAGATAGATGTCTTTGTTTGAAAATTTTGAAAAATAAAGTGTGCTCCTTTTGTCATATGCAAAAAGTAAAAGATTAGGTTTGAAATTTTTGAAAAGTAAAGTGTGCTCATTTTGTCACATGCAAAAAGTAAAAAAATTAGGTTTGAAATTTTTGAAAAGTTAATGATGATGTCTTTGACATGTGAATCTTTTTAAATTTGAATATGAAGTCTCATATGCCTATAAATAGATCATTTGAGAGCTTCACATTTACAACACCAAGAGCATACAATATTCATTCAAAGCTTTCATTCTCTCTTCTCTAAGTATTGAGCCTTAACCCTTGTTCATTTTGAGAGATATAGTTTGTGCTGTATTGTTCTTATTTCACTCATTGATGAGTGTTTTCTGATATTCTACCCACTATCAATTCTTGTATCAGTAAAAGGGTGTGTATAACCCTTGTGCGTGTAGAAAGTGTTCTACACAGGGAATAGTTGAATCACTACGTGTGAGGTGATTGCAAGTGTAGAGAGTGTTCTACACGGATCCTTTGTAGCGGTGTTGTTCAAAGGTGTAATAAGTTTCTATCTCCACCTGAAGGAGGTTGAATAGTGAATTCGGGGATCCTCAAGGGGTAGCTTGAGGCGAGGACATAGGCAGTGGGGCCTAACCTCGTTAACATACTGAGTTTGTTTCTCTTACCCTTACTCTTTATATTTATTGCTATTTTATATTTTGTTTATATTTTATATTGTATATTTGATTTATAATTGTTATTTTCTTAAATACAACTCAATTCACCGCCTCTCTTGTGTTAGTCATTTGGGCAACAAAAAGGAAGGAAGGATGATGGGCTTGGACCTTTGGGTGATTAGGTAGGGCCATTTCAAATATTGAGCCTATGATTTGGATAGTGTAGGAAATTTATAAAAGTGCTCATTCTTAAATTTTGGATCTCCACTTAATCTCAAAAAAATAAAAATTCCTACTTGTTAAAAGAAAATTTTATCTTGGCCTAACCAAAATTTTTTTATAATAACTTGACATTGGACTCGGGTGTTACATAGCCTCTGTCTTGAGCTATTCATTTCATTCCTCTTCTTCCATGCCCCTGGTCTTTCCTAGAATGGGGCCTTTGTGACTCCATCACTTGGGATAATGGACGTTGAATCTTTCTAATCCCATTTGGTCCCTCTAGACAAAATGTCCTAGTTTCATCCTTGCCAACGACATTTTAAGTAATAATCACTCCAAATGCTTAGCAACTTACTATGATAAGATGACATTATATATAATCGGTTTAAATTTCAACAAACTTGTGTAAAGTCACGTATTATTGCAACCCTCGTGAGCAACACATTCTATACAAAAAAATCAAAACTTTGAAATTTATTTTTAGCACCTTTGAACAAACAAACTTCTCAGCTACACCGAAACTCTTGAAACAAGGATGAGCTTATTACTTATATAGGGATAATCTCAATCATAGAAAGAGCATCAAAACATGATGGGGGGGGGGGGGGGGGGGGGGTGGGG
>QGSO01000325.1:989202-1120224 GCA_011037825.1 Carya cathayensis
CCCCCCCCCCCCCCCCCCCCCCCCCATCATGTTTTGATGCTCTTTCTATGATTGAGATTATCCCTATATAAGTAATAAGCTCATCCTTGTTTCAAGAGTTTCGGTGTAGCTGAGAAGTTTGTTTGTTCAAAGGTGCTAAAAATAAATTTCAAAGTTTTGATTTTTTTGTATAGAATGTGTTGCTCACGAGGGTTGCAATAATACGTGACTTTACACAAGTTTGTTGAAATTTAAACCGATTATATATAATGTCATCTTATCATAGTAAGTTGCTAAGCATTTGGAGTGATTATTACTTAAAATGTCGTTGGCAAGGATGAAACTAGGACATTTTGTCTAGAGGGACCAAATGGGATTAGAAAGATTCAACGTCCATTATCCCAAGTGATGGAGTCACAAAGGCCCCATTCTAGGAAAGACCAGGGGCATGGAAGAAGAGGAATGAAATGAATAGCTCAAGACAGAGGCTATGTAACACCCGAGTCCAATGTCAAGTTATTATAAAAAAATTTTGGTTAGGCCAAGATAAAATTTTCTTTTAACAAGTAGGAATTTTTATTTTTTTGAGATTAAGTGGAGATCCAAAATTTAAGAATGAGCACTTTTATAAATTTCCTACACTATCCAAATCATAGGCTCAATATTTGAAATGGCCCTACCTAATCACCCAAAGGTCCAAGCCCATCATCCTTCCTTCCTTTTTGTTGCCCAAATGACTAACACAAGAGAGGCGGTGAATTGAGTTGTATTTAAGAAAATAACAATTATAAATCAAATATACAATATAAAATATAAACAATACATAAAATAGCAATAAATATAAAGAGTAAGGGTAAGAGAAACAAACTCAGTATGTTAACGAGGTTAGGCCCCACTGCCTATGTCCTCGCCTCAAGCTACCCCTTGAGGATCCCCGAATTCACTATTCAACCTCCTTCAGGTGGAGGTAAAAACCTATTACACCTTTGAACAACACCGCTACAAAGGATCCGTGTAGAACACCCTCTACACTTGCAATCACCTTACACGTGGTGATTCAACGATTCCCTGTGTAGAACACTTTCTACACGCACAAGGGTTGTACACACCCTTTTACTGATACAAGAATTGATAGTGGGTAGAATATCAGAAAACACTCCTCAATGAGTGAAATAAGAACAATACAGCACAACCTATATCTCTCAAAATGAAAAAGGATTAAGGCTCAATGCTTAGAGAAGAGAGAATGAAAGCTTTGAATGAGAGTTGTATGCTCTTGGTGTTGTGAATGTGAAGCTCTCAAATGATCTATTTATAGGCATATGAGACTTCATATTCAAATTTAAAAAGATTCACATGTCAAAGACATCATCATTCATTTTTCAAAAATTTCAAACCTAATCTTTTTACTTTTTGCATGTGACAAAATGAGCACACTTTACTTTTCAAAAAATTCAAACCTAATCTTTTACTTTTTGCATATGACAAAAGGAGCACACTTTACTTTTCAAAATTTTCAAACAAAGGCATCTTCCTTTTGCATAAGTCAAGAAAAGCATCAATCACTTTTGAAAATATTCAAATAAAACATGCACATGTGAAAGATGACAATCAATCATCTTTAATATTTTCAAAGTTCAACCCTTTAATCATGGCATGCACATGTGAAAGATGACAATCAATTATCTTTCAAAATTTTCAAATTTAATTTTCAAAATATTCATGCACATGTGGAAAATGTATTTTAATGCTTTATGATAAAATATTAATTTTTGAGCCTTAATCCTAATTTCGAATTTTAAAGAGATTTACAACATTATTCTATGACTTTAATGTGAACTTGCTCCCTTCTTGCTCATGCTTGGTTTCTTGATGTGCTTGACTCCATTGTGTAGATAACTTGAGCTTGAGACTCCTTTATTCTATGAATTCATTTGTTATCATCAAAATCCATGTGTAAATATATAATTACACAAAACTTGAAACCTTAGGTTTAACAATCTCCCCCTTTTTGATGATGACAAATACTTGATAGAACCTGAAGCCTGTATTAATACTTAAGCTCCCCCTGAGAATGTGCGTTAGTTTTTCAAGCAAAAAAAAAAAAATAATTCCAAGCATATATAACAAGTTTAGCAATTTAAACAATATTAATGTTCTAGTTTAAAACTTCTCTCCCTTTTGGCATCATTAGAAAGGATCGGCAGCAAGTAAATACACTGAAGAAAACGATGCGTTAATAGACACTGTAGATAGTTGAAAAAATGAGCCGTCCGTGACCCGACAAGTGCTACAAAGCCTCGAGGCCTAACTCTATGAGTTTAGTGCGGCTGAAGATTGAAACAATCGCCTGATGTTGTTGACAAACGGGATTCAAGGCTCTGAGTTTCTATAAAAAATGATCATTTTCACCTATCGGATACAAAAAAAATATCGTTTCTTGACCTGAGTTCTGTTTTTCCATAACGATAGAATGGCCGAACAATTCTCTTCCACCAATGTTCCAGACTTGAATCAGGAACCCTTGATGCATCAACCATCAATCTTGTCTTCTGAGGCCGTCAATACCATGATAGGAGCAGAGAACCGTTTTTCTAGTGGGGCTGATTCTGAGATTATTGCAGAATCAAGAATGCTCAGTAGTCAATATGCTGCCTCTGTTACGATCATGTCTCGGAGGTTAATTGCGAGGGTGAATGAGATTGATCATCTTAACATCCAAATATCTGAGTTACGACAGAAGCTTGCTAATAAGAATAGAGAGAATAAAAGGCTAAAACAAGAAAACAAAGAGTTGAAAAAATTTGTAGATTGGTATGCTCATGATCTGCAACCACGAATAGAGGAGTTGGACGAGAAAGGGTTCAGATACAAGGTCAACATCAGCAGATAACAGCAGAGGTTCATCGTTTACTAGAAAAATAGGGACAATCTACTGTTAATCTCGTTGGTTTAGTAAGAAAACTTTTGACAATGTTTGTCCAGCATATCTTGTATTTCTTTTGACTAAATAAGATTTGAAGAGACAATAGTTTGTCTTGTTCTTTATGCTATCTCTATAAAATCAATTTTAAAGTTCATCCGATTTGCATCAAATCTTATTCTTATCTCTATAACTCATCTGCATTCCTTCAACATTCTCGCTTTAAGTTTTTCAATTCTTTTCTCAATGGCTCATTCTTCTAACATTCCTCTAAATCCATCCATGAGGTATTCTACACCTCAATCTCATGTCCTTTCTGCAGCTACCATTGGTGCCATGTTGCAGCAAGAGAATAATAGTTTGGCTAATAAGTCAGACTCCGATGCTATCTACGACTTGGTGAGTCTTGGGACTCGCTACTCATCCTCTATTGTTGTTTTTTCCCAGTGGGTACAAGCCAAAAACCATGAGGTTGAAAGGCTTAAAGAAAAAATTGTTGTACTTCAACGAATTGTTCAAGAGTCTCACACAAGGGAAGGAATCATTCGGCAGAAGAATAAACAGTTGAAATCTCTATTAGATTCTTCATTCTGCTTGCCAGTTCCCATGGATAGGGATGACATGATATTGTATGCAGAGAATGAGCGTCTCAAACATGAGACTAAGAACCTCAAGTTTATGTAACAGTATTTAAAAAAAAAGTCTCTCTATTTTTATGAACTATGATCTACCTTTTAAGAGATATTTATAACATGCATCATACATATTTCTCTTCTAATCATACACAATCTATCTTCTGGTAAAGGTTTTGTGAATATATCTGCTAACTGATTGTGTGTTTTGTGAACTCTAGTACTATATCACCTTTCTGCACATGATTTCGAAGAAAATGATATCTTATTTCAATATGCTTAGTTCTAGAATGTTGTATTGGGTTCTTTGAAAGATTTATAGCAATTGTATTATCACATTTGAATTGAATGTGATTATACATGAGTTTAAAATCTTCAAGTTGTTGCTTCATGCAAAGAACTTGAGCACAACAACTACCCGCAGCAACATATTCTGCCTCAGCAGTAGATAGTGCAACAGAATTTTGTTTTTTACTAAACCAGGAAACTAGTGCATGACCTAAGAAGTGACATGCTCCACTAGTGCTTTTTCGATCTATTTTACAGCTAGCATAATCTGCATCTGTGTAGCTGATTAGATCGAAAGATGTGTGCTTAGGGTACCATAACCCTAAGTTAATTGTATCACTAAGATATCTAAGAATGTGCTTAACTGCAATTAAATGTGATTCTTTTAGAGATGATTGAAAGCGTGCACATAAGCACACACTAAACATAATATCTGGTCTACTGGTTGTCAAATATAATAAGTTATCAATCATACCTCAATATACCTTTAAGTCAACTGGTTTACCGGATTCATCTTTATCAAGTTTAGTGGATGGGCTCATTGGTGTTCCAGTTTCCTTAGCACCTTCCATCCCAAACTTCTTCAGTAATTCCTTAATATATTTCGATTGATTGATGAATGTCCCACTTTTTGCTTGCTTAATTTGCAATCCGAGAAAGAATGTAAGCCCTCCCATCATGCTCATTTCAAATTCTTCCTGCATAGTCTTAGCAAAAACTTGACATATATTTTCATTAGTAGCATCGAATATTATATCATCAACATAAATCTGAATAAAAAGAATATCATCATTTTCGTATTTAATGAAAAGAGTTGTATCAATTTTTCCTCTTGAAAAACATTTTTCAATCAAGAAACCACTGAATCTCTCATACCAAGCTCTAGGAGCTTGTTTGAGTCCATATAGTGCTTTTGTTAGTTTGAAAACATGATTTGGAGAAATATGATTTTCAAAACCTGGAGGTTGCTCAACATATACCTCTTCATTTATAAAACCTTTTAAGAAAGCACTTTTAACATCCATTTGAAAAAGTTTGAAATCTTTATAACAAGCATATGCAAGTAGCATTCGAATAGCTTCTAATGTTGCGACTGGGGCATATGTCTCATCATAATCGATTCCTTTTTCTTGATTGAAACCTTGGGCTACAAGTCGAGCCTTATTTCTAGTAATGACTCCGGACTCATCTTTCTTGTTTCTAAAAACCCATTTTGTTCCAATAATAGTATGATTTTTGGGTCTAGGAACAAGTGTCCAAACATCATTTCTTTCAAATTGATTAAGCTTTTCTTGCATAGCTGTAATCCAAGATTCATCAAGAAGTGCTTCATCAATATTTTTAGGTTCAATCTGAGATAGAAAAGCAGTATGATTGCAAATATTTCTAAGAGATGATCGAGTACTTACACCTCGAGAAGGTTCTCCCAGAATTTGTTCCACTGGATGATCTTTTACAAATTTCAATTGTTTGGTTGCATCTTGTATTAAATTTTGATGATCTTTCCTGATGTCTCCATGTTGGACTTCCTCTATTGTGTTCTCTTTGTTGAGATTAAGACTTTCCGTATTATTTATACCTCCTGTTTCTTCATCAATGGATTTCTTGGAGAGTAGAGAATTAGATTCATCAAATACTACATGCATAGATTCTTGTACAGTCAAAGTCTTTTTATTGAATACTCTATAAGCTTTACTATTAGTAGAATATCCAAGAAAGATACCTTTATCAGATTTTGCATCAAATTTGCCTAAATTATCCCTGTCATTCAAAATAAAACACTTGCATCCAAATATTTGAAAGTAACCAATGTTGGGCTTTTTCTCATTCCAAAGCTCATAGGGGGTTTTATCTAATTTAGACCTTAGTCTAACTCTATTTATAACATAACATGCAGTACTTACCGCTTCGGCCCAAAAATAACTAGGCAAGTTGTTCTCATTTAGCATTGTTCTTGCCATCTCTTGAAGAGATCTATTTTTCCTCTCTACTACCCCATTTTGTTGAGGAGTTCGTGGAGCAGAAAAATTATGCACAAAACCATTTTCATCACAAAATGTTTCAATATTTTTATTAACAAACTATTTTCTCCTATCACTTCGGAAACTTGAAATAGTATAGCCTTTTTCATTTTGAATTCTCTTGCATAACTTGATAAAGGCATTATGTGCCTCATCTTTATGAGTAAGAAAGATGACCCAAGTATATCTAGAGAAATCATCAACAATAATAAATGCATAATATTTTCTTCCTAAACTTGCAACTCTATTTGGTCCAAAAAGATCCACGTGTACCAGTTGCAGTGGTCTAGTAGTGGAAATATGTTTCTTGGTTTTAAAAGAAGTTTTTGTTTGTTAACCAAATTGGCATGCATCACAAATTTTGTCTTTAAGAAAATTTGTCTTTGGTAAACCTCTCACAAGATCATTTTTTGAAAGTTTGGAAATAAGTTCCATGTTGGCATGACCTAGTCTTCTATGCCATAACCAATTAGTTTCATTTTAAGCTGAACACCAAATAGCATCTTGTGAGGTAATTTCTTCAAAATCGATTGTATAAACATTGTTACTTCTAAAAGTAATAAAACAAATATTACAATCATGATTATTTAAAATAATGTACTTATTCATTTTGAAAGTAACTGTAAATGCTTTATCACATAATTGACTTATGCTCAAAAGATTATGTTTTAGACCTTCAACAAGTAAAACATCTTCAATTATGAGAGAATATTTATTATCAATTTTACCTATTCCCACAATCTTCCCTTTCGAGTTATCTCCAAATGTCACGTGTCCTTCTTCTTTAGATTTAAGATCAAAGAACTTAGTCTTGTCTCCTGTCATGTATCTTGAACATCCACTATCTAAAAACCATTTGTTTTTGCTTGTGGAAGACTTCATGCATACCTATAAAAACAATTAAAATGATTTTTCTTGGTACCCAAGTTCTTTGGGTCCTTTATTTATTAGTATTAGAAGAAACAAAATTTTTAGGTACCCATATGGCCCTAATAGTCATTGTATGCTTTCTTCTAATAGGACAATCAGGATAATTATGACCATTTCTATTACAAAAATTGCAAATAGCATGTGACATATATGAAGATCTTGAGTGATTATAATAGTATCCTTTTTTGACAAACTTATTATGAAAAGAATTTTGAATATTAGATTTTGATGTAGAAGGATTATCAAAGAAGTTTTTATAAGGTTTGTATTTTTGTTTTGACATATATACCAAGTCTGCCTTGTCAAAAACACATCTTTGACTACCAAAAAGTTTTTCAAAATTTCTTTTTCCATTCGTAAAGTTTTCAACAATATTTTCTAAATCAGTTTTCTTTTTCTTCAACTCAAGATTTTCGTCTTTCAAAACAATATTTTCTTTTCTTAAAATATCAATTTCGTTTGTTAAAGAAGAATTTTTCTTTTTCAAAGCAGTATATTTGATACCCAATTTTTCAAATTCTTCATATACCTCTTCTAAAACATTTTGCAATTCTTCATATGAAGGATTTTCAATATTATCAAAATTTGTTACCTCAATATCATCTTTAGCCATAAGACAGAGATTTGCTGATTCTTCATTGCTTGCTTCACTATCTGAGCTACTTGAATCATCATCCCATGTAGCTTTCATTGCTTTCTTGCCTTTGTTTCGATCTTTCTTTAGCAGGGGACAATCTGGCTTGATATGACCAGGCTTATTGCATTTATAACAAATTAAAGTATCATTTTTACCTGAATCTTTCTTGGAAAACTTTTTGAATGATTTCCTCGGAGGAGTTTTATTTTTCTTTAAGAATCTCTGAATTCTTCTTGTTATCATCGCAACTTCTTCATCTTTATCGTCATTTTCCTCATCTTCATCACTTTCACTTTCATGAGGAACAGCTTTAAGTGCCAAGCTCTTCTTTGGCTTTCCTTCTTCTTCTCCTCTTTTCAATGTGTACTCATGGGTGATAAGTGACCCGATGAGTTCATTCACTTCGAGCTTCTTGAGGTCTCTAGCTTCAAGAATCGCTGTCACTTTTGATTCCCAACGTTTTGGTAGAGAGTTGAGAATTTTTCTTACCATTTCCACTTTGGAATAAACTTTACCAAGAGCTGTCAAACTGTTTATGATGTTAGTAAAACGAGTGTGCATGCTAGAAATAGATTCATCATCATTCATCTTAAACATTTCATATTCATGAGTAAGAATATAAATTTTTGATTCCTTAACTTGAGAAGTTCCTTCATAAGTAACTTCCAAGTTATCCCAAATTTCTTTTGCCGTAGCACAAGTCATTACTCTATTAAACTCATTACCATTGAGAGCATTATATAATAAATTCATAGCAGTTAAATTCAAAGTATAAAGTCTATCGTCTTCACGATCAAACTCTTCTTCTTCCTTTTTGACCTTTACTCCACCAACCACTTTTGTTGGAATATAAGGTCCATTTACAATGCATTTCCAGATCTCTCGACCTTGAGCCTGAAGGAATATTCTCATTCTAACTTTCCAGAATGAATAATTGTCTCCACAAAAGAGTGGAGGCCGACTGCTAGATTGACCTTCACCAAATGAAGCTGCAATGTTAGCCATAAGATCTTAACTCAAAAGATAGTTAATCTTATAACAGAGCTTTAGCTCTGATACCAATTGTTGCCCAGATGACTAACACAAGAGGGGGGGTGAATTGAGTTGTTTTTAAAAAAAATAACAATTATAAATCAAATATACAATATCAAATATAAACAAAATACGAAATAGCAATAAATATAAAGAGTAAGGGTAAGAGAGAATCAAACTCAGTATGTTAACGAGGTTCGGCCCCACTGCCTACGTCCTCGCCTCAAGCTACCCCTTGAGGATCCCCGAATTCACTATTCAACCTCCTTCAGGTGGAGGTAAAAACCTATTACACCTTTGAACAACACCGCTACAAAGGATCCGTGTAGAACACCCTCTACACTTGCAATCACCTTACACGTGGTGATTCAACGATTCCCTGTGTAGAACACTTTCTACACGCACAAGGGTTGTACACACCCTTTTACTGATACAAGAATTGATAGTGGGTAGAATATCAGAAAACACTCCTCAATGAGTGAAATAAGAACAATACAGCACAACCTATATCTCTCAAAATGAAAAAGGATTAAGGCTCAATGCTTAGAGAAGAGAGAATGAAAGCTTTGAATGAATGTTGTATGCTCTTGGTGTTGTGAATGTGAAGCTCTCAAATGATCTATTTATAGGCATATGAGACTTCATATTCAAATTTAAAAAGATTCACATGTCAAAGACATCATCATTCACTTTTCAAAAATTTCAAACCTAATCTTTTTACTTTTTGCATGTGACAAAATGAGCACACTTTACTTTTCAAAAATTTCAAACCTAATCTTTTACTTTTTGCATATGACAAAAGGAGCACACTTTACTTTTCAAATTTTTCAAACAAAGACATCTATCTTTTGCATAAGTCAAGAAAAGCATCCATCACTTTTGAAAATATTCAAATAAAACATGCACATGTGAAAGATGACAATCAATCATCTTAATATTTTCAAAGTTCAAACCTTTAATCATGTCATGCACATGTGAAAGATGACAATCAATCATCTTTCAAAATTTTCAAATTTAATTTTCAAAATATTCATGCACATGTGGAAAATGTATTTTAATGCTTTATGATAAAATATTAATTTTGAGCCTTAATCCTAATTTCGAATTTTTAAGAGATTTACAACATTACTCTATGACTTTAATGTGAACTTGGTCCCTTCTTGCTCATACTTGGTTCCTTGTTGTACTTGATTCCATTGTGTGGACAACTTGAGCTTGAGACTCCTTTATTCTTTGAATTCATTTGTTATCATCAAAATCCATGTGTAGATTTTTAATTATATGAAACTTGAAACCTTGGGTTCAACACTTTCCATAATAAAACTACTAGCTACTGGATTGCCTTCTATAAATTTCAACCATGCATAATCTAGTTCCACTCCCATGCACGTCACTGCACGTTTCTCCTTTTTGTTTTCCTCTAGGGTTTTTCCCAATCACCTCTATAAATATATACATGTATTCTCGCTTGCAGGTAGAAATTGCCCGGCCCCACTGTGTTAGCTCCACCCACAGCAAACTTCTGCTTGTAGAAACACATCCCGTGAGCCACCATCAACACTGTCTAGCCCAGTTTTTCTCAATGCTTTTTAAAACTCAAACTTAAGCCAACCGTAGCCTCCATCCCTCTGCACAGCCACCGTGTTATCAGGATAATAGAATCACCTGCACATTCGGACAAATAACGGGCAGGCAGAATATGCAACTCTACCAACGAATACAGCGACATCATGCTCCATGTCCATTTACAACCAACAGCAGAATATTCTTTCTGTACATAACCGTAGAGAATATTGTTACGTCCTTTGTCTCAAGTTATCAGAATTTATTTTTGTTTCCTTTCGTTGTGTATAAATGTAACCAAGATCACTGAATGAGATACTGAAGTTTTTCACAAGTTTTCTCTTATTCTAACTTGGTATCAGAGCTCTTTTCAGGACTCACGTCCGTCTTTCCTTTTTCCAGGTCTCAATTTTTTTTCACCTGCTCTCATGGCTGAAATACCAGCAGCATCCCCTGTTCCACCACCTTCCCTCTCCTCATTCTCTCACATCATCACTACCAAATTAACAAATGAAAATTATCTCATATGGAAAGTGCAAATCTCAGCCTACCTATGGGGTCAGGATCTTTACTCCTATATGGATGGCACAAATGTTGCTCCTCCTCCTTTCTTACCTGATTCGTCTGCCTCAAACCCAAAAACCAACCCAGCCTTCACAACTTGGCAGCGGACTGATCAGCTTGTTCTGAGCGTCCTTTTCTCTTCTCTCTCAGATGCCTTACTTGGTCATGTCCTGTCCTCTAGAACTTCTCGTGCTCTCTGGGTCTCCTTGGCCTTCATGTTTGCATCCCACTCTCAGGCTAAGGAATTTCAAATTCGTTTTCAACTCACAAATCTATCTAAAGGGGATCAAACCATGACTGATTATTTTGGCAAGGTTCGCTCCCTTGTTGATGCCTTAGCTGCTACAGGTAATCACCTTCCCGATAAAGAAGTGGTCACCTACCTTCTCAATGGGTTAGGCTCCTCTTATGAAACCTTTATCACCTCTGTTACCACATGGGCATAGCTCATTTCTTCCTCTGAATTATATCAACTGTTATTAATTCATGAAACTTGCAACTCTCATCAAAGGAGTACCAATTCCTTCCTTGAGCCTTCTGCCAATCTCAGTGTTGCTGCAAATAAGGATCAATGTGGATGTGGCTCTTTTCGCAATGGACTTCAAGGCCGTAGTAGAGGTCGTCCCTTCTACAACAATCGTGGGGGTCGCTCACCTGCACAACAGAGTACTTCACAGCAACAGTATACCACTCATCGACCAACCTGCCGGGTCTGCAACAAGTCAGGCCATATAGCTCTTCAATGAAGATATCGATTTGATCATGCATATCAATTTGAAGCTCCAAGATACTTTTCTGCAAATTATACAGCTCCAGACTCGCTTTCTGACTCCTCTTGGTATCCTAACTCTGCTGCAACTCACCACATCACTAATGACTTTAACAACTTGAATGTTTCCTCTGAACAATATACTGGTAGTGACTCAATCCGTGTTGGAGATGGTTCTGGCATACCCATCCAAAATTTCGGTGACTCTTGTCTATCCTCTCCTTCCTCTTCTTTCTTTCTTCGCAATTTATTGCATGTCCCAGATATTACCAAAAACTTAGTATCTGTCCTGTGTTTTTGCATTGATAATTCTTGCTATTTTGAATTTCATTCTTCTCATTTCAATGTGAAGGACAACAAGACCAACAAGGTGCTCCTCACTGGGCCAACCCGTAATGGGCTCTACGTCTTTCCTCTCAAGCCAGTCTTGCCACAATCTCCTACTATCCATCTTGGTGAACGAACAACATTGGCTCAGTGGCACAGAAGGCTAGGCCACCCTTCCTTAACTCTTGTATCACACGTTCTACATGAAAAATGTTGACGAGTCTCTTCTCTTAAGTCAAATTTCTTTTGCTCTGAATGTCCTCTTGCTAAAGCTCATCAATTGTCTTTTTGTAATAGCCAGACCTCCTACACTCGACCCCTTTAGTTACTATGTGCTGATGTTTGGGGTCCAGCCCCACATGTTTCTCGGATGGGTTTCAAGTATTATGTTTCTTTTGTTGATCAATTCACGCGTTATACATGGCTATTTCCACTCAAATTTAAATTAGATGTTGTCACTATGTTTACCACCTTTTTGCCATATATTGAGAGGTTATTTAATTCAAAGCTTATTACACTTCAAACGGATGGTGGAGGTGAATTTAAACCTTTAACTCAAATATGTCAAAAATTTGGTATTACACATTGCTTCTCATGTCCGCATACTCATCAACAAAATGGTCTTGTTGAGCAAAAACATCAACATATTGTCGAAACTGGCCTTGCCTTATTGGCCCATTCATCCTTACCATTTTCTTATTGGGCCGATGCCTTTGAAACAGCAATTCACTTGATTAATTTGTTACCTTCTCCTACTATAAAAAATCAAACACCTCATTTTCTTGTTTATAATTGTGAGCCGGATTATAAATTTCTAAAGGTATTTGGCTGTGAATGTTGGCCACACATTCAGCCCTATCTTTCCAACAAATTCAATTTCAAATCTGTTTCATGCCTTTTTTCTGGGCTACAGCCCATCTCACAAAGGCTACAAATGCCTTGACTTAAACACAAACAGGCTCTACATCTCCAGGGACGTGATCTTCAATGAAGCATCATTTCCCTTTTCTAAAAAAAGGCCCATTTCAGCATATGTTTCTGCACCTACTCAAATCGTTCAGCTACCCATCATACAACCCTCTATTCTTGGACCTAGACCTGGACCTGGACCGAGCCCATTCACTTCTGTCAACTCTCCTTCAAGCTCGAGCTCATCCTCCTCAGATCACTCACGTTCCACTTCGTCATCTTCATCACATCTGAACTCCTCTTCCTCTACAAATCCTTCCAATATTCCCATCACTCATCCCGCTTCTTCCACATCACTCGTCCCACCACGATCACCAATTATTACCCGTGCTCAGACTCACTCTGAAAGACCACGAATTTTTTCGGATGGCACCATACCCTACTCCTCTCGGTATTGTTTCACTACCTCTCTTACAGTTCCTGATGAACCCTCAAGTTTTTCTACAGCAGCAAAGTTCTTTGAATGGTGGGATGCTATGCAACAAGAATTCACAGCATTACAACAGAACAAGACTTGGAGTCTAGTTCCCTCTACACCCATGGCAAATGTTCTTGGTTGTCGATGGATTTATCGCACCAAAACTCGAGCTGACGGATCCTTTGAGCGAAGGAAAGCGAGATTAGTCGCAAAGGGGTTTCACCAGCAGCATGGACTGGATTACACTGAGACTTTTAGTCCAGTGGTGAAACCATCCACCATCCGATTGATCCTTTCCATAGCTGTTACATATTCAAGGTCGCTACGGCAACTTGATATTCAAAATGCATTTTTACATGGTAGTTTAACTGATGATGTTTACATGCAGCAACCTCAAGGTTTCGTAGATCCAGTACATCCAAACTACATTTGTAAGCTTCATAAAGCTATTTACGGGCTCAAACAAGCCCCAAGAGCATGGTTTGCTCAACTCTCTGTATGGTTACTGAATTACGGATTCGTATCATCTAAAGCAGACCCTTCTCTTTTCATTTTACATCATTCTAATGTGCACATCTTCTTCCTCGTGTATGTGGATTACATAGTCATCACTGCTTCTCAACAAACTGCCATTGATGATCTGATACATGACTTGGGCCGTGCCTTTCCAGTAAAAGACTTAGGCCGCCTCTCCTACTTTCTCGGCATTGAAGTTGATCATGCACCCAGTGGTCTAATACTATCTCAACGAAAATATATTCACTCCTTGCTGACCAGAAGCAACATGCTCCATGCTAAGCCAATTTCATCGCCCATGACAGCAGCTCTAAAGTTGTCCAAATTTGACTCCCCTGCCTTTGAAGATGAAACCCTCTACCGAAGCATAGTTGGTGGGCTTCAGTATTTGTCTTTGACCAGACCGGATATCTCCTTCTCAGTGAATAAAATCTGTCAATTCATGCACTCACCAAAGACTACTCATTGGAGTGCAGTCAAAAGAGTACTTCGATACCTCAAAGGCACAATCAATTTTGGCTTAATATTTAAACCTCAGCATGCCTTACACCTTCAAACCTACTGTGATGCCGATTGGGGGGTTGTCCTGATGATCGAAGATCGACTGGTGGCTTCTGCATTTATCTGGTTTCTCATTTAATTTCATGGAGCTCCAAAAAGCAAAGCACAGTTGCACGCTCTTCCACTGAAGTAGAGTACAAGTCTCTTGCCTCCTCTGCTGCCGAAACAATATGACTGCAAACTATGCTCCGTGATCTTGGCATCTCCCTCTCCAAAGCTCCAACGCTATGGTGTGACAATTTAGGAGCTAATTATCTCTCTGTAAACCCAGTTTTTCACTCCAAGACAAAGCATGTGGACATAGACTTCCACTTTGTCAGAGATTGTGTAGCTGCAAAACTGTTAAACGTCTCCTTCTGCAGCTCAAATGATCAGATTGCAGATGTTTTGACAAAGCCACTGGTTGCAAAAAAATTTCATCGCTTTCTGTCGAGTCTCAACGTCGTAAACACTCCCTTGGACTCGAGGGGGCATATCAGAATAACAGAATCACCTGCACATTCGGACAAATAACAGGCAGGCAGAATATGCAACTCTGCCAACGAATACAGCAACATCATGCTCCACGTCCATTTACAACCAACAACAGAATATTCTTTCTGTACATAACCGTAGAGAATATTGTTACGTCCTTTGTCTCAAGTTATCAGAATTTATTTTTGTTTCCTTTCGTTGTGTATAAATGTAACCAAGATCACTGAATGAGATACTGAAGTTTTTCACAAGTTTTCTCTTATTCTAACTCGTGTGACTGGGCTGATCCACCCAGCATTCCCGTGTTCCATCATAAGCCAAGTCGTAGCCCTGTTTTTAGGCGAGAAAAATAGAGCACGATTGTGCTCTCGACCTGCTTCAGGGCAGAGGCCTAACGATGCCGCTGTATCTCCACGTCATCTCCATCACATCTCTCTCATTCAGCGCCATGCTAGCATCTGTCCATCTGAGCGTTTTCCAGCTCACCATCGCACGCCACCCTCAACGCTCTAAGTTTCTCTCGGATTCTCTCTCTATTTCTCATCTCTCTCTCTTAGTGATCAGTAGCAAGGCCCTCATCTCCACCACTTCGCTGCTGTCCTCACGGTAAGCCTCCCTCGCACGACCCTGGGTCACGTGACTGTATATCCCTACAAACAAAACAAAAGCATTGGTTATAATTCTTTTTTTTTTTTTTTGCCTTTCGTAGGGCTCTTTACGTAGAGATGGTTGGAAGACTTGTTTTTGGTTAAAACTACAATTTTGTCCTCTTAGTTTTTTTTTTTTTTTTTTTTTTAAGTTGGTATCTTCGTTGCATTAAACATAACTATGGTCTTCAGCCATTACATGGGTCCTTATACCAGAACTGTTACAATCAACCATAACCTGAGACTCAATACATGGGTTGATTTTATCAATATCTATCACTTCATTACTAAAAAAAACAGCTTGTTGTGCCAACTGATGTGCCACCTTATTTGCATCCCTCTTGACATATTTGATAACCTAGTTTGTATCAGCCAAGGTAGACTTGACATCTTCCACTAGGCAGCTGATCAACCCATGGTTCTCTGTGTTTTGTCTCATTGCATTCACAACCTGCATTGAGTCACCTTCAAACATAACATTCTGCAAACCTAGTTCTGCACACAAAATTGCAGCAGACACTAATCCTCTTGCTTCTACTATAGTTCTATCTGTTTTGTCCTCTTAGTTTTTAAAACAAAACATGAGTGTTTAAAAGTTATATTTAAGTGAGTTTTCTTTACTTTGCCTACAGGCTTGTTTCTACTTGGATTTTTTTTTTTTTTTTTTTTTTGTATTATGTTAAGTTATTTTGAAGTAAAATGTTTTTGAGTTGAATTCCGGTTCTAAATTATTTTGGGTCGGGTAATATTTTTATTTCAGTGACTTTTCATTTTTTAAATGTGATTTTAAAAAAAAAATAAACTTGTGAATAAGTGAGAATTAGGTTAAGTGATTATTATGTGGACATCGATGAATTTGGGAAGTGACGATATTTTAGAGTTGCGAGAGTTGTAGATTATTTTTAAGGAAAATTAAACTACTTAGTATTTCAAGTTTAAGCATTGATATATGTGTTTGATTGGAAATTTATGGAAGTACGTGACTATTTTGTAGGTGACGATTGATTTTCATTTAGTACTATTGTGGAAAAATTCTGTAAAGCTAAGAATTTAATGTAATGGGCTTTCTATGCTAGACTTTGCATACAAAAAAATGAAACGAGGTTGACTTTGAAAAATAAGCATGTTCTGTTATGAAAAGAATTATGGAACAATCACAGTTATTTGTTCTACATTACTCATGAAATTTTGAATAAGAATAAAGTATCTTTTGACATGACTAGTGTAGACATGAGCTAGTTTTGGCATTTTGTTTATGAACTATGCAAAAGAGAGTGAATATAAAATTTTGTACATAAATGATATTTTTGTGATCTAATTTTATTTTGTTCTGAAGATGTTCTGTGCTATGATACGATATGATGTGATTTCTGAAAACATCTAGTATGACATTTTGTTTCTATTTCTATTCCAATCTAACCTTACCATGGGTGTAAAACTGTGGCATCTGTTCAAGTTGGCACCAACTTTTCTGTTTCTGGTGCACTCATTTTGGAAGCAAAATAGTTTTCTGTGTGGTTTTTCCTATGTGCATACTCGGGGCTCTGAGAATAAATGAGGGGAGTAATCACATTCTATTTATGCTCTATTAGCTACCGAGATTTGCACAACCCTACCATGGGAAATAAACATAGTCTCTGTTCTGATATGATATGATAAGATGAAGATGTTCAATTATACTATGCCAAAGGAACTTTGAATAAGAATATTTTCTGAAACTTTTGCTCTGATAATCTTGATAACATGTTTTGATTATGCAATTTGAAAGTAAAAATATTTTGTTCTGCATTTTGAACTCTGTAAATATTCATGTTTGCACAGTGTTATAAGTTCTCTACTTACTGAGTTGTTGGTAAATTACCCCTTATCTCTACAACATTTTTCAAATAATCTTGATGGTTAAGCTTGAGAGCAAGAATAGGCAGTGTTAGAGAGGTTGCTGATCATAAATGAATAAGTGTCTGAGGGTACAAGTATTTATTTCAGAGTCATAGTTAGTAAATTGTTTATTTTTAGTTGTTTTGATAAGTTGGGTCAAGGATATTTTTGAGTTTTTGGAGATTTTGTAATTTATGGTTTTTTCTTTTTTTAGAATTTCTTTATTCTCCATATGAAGGAACATGTATATTTGGGTTGAGTAAATGAATTAATATTTTATGGAGTTTTCCTAATTTTATAGTTGTGATATTGGAGCTGATATTAAGTAGTAAGAGCTAACTCTTCGGACCTTCGAGATCGGGGTGTTAGAGGCAAGCCCAGGGCAATCAACATACTACCTATGCAAGTCATGCAATTGAGAGCACTCTGGGGAATACAGAAGGGAGGCTGAACTGTACTTTCAATGTAGTAAATCAGGTCACTATTTCTAAGATTGCCCATTACAACTAGATAGCACAAAAGCAGCAACCCACTTCAAGAGACTAATCGAACAAAATCATCAGTGTAATATAGTGCCAGCTTGAGTTTATGCACTACCCCCCTGGAGAGGCAGAGAACAACAATGACGTAATCACAAATACTCTCTCTTTTCTCCAAGAAAGCTACAGTTTTATTCGAATTTAGAACTACTCATTCCTTCATTTCAGTAGATTATGCCAAGTTTTGTACTATAGAATCTGAAATATTGGGTAACAATTTATTAGTATCAATCCCAACAGGGAACTTGATGGTATGTGGTAAGATTTTTTGTGGGTGTCTAATCTCCATAGAAGGGAGGTTGATGCTAGCTAATCTAGTGGTATTTAAGATGTTTGGCTTGATGTGATATTGGGGATGGACTGGCTAGTTTCCATCTATGCCATTGTTGATTGTTTTAAACAAAGGTAGTGTTCAAGCTTCCTAAGAAAGATGACTTTTGATTTGTTGAATCACGAGTGCATTCTCTTCCACCAATAATATATGTTGTTCAAGTTAAGAAGTTACTATAAATTAGGTGTTAGGGATTTTTAACCTCTGTGGTTGATACGCCGAAGGAAGAATTGACGTTAGAAGACATCCATATTGTGAGGGAGTACCTAGAAGTATTCCCTGAAAATTTTCCTGGATTACCACTAGAGCCAGAAGTTTGCCAATAAGCTAGTCCCAAGCACGACACCTATTTCCATGGCCCCAAATAGAATGGCACCATCTAAGCCAGCATAACTCAGGGAGTAGTTTCAAGAGTTATTGGATAAAGGTTTTATCAGGCCCTATGTGTCACCTTGGAAGCTCTACTAGTTCTATTTGTGAAGAAGAAAGATGGGTTGATGATAATGTGCATTGATTATAGGGAACTTAATCGGGCCATCATTAAGAATAAATTCCCATTATCCCACATAGAAGATTTATTTGATTAGCTTTTGGGCACTCAGGTATTTTCTAAGATTAACTCCAATGTATACGGGTATCATTAATTGAAAATCAAGACAGAGGATGTGCCCAAGATAGCTTTTAGAGCCAAATATGGCCATTATAAATTTTTGTTCATGCCTTTTGATCTAACTAACACCCGAGCTTTGCTCATGTAATTGATTAATCGGGTACTCCATGGCTTCATGGATAAGCTTGTGGTTGTTTTCATCGATGATACATAGCAAAGTTGAACCTGAAGAACATCAAAGACAAGTGCTTGAGACACTTAGGTATAGGAAGTTGTTTGGTTTGAAAAAGTGTGAATTCTGGCTAGAGACAATTTCGTTCTTGGGGCATGTAGTTTCTAAGTATGGCATCATATTAGATCTTGGGAAAGTTGAAGTATCGGTTAATTGGACAAAAGCAATGAATGTGCATGAAGTCAGAAGTTTCTTAAGATTGACAGGTTATTAACACCTCTTCATTGAGGGTTTCTCTAAAGTAGGAAGAGCAAGTAGTTTGCATGGACTGCACAATGTGAGAAAGATTTCCAAGAATAGAGAAAAGGTTGGTGACCACCCCTGTCTTGACAGTTCCCACTGATAGAAGAGGATTTGTAATTTACAGTGATGCATCAAGGTTTGGATTGAGTTCTGTCTTAATGCAGCATAGGGAGGTTATAGCCTACGCTTTCCGACAACTGAAGGCAAATGAACAAAACTACCCCTCACATGATTTGGAATTAGTAGCAGTTGTGTTTGCACTAAAGTTTTGGAGGCATTATTTTTATGAGGAATAGTTCGAGATTTATACTGACTACAAGAGTTTAAAATATGTCTTCACCCAGAAAGAATTTAATATGAGATAGAGAAGATGGCTCGAGTTGATCAAGGACTACGATTGTGCAATCAATTACCAGCATTGCAAAAAATACTCAATGGTGAGAGGAGGTCACTCGAGGGCGTGGGTCTCCCATGGGGGATGCCATACGAGAAGTAGAAAAACATCACTGCATCTATGATCAATAAGCCTCCTAGAATCGTCGACGCTGTTGATCAGGTGCATCTCGATGATCAAGTGCTCCATTTTTATGAGACTAATATCTGACGACGTGTTAATAGAGGCAAGTGAAACACTGAGAGGGAGATCTAAAAGTTGAGAAAATATGATGGGATTTCTAAGAACCGATGAAGTAGGTATTTCTTTGGGCATAACTTCTGTGGACACTACCGCCCTCTTTTCCACCGCTGCTGCCTGTTTTACGCCATTCTCCGTGACTTCATCTTCATCCTTAGTTCCCTTTTCCTCATACTTCGGATTGTATGTTTCAATCCGAAGCTGCCAAGTATTCCTATAACTCACTAAAATTCCAAACACATTCCAATCAAAACAAGGATGGTGATCTGTATTATCTCAAAATTGTCCCAAGAAAATCTTCAACGTCCTTTTTAATATGTTAGCGAATGAAGCTACATCTTTGACGTACGGTAAAAATCTTTTGCTCAATAGTCAATACTCACTTTCTGCCAGTGCTCGATCTGTTATCCAAAATCGACCCTAAAACTTTTATATATTGTGTAGGTTAATTTTCACCGCCTCTGGCAAAACTTGAAGGAGAAGTTGTAAAGCAATTCATGTAGGTGGATGTTAGCTCGCTCGCCTGTCTTGCGAGAGTCTAGCTAGCGAAATCTAATTCACAAATTTTTGTTTTTTGTTTTTTGTTTTTTTCAATTTCAATCTATCAAACTCGCAAATTCGGACTGCGTTTTCTTTTTCTTTTTTTTTTTCCCATCTATAAATCTCAAAAGATTATCGATCGCGAACTTCAAACACAACTGTTTTTATGATCTGGATCGGATCGATCGAAAATCTCACCAACATTTAATGAAAATTATAGTGTAAAGCGATTTTTTGTTCCAATTTCAAATTACGACTCAAGCTAAATTAAACACAACTTAATTGAGTTAAATTCTGTCATAAGAATATGCCAACGTACAACCGCTTTTACATTAACAAATATAATTTCGCATCAACTAAATACTCCATTCTCAGTCAACAATTTCCCCCCATGAGTCATGAGTCATGACCAACACGACCTGACATTCTCACTGCCGTGCCATGTACAAAGTATGCCGTCTGTATGCTTTAGGCCGGCTTCCTTCCCGCAATGACGTTCTCCAAGAACTCACTGGCTCGCTTTCTTCGGCTGACCAAAGCCTCAATTGGGACCCCAACAGCTCAAGTACATGACAGTTCTCAAAGACTCTTCTGACTTCTTCATTTTCTCCTGATCTCTTACTTTGCTTGAAACCACTGCAGAAGTTGAAGAGGAGAGGTTCTTTGCCTGGGATAAGGAGCGGAGATTGTTCTTTGTACTTTGCTGAGCGGATCTTATAATATAATTCCACCTGCATATACCCATCTGGTCTTTCATGGCCTCCACAACTCCTACGCTGGCTGCTACAATAGCTCTGCTTGTTGAACTCATCTTCTACTTTTCACAAGACACTGATTTGCTCTTGAAATTAGAGAAATTAAAACGAATGGGAAACTCTTGTATAGCAACTAATCAAAACTGATCGAAGAATTAAGGATTAAGTGATTGATGTGGCATACATTTGGAGGAGCCTCTTTTATAGGGGGAGTGATGGAAAGTCGGATACTTGGAAAGGCCCGCCGAAGTTTGGGAAAATCCATCGATCAGCAATACCACTGGTGTTTAAGGTTTTGGGTTCTGGTAGCCAATGGTTTTTTTTTTCCCCCCCAAGATACGACAAATCCTTAATTCTGTCGCTTTCGGATAAAATGGTCCCGCACGTCCACTTGAGTTAGTAATGCGCAAGCTGTTTTGCCATATAAAACTATTCATGCTAGGAGAGTGGGATTGTAATAAACGAAAGAGTAGTAATACACGTGTCATTTTTTTATTATAACTTTTTATATAATTATATTTGAAATTAAGTATATTTTTATAAAACGATATTTTTCATAGAAACTATTTTACAAAAATATTTATGGCTTAAAATAGGAATGAGTAAATAATTGTGAAAAAATTATATACATATATATATATATATGTATCATTTTCAAAAACAGAAATCACATGTTTTCTGCGAAGTGGTGTCCATAAGACTTGATACTTATTTTTAGCACTCTATTTTTATAAATAAAAACCACTTGAATCTGGTTATCTGCCGGGATTTTAGAATCCATATCCCGATCACCACTACTTATTGTTTAGCAACAACCACCATCATGTTTTGAAGCTCTTTCTATGATTGAGATTGTCCATATACACTATAACAGATTTCATATTTTGTGACGGACGAAACCCTTACAAATCGTCAAATAAAAGTTTTGATGATGGTTTCAGTTTTGGTGGCAGTTTCCTAACCGACACCAAAAAGACATCACATAATGTATTTTGTGATGGTTTATTGTACAACAGTCACAATCTTTTGAAGATTGTGACGATTGGAAGTGTGCCGTGAGATACAACGTTCAAACCTAAAGTTTTTTTGTGTCAATCAAATTTTGTCATGAAAACTACGTTCGAATGTAGTAAAATAACGTTTGAACATTTACTCGACTGATTTGCAATCGAATAGTAAATATCTGGCGTTGATATTTTTCTTTCAAACGTTTTATGTTTACGTTCAAAAGTATAAACGTTCGAACGTTTGTGACTTGACTTTTGAATGTTTCATTTGATACTTGTTCGAACGTAACAAATTAAAATCTCGGATGATTAATATATACGTTCGAACGTTAAAACATTTTGTTCGATCATAATAGAATGAATTTGAATGTTTGGGTATGTACCTTCAAATGTAATAGTTTTCATTCGAATGTATTTATTGCACATCTATGTAATTATGTTTGAACGTTGATTTGAATGTAAAGCCATGTTTGAATGTTATGTGTTTACATTTGAACGTACTGATTGGAAAAAATAGTTTCGTAAAATTAATTCTCATGCAAATTATATCATATTACATCACAAATAGTATCATAGGATGAAGATATTTTAAAGAGTTAAAAATTAGAGGACAAAAGTTTTGAACATTTGATAGGATTTACTTCTTCTTCTTTCCTTGCCCACCACGATCCTGTTGCAGTGACATAACACATTCCATTTGGAACTGCATCTCCCTCTGCACTTGTTTTTGAACTTCTTGGTGTATCCTTTCCTCTTGGTCTCTTTGTCGCTCCTGTAAACGCGTCTCTAAATCAAATTGTTGCAATAAGAGAGGGTCAACGAGGCTAGTTCAGCCTAAGTGTTACTTGACCTCTGCAAAGGATTTCGGTTTGAGCCCGACTTCACATTCCTTTTGGCCCCCTTTCCCAAAACGTGAGAGTCAGTAAGGTGAGTTCAGCCTAAGAAATGCTTTGCCTCCGCGAAAGTAAATGGGAGTATCCACTATCACAGGCACCCTGATCTACCTTTACGGTTCGGAAAGTCATCCATCCATTAGGAAGAGATAGAGCCTAGCCCTAACGAGAGATCAACACACAACTACCTGTGAGGGGCTCGCACAGACCATGAATAGGCAAGGTGGAAAGGAATGATAATATTAAAAGCGACAGAATGCAAAAAGCATCAACAAAGAACATTTTATTCATCAACTGTTAGAATCTTTACAAATAGAAAGGTTACAACATGTTCGCAAGAAACCATACCAGAGAGGCACCATCCCAGATGTATGGAGGAGGTGAAGACAGGAGGGCAAGCCCAACCCAAGTGCACCGAGACCCTTAACTCAGGGACAACCATCGAGGAAATTAGCCTCAGTCAAAACCGCTTCCACACAGGCTGGTATCTTCATGTGGGAGTAGCAAATAGAGGTTTCTCCACTATAATCATCGCCCAAGTCAAAGGTGGCAGTGATGTGAAGAGCTTAAGTTGAACTTGACAGGGGCCTCTTTCCAAGACCAGGGCCCCCACTTTCTCCCTCCATGGCTAGAGAGGATGCGCCTGAACCAGAACGGGCTCAGGCTGTGAGAAGCCCCCTTCACCTGTCAGGCCTAAGTGAGAGGCCCCGATCCATCCCAATCATGGGAACAAGTCAGGATGTAATAATAGAACATGGATTGCACAACGAGTCCTGGGATAAGGAAAACCATCAAATAATGTAGCGACAAAGCTCGGCATGCACCTCATTTACAAGACACCTCATAGCAATAAGGAGCAGCATGACCTTCAATAAAGTTTCCTCGAAGAGCCAAAAGGAGCCACCAAACGCCCACCTTAACACAAGTATACAGGGCCATAGTACAAGAAGCTTGGCCTAGAGCCACAAGGCTCATCGGAGTCAGGGTTAACCAGGGGAAATCCACTGCAAAGAAAAGAAAAGGTGTTAAGCGCTTGAAGGGCAGGAATGGAGGTTTGATGGAAAATCACAAGGTAGGACATGATTATACAAGTGAAGCATGACAGTTCACTCCCCGAGATTTTGGGAGCGTGTGTATCCTATGGGCCCACCAAATCCAGCGCGAATCTCACGAACACTAAGCACAAATCTCATGACATGCACTGTGAACGCCATCTGGCACCATCAATGCAAGGGAAATGTAATAGGTGGGCATTAATGGTCAACTGGCCAAGACCTTCGAAGATCCGTGAGCGATGCATCGACCACCGAGCTGATTTCGTTGGGAAACCCTAGACCGCCACATGGCAAAAGAACCAAGGTGTGGAATACAAGGCGTTACACCCCTTCCCCGAGAAGGGGACCTCACGTAGTGAAGCATGCTAAACTAAGTGGGCAACCCCGGCAAAACAAGCAATGAGAAGGGGAGAAACTAGAAGTATAGAGAGACAATCACAACACAAAACATGTGTATAATTGTACAACAAAGTTAGTAAGTTATGTTTTTATAAGGATTAAGTGAGACAAGCTAACCATAGAACGTATGACATTTCAGCTTAGCTTCTAGCTTACTTTTGGTAATGTTATGTATGTATGGTGATGAGATTCATTCAATTAAATTCATTTTTAATTACGCTTATTAAATTGAATTATGTTAAGCAATGCCATAATGCTATTTATCACAATTATGATCATTTGTCTCATGTCACAACCATTATGTCATGAAGCATGCAAGCAGGTCATGAAATATTTTTAAGTCAAGCATGAAGTCACACACTATCTCTCTTTCTCCCCTCTGCCAATTCCTTCTCTTCATGGCAAACCTCATGCTGCCACCCTCTATTCTCGATTTTGTCACTGATGTTTGTGACTGCACCCACTTTGTTAAACATGGATGGATTGTATTGAGAGATATTGAGGTCATGAGAGACTATAAAATTACCATCATAGTAGATTTCACCCCAAAACGAACTATGAACATAGGCTTTTACGCCGAACCACATAAATCCTATTGTCTCTATCTTTATTTATGTTTTATGTATTTATTTTATTGTTTATTTTCATGGATGTATATTTGAGTGCCGTATGGTTGCCTAAACCACCATTGTGGGCTGTTTTACTACATCATCATGGCCCAAATCACCTTTGTGGGCCAGGATAACTCTTTTATCCCATTCTAGTATATTGTGCAAATATACACATTAACAGTCGACATTGACTATGGAATTGATTTATTTTTTATAACGAAAATAGGAGAAGGATGATTCAGTGACTTATAAAGAGTGTGGACTGTGCACATAATATGTACATCACATTCATGGCAACCACTGTGCACATAATATCAACATAAGATGCATGGCACCCACTGTGCACGTGGGCATGCACTATGCACATAATAAATACATCCACTCTGCATGTCATGCATAGTGTCATAAGGGTGCACATGGCCATGCTCCTAGGAGGCTTGCCACAGTAGGTCAGCTACCTGTCGCCACTCTCATGTGGTGACATTTGTGGCCACCCCCCTTCCTTGCAGAGTAGCCGGACAAAGCCTGTTGAGGTTCTCCTGGTAGGCTCTCATTGGCTAGCATCCTAAAGGCCAACAGGGCACACCCTACCAACCAATCAGAAGCTAGTAAGGCAACCGACGACCACCACATGAACCGTTCACGGTGTCTTCCCCTGACGTGGTACCCCCTTCCCAAGACGATTCCAAGATTGTTGTAATCTTGGAATTGGGCAAGTCATGTTGACTAGGGCAGACGGTGGCGTGCATGCCACCCACAACTCCCTTGCACAATAGGAGCCATGTTCGTTGGCCACAACGGAAGACCAGACAAAGATGCTTGGGTGTCCTTACCATCCCTTAACTCTACTTCACTGAGAGCCGATGAGAGCATCACACCACTACACCCCGTCAGCAAACTACGAGTTGCTGAAGACAACCACAACCACCACATGACTTGCCGACACTTTCTATCATTTGCATGGTTGTCTTCAAATTACGTGGTGGTCCTCAAGCTTGACTACGACATGAGTTACATGGCATAGCTCGGCAGCAAGCTCACCATGGATGTTGGAAACTGGCAGGTAAACCACCGGCTAGCTCTATGCTCACATCCGGCAGCGCGATGCACATTCACCCACAAACCCACCGTGGCAAGTTATCATGACTATCGGCAGTATTTTCTGTCACCGGTGGGCTTCCATAGAATTAGAAAGCAAATGGTAAGTGTTGGGCTTGCCCATAGCAGCTCACCACCCCCGTGGCAGGCAATGGTCCCTCATGAGCACTGGCTGTGGTGGGCAGTAACCACTAGCCGTGATGGACATGGTGGTAGTGAGCAATCCAAGGAACACGGCGAGCAACTTCCCTTTCTTGCCCACAGCATTTTATCACCAAGATGGTAGGCACACTCGAAGCATTTTATCACCTACATGGCAGGCAAGCTCCCTTGCTCGCTCAAAAGTATCTTATTGCCTCTGTAGCAGGCAAGCTCCATTGCCCTCCCACCATGACTCACTTATTCGTGATAGGTTACTACCCCTGCCATGTACGCATCCACCATTATTCGCCCTTAGCAATGGGAAGCAGTTCTGCCAACCCCTCACTTACATCCGACAAGCTCAAGGCGATGATCTGAGTGTCACAATCAAAATTGCATCTTGCCCTCCATGCACACCTCCTGGAGTTGTCCTGCACCATTTTGTTTTGCAAGATGTTATCGAGACTAGTATTCACCCAAGGCCAACAAGTTGAAATCCATGGCACAGAAAATTATTCATCAACCATAATAACACAAAGCACCAAGAAGAACATATTTGGAAGGCGTGTGACCAGTGCATTTCTCCCAACATGAGCAGAATGGAGAAACAAAATGGCTTAAGTTCACTTCTTCAAACCTTATTATATAAGTTTATATGAGCTAACAATTTGGTTCGTGGGTTTTGTCCCAATAAAGTTCCTTAGGTTTTTGCAAAAGCTCTAAAGGAATGGAGAAACAAAAACGTGGAGGATAGGTGAATAAGTGACACATCACCCGCCAGTTTTATGTAATTGCTTAGGCACCTAGGCACAACCATGAGACCCAAATCATGCAAGCAAGGCAATGAGCATACACAAGCAGAAAAAAATCACAACAAAAAGCACTCAATGATAGGCAACTTCCACCATTCAAAAACCAATCAGTTAGGCGTGTAATTGGTCTGGTTTGGTATGATTTTGGAGAAAATTTGGGACCAAACCGGTATGCACTGGTTTTACATTTTTGAAAACTTATTACGCACCGGTGACTCTCCTAAACCGGTAACTCTGGATTTACCCATTCCGGTCCAATTCGGTCTGGTTTTCTGGTTTTAATAGTATTAGTATATATATTAGTATTAGTTATAGTGATTAGAATAACTATATATTAGTATTTTTTAAAGTGATTTTAATTTATTATAATTCATTGATAGTGATAGTGATAGTATTAGTATTACTATATCATTATTTCATATATAAATATTTAGTATAGTGTTTTATATTGTAATTTATATATAGAGTTAAAATTTATTACTAATAGTAATATAGTATTAGACTATTAGTATTAGGCCATAAAATGTAAACTATAATTAATATACATTATATAATAATATATATTAATATTAGTAATTTACCAATGTAGTTATCAAAAAGAATATATTGAGAATTTATTAGGCCATAAAATGTTATTAATATATATATTTTATGATTCAATCATATGATCAAATAAATTTTCATATTTAAGTTTAAAATTGTATGTTATAAATTATAATAACATTATTTTATCTATAATTATAATTTATATTATTATATATATTATATATAAATTATATATAATATAAAAAATGTTAGATATAATTAAAAAAAACTTAATTTAAAATATATAATATAGAGAAGTGGTCTGGTCCGGTCCTAAAAAGTATAGAACTAGAATCACCTGGTGCCGACCGGTTTTGGAACTAAAGGAATGGGTCCCAAACCGGTTCCACTAGTTTGAATTGGTTCGGTTCGATTTTTCGATACCCTGGTAAATTTTTACACCTCTACATTCAGCAGTGGACAATCTCAATCAAGCAAAAATAGATAACGATAGTTAAATGGCTCTGGTTTTCATCCCTTGTACTTGATATTTCAATTATTTTCACTAATAAATTTGGCTGTTGGAGGTTTCCCCACCAAATTCCTCGGAATTCCACAAGAATCCCAATGGATGAAGAAGTAGAAACACACTTTACTCGTTGGTTTCAATCAAAAAGCAAGTTCAGATGATCCATATCCCAAACAAGAGTCCCCAGGTGAATAAATAGAACAAAGAGAGTACACAATGACTATCAACTTCCACCAAACAAAAAGCTTGGACACCTTACACTTGAATTGGAACACCAACTGTAAAGTAGCCCTCTAGCGGTGCTTGGGCACCTCAGCTCCTTATCCACACCAAAGCAAAAGCTAAGTCCGAGCAACGACAATGCTCTCCCAAGCAACAAAAGTATCATGCCATCCTTAATGCACCTGGGTACCTCGAGCCTCACTTAAGCACTACTAGAATCGAATGCCCACCGGACATCACTCACTTGGCCCATGTTTTCAAGTCTCAAATTTGTAACTTGGTTTATCTGGACTAACATATTTGGTCTTTAGTGAAAACATATTAGTGAAACTGAGTGCATCTCTTGCCATAGCAAAGCGGTAGAGCATCACTCCCCTTGGAGCAAAGCTATCGAGTACGGCTCTTGCAAAAGCAACACAGTTGAGCATCCTACTTGAGCACACGGGTTGCCCTCACCATGATCGAGCATCTTCTTTAGCAAAGTTGAGTGTCTTCACTCACATCGGCTATAAAAAGGAAAAAACAACTTTATTAAGTGTTTCACTCATCACCAACTAGCGTGATCGAACTCATCTATTGCCTAGTGTCAAAGGCAAGCAACTTAAGTTGGAAACAACTTCCTTAAATGTTTCACTCCTTGCTGACTAGCATAGTCAAGCTCATCTCCCACCTAGCCTTGAAGCTAAGCGTCCTCACTTGCACTAGTGACCAAAAGAGGAAACAACTTCTTTAATTGTTTCACTCCTCGCCAACTAGCGCGATCGAGCTCATCTCCCGCCTATCATCGAAGTTGAGTATCCTCACTTGCACCAGTGAATAAAGGAGGAAACAACTTCCTTAAGTATTTCACTCATCGCCAACTAGCGTGGTCGAGCTCATCTCCCGCCTTCCATCAAAACTTAATTTTCTCATGCTCACACTTGGCCATCAATGCTAGTGCGTCTTCTCTAGAAAATGTCGAGTGTTGATACTTGTACCACAACCATTGCCAGCAAGTTACCTCTAGGAATGAGCTTCTAAGCTCCACAACCCCCTCGTGTGGTTTACCTTGGGGAATGAGCCGACGGGCTTGGCAATTGTCTGAGATCGATCGAAGGGATCAATGTACTCTCTAACCACTTAGCATAGGTTCCAACAAACAAACTCTAACATCAATACCAAATTGGGAAAATCCATAGAAAATTTCCTCATGGGGAAAAAATCCACTAACGTCATAAAAAACAAAAATGGTTGCTAAATATGGAAATACGCACTCTTTGCTCACGATAGACAATCTCACACACGACCATCTAAACGCTGGATTGTTAGGAAAGCATTCACGCAAATAAACTTCCCAAACCTTTTTTTTTTTTTTTACCAACTATCTCTATTATGGTTGACTTGAAGATTCTTAAGGCCTTCTTGTTGAACAAATTGACCTAAAGAATCAGGAACATTTATGGCCAGGATGACTACTATTTCCTCCCGTTTCAACCTGTTGTGCAAACTTACACATTAACAATTAAAATTATGATGCAAAAGGTATTCACTCTCTTTAGAACATATTTTTATAACAAGCTAATATCCGGGGGGACCTATTAGTAATTGAAATTGAGTTATGCTCCTTATAAATGAGTTTTGCGACCACGCCAACTATAAAAATTCAAAATAATAATATGTTTTGACCATGCTAATGAAATTTCTACAATAACTTATATATTTATAAGCGTGTCTCGAAAATAAAATTTATGTAACTTAAGCAAGAAAAACAAATATCTATTATGTTAATATTAATATAAGCACCTATGGGGAATGTGAATGGTATGAATAATAGTTTGTATTTGATGGAAAAATTACCATCTTGTCTTTGATGTCAGTGTTTGATGAGCAAAGAAAATTACCTTATTTTCCTTAAGGGTTTATTTTATGAGCAAAGAAAAATTACTTTTTTGTCCATGAGGTTTGTGTGTAATGAGCAAACTCTCCTCTTTGTCTTTGAGGTTCTAATGTTTTTGATGGGTAAAATTATCTCTTTGTTCTTGAGGTTTGTGTTTGATGAGCTACCTTTTTGTCTGTGAGGTTCTAAAATATTTTTTGTTTGGTAGGCAAAATTACCAAGGTTTTCATTTAAATGATTAGTTCCTCTTTTTTTGTTCATCTTTTTCTTACCCTTACTGGCTATTTTGCCTAAATTAACTTGTATTATCTCTAAAATAATATTACATTTTAATCCCTGATAGTTCTTTAGGGCTAATTTTAGGTAAATTTGGTCATCCCCTACATTGTGACACGCTTAGGATTGGGTTCTTGTGCAATTGTTTTTAGAAATAACACTATATGGTAGGATTTATTTAGTAATAAGATCGACCATATAATAATTTTTATGTCTATTAACCTCTACAAAAACGTGGTCCAATCATAATGCTTAGCATACTAAAGAATGCCAAACTAATATTCTATTCTTGTTCCTTTCTATTTTTCATTTTCATTAGTTTAGTTAAAAACATTAAACTTTCAAAATCATTTTCATATGAGCAGTGCTTGAGCTCGTTTCCAAGAAAAGCAATTTTTTATTCATTTTTTTATATTCTTAAATATTTTTAAAAAAAAATAAAAAATTCACAACATCAATAAAACACTTCCTTAATTACTAAGTTAAAAAAATATAGGGAATCGAGACACAAATTCAAGACCCACATTCAGTGGGTTTATTATTTCTATTTTCATATATACAAATAATGTAAACATAGGCATGAGCCTTGCAGTAAAAGAAAACTATATATGAGTTGGGAAGATTAATTTTACGAACAAAACAAATTTCATCTTTGTAAAACATGTTTACTATCTTCTTGATAGCCTGAACATGTGTGAAACAATTACATGCCCCCAACTAACAAACATTAAACTTTACAATGGATGTGTGTGTGTGTGTGTGTATATATATATATATATATATATATATATATATATATATATATCTTGACTTAACTTGTTTAGAAAGCATATTTTCATTCACATACTTATCATTGATTTACTACCTTTGCTACTACTGATTTAATAATTATTTTTTATGTTTGACAAAACTCTAAAACACCTTCAAATTGTTTAGTTCATTATCATATTAACAATTTTTATTTTTTTTATCAATGATTCTAAGTCTTAATGAGTAGTTCTAATTGATACACATTTTAAAAGATTATCATTTTCCATATAAAAAATGCAACAATACTTTCATCTGGACATACTTGTGTCTTGCAAAGTCCAATCGACATATTGCTCGGGATCACTGAACTAGGCCAGTTAGACTGACGCATTGCTTGAAAATTCCGAGTATCACAAGAAAATAAATCTTACTTGGGATCACCAAATAGGTCCAGTTAGACGGACACATGATTGCTTGGTAATTTCGAGTATTGCAAGAAAAGAAACCCTGCTCCAGATAATCAAGCAAGGCCATTTCGACCGACTCATTGCTTGGAAATTCCAAGCGTCGCAAAAAAAAAAAACCTTTATGATCCCGAGCAAGTCCAGTCCAACAAACACACTAATTGGTGACAGACACATTGATCAGTAATACCGAGCATCACAAGAATTTAACCCTTGTTCTGGATCATTGAGGAAGACAAGTCTGATTAACACATTGCTCAAATTTTGAGTATCGTAAGAAAATAATCCTTACTTGAAATTACCTAACAAATCCAATCCAATGAACACTGCTTGAAAATTCTGAGCATCACAAGAAAAAATTGCCCATGCTTGAGATCATTGAACAAGATGACCAGTCTGACCAACATATTGCTCAGTTACGCCATCTTCGACGAGGAGTACGTGGAATCTTTACTAGTGCTTATATAATTGGTTACATTAGACCTGTTACCTTCAAATCAATGTAGGCACTACAACAAAAGCAACTTTTTGCCATGAGTTCTTGTTCCACGGCTTACTCTGGTGACAATAAGTCTGGTATTGTCACCAGAGTAAGCCGTGGGAGCGAAACAGGTCATTTACTATGAGATCACAATGGTGACAAATAGTTTACTGGCAATAACATATTTGCCACGAATTACGCAATTTAATGCCACCAAATTCTTTTAACGGGAAAAAGAACCCAATAATTAATATTCTTCATGGCTTAAAACTTTTAACGTCAGAACACATTCGTTTTTCCACCATATAAACATCATCGCTATTTTGCACGTGATGATAGGCAAATGATCCCGTGAGTAAATGACATTTGCCACGAGTAATTATTGGTTTTTCCCACGAGTAGATATTGCCGCAAAAAGAAAGGATATAAAACCGGGTTTACGCGCGATTTTGGAACTCTCTGTTTTTTTTTTTTGCCCTTCTTGTTTCGTTTCTTACCCAGCCGTTTACCCCCTTCCCCAGCCGCCTCGCCCAAACTTCGGATAAGCAAATTGAAATTGGTGCAGCATCTTGAGTTGAAATTCGTAGCTCACTGCAACACTCGCCGCTCAGATTAATCCCCGGAAGCCCCAACCAAATAGTTGCTCACCGACTCATCATCTTCGCCGGGCATTCTCCCACGATTTGCCCTAGCCTCCAGAGCCCAGTTTATCAGGCCGCAGTGGTTTGGTGTCTCGCGGAGGCTCGTTTGCCACGGTAAGCCTCTCTCTATTCTCCCTTCGTTTTCTTTCTCTATGAATGTTATGATTGGTTCCTGTAAATATATATATGCATGTTTGGTACTTCTGGCATTTTGCAATTTCTATATTTTGCTGTAAATCTGTGTAATGTAATAGGCACTGTGAAAATGTTTGATAGTGTTTATAAATATTTGTTGATCAATTACTTGGATGGATATGTGCCGATAATCAGCTGCTGGTGTGTAAACTGTAAAAAACAAGGATAGGAGCCTTTGAGCTTAAGTGTAGGGGATGATCAAAGGAAAATGCGGCCCGAATTGCATTTGAACACTCCATCAATCAAAATATACAATTACACTTATTCAGCGATATATTCCCCTCATGTTGGATTGAACTTTTTTAACCATATTCAATTATTTGTTGGTCTTTTTGTACCGTCTGCTCATGTACATAACAATTTTTGAGTAATTTCCCAACCTCTATTCATGTATTAATTAAAATTGTGGGTATTTTCGGTGCAATCTTTATTGTATTCATGAATTCCAAAAATCAATAGATAGCACTAGCCTTGATTTGGGATATGATTTGGGATATGATTTTATGTTGTGCAAGCTGGTGATTTGGGATATGATGCATGCCACCATATATATACATGCTAGCGTGACACACACGGTAAACCAAGTGGCTTAAAAGCCAGTAGATGCATGGTTGACATGAGAATTAATTAAAGCAATTTTTTTAATTTGTTTTTGAACAACTAGCTAGCTAGCCTAGAAATGTAGATTTAACATATGACACGCTTTTCTCGTGATCCATCCATGCTTATTAATAAAATAAATGATCATTTGTACAAATCTCAATTAATAGAGAAGTTTCATACAAGTTTGAAAAAAAAAAAAAAAAGTGGACTCTAACTTTAAAGTGTAAAAAAAAAAAAAAATTATTAATGTGACCTATTTTTTTTTTTTTTTTTTTTTTTAACAAAAGACTTGTAGGGAACTTATTTATTTGAGGTTTGTACATGATATTATTATATTAATAGTACTTGTTGCATGCATGTCAAGTCAACTATATTATATGTATGTAGGCCTGCAACCCAGTCTTGAAAAGCCGGTTTTGTACCCGACTCAACCCGCAAGACCTCATTTTAGGAGCTAACACGGATGGACTCGACCCGAACAAAACCAAACCGGGTCGAACCCGTATGACCTGACTTTAAAAACTAGGGCGTTTTCCATCTGTAACGAGGATGTTTGTGTTCACTCCAAAGGATGTCCGGCGAGAAACTAAAGCCCTGTTTTCTGCACATCAATTTACAAAAGCTCTACGATCTAAATCTCAGATCTACCATCATCTTCAATCTCAAGATAAGACCCAAAAAAATTATTGCTATGCATTTCACAACCCGATATTTTAACTTTATATTACAAAATGATCGTAGTTGAAGATTTGTATGTAAAATAGGAATAAGAATAAAACTTAGACTTGATAATTAGTATACTTATCAAGTCTACGGCGTTATAATTATAATGCACTGTATAGTGGGCAAAAAGTTTGTTAGCCTAGACTTGAGGTTACAAGCTGGTGCAGCTAGTAAATATTCCTGCATAAAAGGCTAGTGATACAGCTGAAATGCACATTTAGGACATTATACATGTGGGTATAACCTACTTAGTCCTTAATATGGTATGTAGTTCGTATGGATTTTGGGTGGCGGTTTATACTTAATAAGTTTTAAGTATATTTGTTAGCTTTCCTATGGAAGTAAAGAGATACTCATAGTGGAATTTAACATTGTGTGCAGATTAGCTGGTTGCACCTTCAAGCATTAAATTTCAGAATTGTACACCATTGCTCGACTGTTGATAGAAGGAGGTTGATGCTGTGAGATGAGGTTGGATCTTCTTTGAAGTACCAGCAAGGGGGGTGAATGAGGAGATGTAGTTGTAGAAAATTATATTATTCAAGTCAATCTAAATATTGGCCTTAATGTGTAATTTGTGTAACTGACTTAGTGACACTTATTTTGTACATGGCTTGTACTTCCATGGCATGAACATGTTGGCAAAATAGCATGCTAAGACTGCGTATGAATGACTTGATAGAGTTGATGCAAGGCACTGTAGATGGATCACATATGGGAGAAATGCACTAGCATGGGGTAGTATAAGGGAAAGCTAATTTATATCACCTGTGGGGTTATAATGAGTGGTATAAATATGGTGCAAAGCTGGAAATTCAACTTGGTTGGTAAGCTCATGTAGGGTATAACCATGTTTTAAGATTGATGGGGATGACTACTTTATAAATTCGGAACACAACCAGCTGAACTTAAAAAGATTTCAGTTCACTGCAACACTCTACAAGCCAGATTTTAGAATAAATTTGTTTAATTTATGAGTGTCAGTTTTGTCTAAAGTAGGCTTCAAGGGTAAAGACAGAAATCTCCTGCTGTATAATGAGTAGTGGGCAGGAATGATACATGAACTGGAAGTCCTACGTGGGCATTCATATAGTAGGGCTTGTAATTTTCTAACATTATCCAATATTGAAAGTTGTTATATATATATATACCTATATATACCTATATATATATAACAGTATATATATATAGGTATATATATACTGTTATATAGCTTAAAATACCTATAAATATTTGGATATAGCAGCTGCATATACTGCAGAATATTCAACTGCAGTATATACACTATTAGCATAATTGTAATGCTAGTAATGGTCATATAGGGGGCAGTTGTATGGGAATATCAACTTAATAATATTGGACAACCATTCATGAAAAAATATAGGTAGATGATACACAAAAACAATCTGTGTATGAATGGGGAGAATATATAAATGATGCAGGCTTTCATAATGTATATGGGAAACGGGAATATTTGTTTATGTAGATTCTGAAACATATGTCATGAAATATGCATGCAGTATATATAATACTGTTTGACAGTAGAAAGCTTATCTATTTCATTCTCAGGAAACAACAGAAATCCAGCATTTTTGGAGCAACAGGCCTTTGAGCTCATGTAGACTTGATGACAAATTGAAACGCAGATCAGATTAATGCTTTCTAATCTGTGTATATGTCCTTCATCCCATCCTTCAAAGAGTCATTAAATTGCCAGTAGATATAATTCCCTCATGTACTTGGAATATCAGTTGTAATGAAAACTGTAGGTTTCAGGTTGACGTCACATTTGGTACTGTAATTCAGTTGGGAGATTGCATGCCTCCTTTTGTGTCTATATGGATGTTTGCATTTCTTGTATATCTTGGGAATGTGCTCAGATATAGTATATTGACAGGTTATTATGGAAGTCAATGATAAGTGTATCATTTGTATGTGTTTCTTTGCAAGAAATTGCCAAATACTTGGATTCTGAATGGGGTAACAGGAACATTGTGAATGGGGTTTTCATAATAAGTGATGGTTATTATGAACTGTAAAATTTATATATTTAATATGGCAAACAGGTTATTCCCATATTCCCATTTCGTCTAGAAAAGTAGGTTATCAAATACTCGGTTTTCCCACCACTTTGAAGGGATGGCAAAAAAGGATACGACTATGTTTTTCCCACTAGGAAAATTGATGTGAAAAGATTTACTTGTACAACAGACCAGATGGATAATAATCAATAGACACGAGTTTTGACTGGGGTGGAAATGCCTAGTTTCCACCACTGAAACCCTTTCCCACCACCATGGTGTATGGATGTAGCATTTTCCCGACTAATTGGTTAAATGGAATGGACTTATTTCTAATAAATCCAAGTGGCGGGCAATAATATTTTGTCAAAACATAAGAGAATGGGTATTAATATATTGCCACCAGAACTAGTTGTCCGAAACAAATATTTGTCATTACAGCATCCAATGGGGATAAATTGTTTGCCATATTATGTCCCAAGATTGTATACATAGCACATACCCTTTTTCGACTACTCGTTCTGACACTAAATATCTATTACCAATCAAACCATGTGGTGGAAAAAGGTGGAGTTTCACAATCACAATCCAAGTTGTGCCATAATAGGCACCACGAAGTTGGTCGGAATTATGTAACTGTAACCAGAATATATAATTACATATATCTTTTTGCCACCATATTTTCCATGAACGGCCTCGTGGGAAACATATATATCCCGACCTAGCATAAGTGTGGCAAAATAATTTAACTTACCACAGTTAAAGAAATCCAAATAGCGTTTGCCACCACACCATACTAATTTTCTCACGAACTCATTTCGTGGTAAATATCAGTCAATTTCTATAAAATTTTTTAACCATGACAAAATAATATTCCCCACTTATTATATGCCACCAATCTCCCACGAATGTAATTTGGTGGCATAAATGTTATTGCGACTTATTGGTAGCCTTTTCCGACAACTCTCAACCATGGCAAAAAGCTGCTTTTGTTGTAGTGAGGTGTTTAATTTATTTAGTTCATCTTGTTTAAAAACTTGATCGGCTTATAACCAGCCAATAAGAATGATCATAATCAGACACAAACATTTTCAAAACTCTACATACGATATTTTTAGAGTAATTGCCAATTACATGAGTTCACAATTTAAATACGTAATTTCGCATCAACCAAACGGTAGATGCAGTCTACAATTTCTCTCAGCGACTACCAGCTCGGCCTTACATTTCTGGCCACTGCCATGGAAGCCATGTACAAAGTGCACCGTATAGATTCTCCGAGAACTCGTTGTCGCGTACTCGTGCAGTCACTTCCTTCAGTCTAAGATGACCAAGCCTCAATAGGGACCCCAACAGCTCAAGTACATTACTTTTCTCAAAGACTCTTCTGACTTCTTCATTTGCTCCTCTCTTACTTTGCTTGAAACCACTGCAGAAGTTGAAGAGGAGAGGCTCTTGGCCTGAGACAACGACCGGAGAGAATTCCTTGTATTTTGCTGAGCGGATCTGAAAATATAATCCCATCTGCATATACCCATCTGGTCTTTCATGGCCTCCACAACTCCTATGCTGGCTGCTACAATAGCTCTGCTTGCGGAACTCATCATCTTCACCTCTTCACGTACAAGACTGTTCTTTGCCCTTGAAATTAGAGAAAAACGAATTGCAAACCGTGCAGAAAATAAAACTGATTCAAGAAGGATATATATGTGCTTGATGTAGCAAACCATATGGAGCAGCCTCTTTTTTATATAGGGAGAGATTGATGGGAAGTAGGCTGTAGGATACTTGATAAGGAGATGAAGGTTTGGGAAAATCCTTCAACTATAGCATCTGCTGGTGGTTTTGGAGTCTGAGGAGCCAATGGCTTTTATCGTTTTTTTCCAAATACGACAATTAAGGACTCAATTTCTGTCACTTCCGATAATCATTCTGCCCACTTGAGTTACTACTTACTAATGCGCACGCTGTTTTCCAAGATAAAACCAATTCATCCAGAGAGATTTGGATGGGAATAAACAAAGGGCAGCACTCCAGCTACGTACGTATCCTATCGAGTAATCCTCCCCATAAGCGCATTATTCTCTCTCTCTTCTTTTTTTTTTTCTTTTTTTTAATATTATTAAAAAATACTTCTTTTTTATTAAAAACAAATTTAAAAAAAAAAACTATCGAAATCCTTTCTCAGAACTCATATAATTTTTCAGAACATTGCTATTTATAAGCCTCATACACCACACACTACATAATTTTTTATTTTTTAAAATTCTTTTAAAATTTTATTTAATTTTATTTATTTTAAAATAATTAAATTCTTCTACTAATCATTTATATACCCTATATTTGGTAAGAGAAAAAAATTTTAAAAATAATAAAAATGGTGGTGTGTGGTATATGAGGCTTATGAATAGAATTTTTCAATTTTTCATAAATAAAAGCCAGTTGTGTTGTTCAAAGTTAAGGCCGAAACTCGAAGGGATCAAATATTTTATTTTTGAATAATACCTTAACAATAAATTTAAAAATTGATATAATTTATAAAATTATTTTTATTATAAAATAAATTTAATAAATTAAATAAAATCGCATCAATTTATAAATTTAATTTTAATAATCTCATTTATCAATTTCTCTTTATCTTTAGATTCCCAGCTGAAAAGTAAAGTTTTCGCGAGTTGCCACCTCATCCTTTTTGTTATACGTGTCTCTCCGAATCTATGAGGTTGGATAATGGAATTGAGATTCTCTATTTCTTATCCGAACGTTTTAAATTAGGGATTGGAGTGAATACATAAAATAAATATCACAATATTTATAATTAATTATCTGAATGAAATTTTTGGATAAAATTAAATATTTATTAAATACAATGTGATCATTCTCACACAATAATTATCCAATTATAATTTATATGTGAATAATTTAAAAATATTGATATTTTTATGATTATTTCGTTATTTATTATACAATCAATCGATATAGTTTTAGTTCATTAATATTATTAATTTAAATTTTTTTTATAATTTTCCTTCATTTAAAAAAGTTATACAAAATCATGTAGTATTATATATATAATTATCCATAATTTTGTTTTTTAAAAAATGTAAACTAGGATTTTGAATTTCACAATCATTAGACAAAATAACTCATTTTGTGATACCTCATACGATAAAAATAAGGATAAGGTAGGTGGTGTATGGGATCTCACATTGTTTGGGAATGAGGAGTTCTTGCTTTTTATAAGATTCCAACGGGGTTTCAATTGTATAATTGACTAATCTTTTTGTTGTTTAAGTCATATGATTTGGACCTTCTATTGAGACATTATAGTTGGTATTAGAGACAGGTTTAAGGTTCTGCAGACTATAACATCTGAGATTTTGGATATGGCGGGTTTGGGAAGGAACTTTCATTTGAGGTGTAGAAATTTGAGTACTAAGAGACAATTATATTTGTATTTAAAGTTTTAGAATCTAACAAGCATTTGGGAATATGTTTTAAGAAATTTGAGGTTTTAGATTTTGTGAATTTTAAGGAATGATTTTCATGAAATTTAAGGTTTTAAATCCAAAAGGCTTATTTAATGGAATGTAGAAAATGATTTTGATAAGATTTAAGGTTTAGATATTATAGGTGTAAATAAGCTTGATTAAAAGCCAAGTTTGAGGTTCCGTAGACTCTAATACATGAGGTCTTGAATTTATACAGACTTTAGGAAATAATTTTTAAAATTGGGGTTAATAATTCTACGGATTTCAGAAATTAGATTGTTAATTCGTGATATATAGATTAATTGGTAGTTACATTTACTCACAGTTTTTTTTTTTTCCTTCCTTTGAAACTTTTAACCAAGAATGAGTCTTGCAGGATGGTTGCTCGTCATCATGTTCAAAACATCATGTTTAATTACAAAGCAAGTGATCAAATGGAAATTTACAAAAGTTACGTGACTATTTTATAGGTGATGTTTGCTACCCTCTTGACGCTGTTGATTTTAAAGTAAGCGAGGTTCTTATGCTAAATTTTGCATAAAAGAAATGAAATGAGGTTGATTTCAAAAATATGTATGCTTGTTTTGAAAAGATATATGAAAATAACCTCAATTATGTGTTTTGCACATGCATAAAATCTGTATAAGATAAGTTTTTTTTTTTTTTCATGATTGGTGTAGATATGAGCTAATTTTGTGCATTCTGTTTTCTAAACTATGCAAAAAGAGCGAATATGAAATTTATAAAAATTTGTGCATGTAATATGAAGATGATCTGAATATGTTTTTGAATATGTAAAATGATTTGAATTTATTTCAGTACTCTGTTTTAATATGATGTGGCTTTTGAAAAATCTTTGGCATGACTTTCTGATTATGTTTTGACTCTGATTCTGGTTTTGATATGGTGATTCTAATTCTATTTTGCTCTGATAGATGGCTCTGCCACGGGTGATAATAGTGGTCTTTGGCCCTATCACATGATATAATAGTGAACTCTGGCCTTGTCACGGGATACAATAGTGAACTTTGGCCCTGTCACGAGATATAATAGTGACCTCTGGCCCTACCATGAGATATAATTGTGTTCTTTACTCTGAGTACAATTGCTTTGATAATATGGTGATTTATGTTCTGCTTGGTTTTCCGCAGAATGCACAATCCTACCAGAGGGTTAAATATGGTCTTTGTTCTGATATAATGCTTTAATATGATATGATAAGATGAAGATATTCAGACATGTTGTGCCTAAGGGGTCTTTGAATATGAAAAGTTGGTTTTTGATTATGAACAATTCGGAATGTTGCTCTAATTTTCTGATAATAAGTACTTTTGAGATTTGTGTATTGAAATTGAAATGTTTTGTTTCTGCATTCTAAACTCTGTGAAAATACTCATGTTTACATATTAGTATATATTTTATGTTTACCGAGTTGTTGATAACTCACCTATTATCTCCACAATATTTTCCAGATAAAGCGAATGCTTAGACTAAGGATTGAGAATAGAAAGAGGGTACAATATTGCTAGTGTAGGGAATAAGTACTGAGATTATTAAAAGGTCATTATTTATGTAGATTGATCTATTGTATTGACTAGATTTATTGGGATGTTCACATTTATTTTAAGCCTTGAGTTGTCGTATTTATGGTTATGGAGTCTTTGAAAGTGGACGGGGATATATATGTTTATGAAGTCTTTGGAATATTTATTAATATTGTGAAAAATGATTTAGGCGACAAATTTGCATCCCCGATTTCTTTTCGCCCACATTTTATTTTCCCGCGGTATCTTCCATGTATAGCACCGCCAGAGGGCTGGAAATCTCAGCTCGAATGCAAATGAAATGTCCACAACATATATAGATTATAGACACTTCCATGCATAGACAAACATAAGGGTTGGAATTATATATAGGTCAATTCCAATTACCTTTCTTAAAAGAAAATCTTATTGATCAATATTCTTACGTGCCTCAGTTTTTTTCTTGCCTTATTAAGCTAGTCTGGCAGGAAAAATCCACCATGTTCAAATGATTATTGATCTTCCTGTGATTGAATGTTGTCGATTTTTTCATCAGTGTACTTGGAATTTTATTGGAATGAACGAGTTCTTTCGTACAAAGGTGCTAGAGATCAAGAAATCGATCCGAGTCTTGGATTATTTCTTGTACATGTGCAACGATTGAGTGGGTCTCTCCTGAGGATCATAAGTTCATGACATAATGATTCTTCAGCAATTTTGTGTGATCTTAACATTTGCATTTTTCGGTTACGGGTGAAAGCCAACAGTATGGTCAGATGATCATCTCTTTCTCATTCATGGTTTTGTTTAATGATAAATGACTGAAAATAAAGGAGACAAGTATTTACGTGGTACTGAAGTGTACGGCCAGGGGTCATGGGTATAAAATCCACTATACGTTAAGTTTAATTTATACAAGCACCCACTCCTCACCAAGCTCTTTTAAATTACTTCCATAGAGTTATAAATGATGAATCCTCTTGGAACTCTTCGGTACTCTTTTTCCCATCCGTCCATTCATCTCTCCAAGAAGTAGATCTGAACTTCTCTCCATGTGTTGTCGCTTTCTCTTTTAGTATATCTCCATCTTTATGTCTCGTTCTAACTTTATGATAATCAATTTTTATCTTTGTCGGATCTTCTCTTCCTCTTTTTCATCCTAACATAGTGGGTAATAATCTTCGGTGGATTCGGTGGCGTAAATATTCGAAGTTGTTTTAACTATGAAAAGTCTTCGTTCGCGTTACCTATCGGTGAGAATTGAATTGAATATTAAAATTGGTGATAGCTAAGTTAAAATATATTCACTCGCTTTATGTGGGTATTTTTATTTTATTTTTTGAAATGAGAATACTTGCATTAACAATAATCCAAGAATACAAGACTTGTCAAAAGAAACATAAGGTGAAACCACATCAGTTCCTTCCTCCATCCAAACAATTTCGGTATCTAAAGAAACAGCTAACTGTGCAGCATGATGAGCTGATTGGTTTCCTTCTCTTCTAACAAAAGAGAACTTCCATCTTGAGTGCATTAACTTAGCTTGCCTAATATCCTCAATGATCTGACCTGACCATATATGAAGAATCCGAATCCATAGCATTGACTGTTGGGAATTTGAACCTTCCAAATTCATCCCCATAGGATCTACCATTTGCAGGAATAACAAGAAAAATAGAGAAATAATAATAATACAAGAAATTTACGTGGAAACTCCAAAACAGGAGAAAAACCACCAGACCCAGAGAAGAAAATTCACTATGTAAAAAGTTGTTACAATCACACAATTTCTCTCCTCACCCCAATCACACCCACAAAGCTTTCCCCACTAGTAAAACTTTAACTCACACCTCTTCCCATTTTACAAAAATGGATAACAGAGGAATTTAACTAGAGTCAAAAGTTACTAACTAAGTATTTGACTAGTGCACTTAACCATGAGGCTAGACCTCATTTTTATAACTTGAGCCTATGCTCATTAACTTAAATCCCACCGGTGTGGGACTAAACTCAAAGGAGCATAAGTCAACAATCTCCACCTTGCGATTTTGACTGGTCCCACAGCCAAACTCCACCTCAATGAAGATCTTCATAGCTTCCGCTATCATGCTTCACCATAAAAGCATACTCACTCAGAATAAACCAATTCCAAGCATTTCATTTCGGCCCATGTCGAAAACAACCTTGCTGAAAATTTATAGTGTAACTTCCACGTTTGGCTTTCCTGGAAGTTCATCAGCCATCGACATGAATTTCCACCACACACCCTGCATCAATGTCAAACCAATGCCTGTGTGCAAACTTGTGGACCTGCGAACATTAACACATCCTCTATCATGGCAACTTTGGGAATTAACGGCATGCCATGAGGACGTACAGGTCTCTTTTTCCATGGAGAGAGACACAACGTTAGCATCAATACCAGTATCTCCATTTACTGACTTGAAGCCACTTGCCGAACCAGCCCTTGTACTAGCCGTTTCACCATTTGCTAGAATCACTGCTGACTTCAGGGGTTGATCTACCCTTCCACACCTTGTGTAAACCAATTTCTCCACCTCAAATCTGACAAGATTTAAAGGCTTACTTCCTGACATTGTTTTGATGAATTTACCGTAGAAATGAATAGTATCTCACTAAGTAAGTTCCCAGGAAAGATTGGAGGGTCACAATGGACACACTTAAAATTTCCAATCTCCTAGACAGAACCTCCTTAGACTATATGTATCCATACTACCACACCAAAACTCTACCCCACAAAAAGACCTAGTGGCTCTGATACCAATTGTTGGGAATTTGGACCTTCCAAATTCACCCCCACAGGATCTACCATTTGCAGGAATAACAAGAAAAATAGAGAAATAATAATAACACAAGAAATTTACGTGGAAACTCCAAAAAAGGAGAAAAAACACCAGACCCAGAGAAGAAAAATCACTATGTGAAAAATTGTTATAATCACACAATTTCTCTCCTCACCCCAATCACACCCACAAAGCTTTCCCCATTAGTAAAACTTTAACTCACACCTCTTCCCATTTTATAAAAATGGATAACAGAGGAATTTAACTAGAGTCAAAAGTTACTAACTAAGCATTTGACTGGTGCACTTAACCATGAGGCTAAACCTCATTTTTATAACTTGAGCCTATCCTCAATTAACTTAAATCCCACCGGTGTGGGACTAAACTCAAAGGAGTATAAGTCAACATTGACTGCATCAACAACCGCCTTTGCATCTCCTTCAAACTCAACAGTCTCGAAACCCAGTTCCATGCATAGATTAACTGCTCTTAAATGGACATAACACACAGCTAAGAAGGCAGACGTTACAAAGCTTCTTTGAGCAGCTAACACCACCTGAATATCCCCTTTCGAATCTCGGATTATAGTGCCTATTCCCATCTGTTGCTGAGTTTTAACATAACTTGCATCAAAGTTTACCTTTAGCCACGAGCTTGCAGGAGCTTTCCAGTAAACCAACCCAGCATCTGATTGCAATCTCTCAGGCCTGATAGCAGCTTCTGATATGGCATTGGAAAAGACATCAATCTCAGATACAGCTGCAGCTAGAAGCTGTTTTGGACTTCGAAATTTTCTCTCAAAAACTAAATCATTCCTACGAATCCAAATCCTGTAACATAATACTGCAACCAAATTCAAATTATCAGCATCAAGCCTCGAGATAACATCAGACCATAACTCCTCAAAATCTGCATAATTGCAGCTTCATTTCGAAACAGGACTACCACTCTTCCCCCACACATCCATTGCTGCACAACAACCCCATAAAACATGTATAACAGATTCATATACTAAATTACAGCAAGGACACAAAGTGGGTTCACTAAAGTTAAGATTATTTTTATGAGTGATACTGGATTTAAGTTTCAGACCGACAGATTCCTAAATGGACTACTAAAAGCTCTATATGAGCAAGAAGCTGGATATGAAGGACAAGAAAACTACATGAGTGGTATTAACGAGATCTAGAAACATCGATGAAATTAGATCCCGTTGAAAAAAATGAAAAAATCTATATAATTTTTTTTATGGGCTGAAAAATCAATAAATCAATGCGTTGTATCAAATAATTGTTTTAGCAACTCGATCGACTTATCACTTTCCAACAATAATCATACGCATGAAAGACAACATGTATATAATATCTGTGTATTTAATTAACAGAGCATTTGCTCGTTACAGCTTACAATTTCAGATATTTCTTCATCAACTATGTACTCTTATACCCAGTCTAAGTTGTCTAACATCTCCGATCCCCTCGTGACCAGCACGGCCTGACATTTCCCACACCCATGCCATTGCCATGTACAAAGTACATGTACCGTATGTATTCTCTTAGGACTTCTTCACGCAACGGCGTTATCGGAGAACTCACTGCCTGCCTCGTGAGTCCGTGGCTTTCTTCAGATCACCAGAACAGACCACTCAATTGGGACCCCAACAGCTTAAGTACATGACCGTCCTCAAAGACTCTTCTGACTTCTTCATTTTCTCTCTTCCTTTGCTTGAAACCACTGCAGAAGTTGAAGAGGAGAGGTTCTTAGTCTGAGATAACGACCGGAGATGGTTCTTGGTGTTTTGCTGAGCGGATCTTAAAATATAATTCCACCTGCAGATACCCATCTGGTCCTTCATGGCCTCCACAACTCCTACGCTGGCTGCTACAATAGCTCTGCTTGTTGAACTCATCTTCTACTTACTCTTCACAAGACTGATCTTTGCTCTCGAAATTAGAGAAAAAGGATTTGTGCTTGATGTGGATAACCATATGGAGCTAGGGGTCTCTTTTTATACGGGGAGTGAGTGATGGATAGGAGCTGAAGTTTTCGAGAAACCATCAAAGTAAACCATTTGCTGGTGGTTTTGCCTTTTGGGGTCAGGGGAGCAAATGGTTTTTTCGATGGTATGGCGATGCCTTTTCTCCGTCACTCTCAGCTAAAGCCTAAAATAATGCTGTCCGCTTTAGTTACTAATTATGCGCACCCTGTTTTTCAATATAAATTGTTCGCTGATTGCCACCCCCAAGATTTTTTTTTATCACGCGTCTCTCTCTCCGCATCAGTCTCATTTTTATATGTTGGCTCTGGATCAGACTGAAACTTCTAAGAGAATTGAACCCCACCTTCTTTATAATAAAATAGAATATTGCTATCCAAATAATTTTATTAATAGCAGTGATTTTGTATTTTATAATATAAATAATTTTATAATATGAGAAGTTACATTAAATTAAATCAATTTATAAAATAATTTTTGTATAATTTCTTTATGGCTAGAATATTTTTAAATAAAATATTTCTACAAGTTTCAAGTTTTTTGATAAATATTTTGAAAAGAAAAAGTTACTTTCACTTGAAAATAATTTTAGAGAGAAGCTTACTCCGAAAAATTTAACTAATTATATGTATCATTGCTCTTGTAAATATCGACCATCCAATTTTCTAAGACGAAAAACCCCTCAAAACTTGCTTGAAGTATGGTAGAGTTAAAATAAGAAAAATCATAATATGACTCTTAAATATATCTATTAAATGTGCCCCACATATATTTTAATTTTTGTTTAATTTTTAATTTTTTTAAACAAGATAAACGTTCATTGATTAAACACACTGTTACAAAACTCTAGTTGAACAACATGTCTAATACAACTTGGTATCTCAAATAATAGAGATCACACTTATTCAATAGGGCATTCTTGGCAAGCATGTGTGCTGCCATGTTCGAATCCCTCTTAGTGTGCCTAAAACTCCTAGCGACAAAATCTTGTAAAAGGTGCTTTGAATCCTCAATGATGAGGCCCCCTTGGCTCCAGTCAGTAATTTAATTTTGCATTCTTTCCACCACTTGGATTGAGTCCCCCTCAAAGATGATGGAATGGAAACCATGTAGCCTCTTTACAGAATGACACTACCATCATCATGGCATAAGCCTCAGCAATGAATGGGGACAATTTGTAACTCCCTCTTAGTCGGAGGGTACCAAGGACTTGGCCATTAGAGTCCCTGATAGTTGTACCTATACCTGTGAGGCCTAGAGATTGATTTATTGCAGCATCCCGGTTCAGCTTGTATGTCCCCTCAGGGGGTGGTTGCCATCGTTGGTTTTCAAAGGAGTCATTAGCTTTTCTATTTGTATTCTTCTGTTTTGTGGTTTTGTAGAAGTTTAAGTCATCCAATGCTTTATACAACACTGCATTTGGGTGTCTAAGTTCATTCCCAGGCACATACTCGTTACTTCTTACCCATATTAGTCTCATAACTGAAGCCACTTCCTCCATTATTGGCTTTTGTAGCTTGCCCATCATTTGCTGCCAGAGTTCTTTTAAGAACCTTCCATCAAGGGAGAGTTTTTGTATAGGTCTACATGCTTGACTCCATACATCTCGGGTTGCACTACAACTCCACAAAGCATGGCCTGATGTCTCTTCTTCAAGGTCACATATAGGGCAGTTACTGTCCTCACTTATTTTCCTCTTGGAGAGATTAGAGTAAGTTGGAGAGCTTCATTACAAGCTCTCCATAGGAACATTTTGACTCCATTTTGTACTTGAAGCATCCATATCCCTTTCCATAGATCCTTATCAACATTTCTGGTAGAGGGGCCACTTTCAAGGTTTGAAGATAGCTCTCTGTGGTGATGATATCCACTCTTCACATAATAGATGCCATTTTGTGTTCCACCCTATACCAATCTATCTCTCCTACTCCCCAAGCTTATGGAAATGGCTTTGATTAGCTCCACCTCCTGTTGTGTGAACATATCATGTAGGATCCTGTCATCCCATGTAACAGCCCGCTAGAAATTCAATGGTGGAATTTCTATAGACATTAGAAACCTCGTGAAAACCCCATAAGTTTTTACGAATCGGCTAATCGCATAAGTTCTAGTCTGTCAACATAGTTAGTATTATCACTCATATGGTGCCAGAAATGCGATTTTATTTGTTTGAGGTAGTTAGAAGTGTCAGATTACGTTATAGTTTACGCCACTAGACTCAGTTGAATATTTATGATTTTTCAGTACTAAGTTTATTATGCACTTTTTCGGAGTGAATAGTAACCTCGATAAGCGTACTAAGTGCAGTGGTTTCAAAATCACAGTGTGAAATGTCCAAATTAGGTTAGAGAAGTTTTATTTGGACACTTGGCAAGATCTTAACCACACATAATGAATAGTATTAGATACTTGGCACAAAGAGAAACCATTAGATGGATTTTTGAAGGAAATCAATGTGTGAGATCATGCCACCTAAGCAAAGTAGTTTTTTTTCATCTGATCAACCAAATTGAGTTAGATGAAGAGGGTTTCAACCCTAGTAAAACCCTAAATGGTTGGAATCCTTTTGAAACCCCAAAAACTTGGTTGAAACCGAAACCCTAAACGGTTTCCCCAAACCCTAAAGTTGGCATTCAAACCCTTTTTGATCCAATTTCTAGTATTGTGTTTAATCACTTGATTAAATCACTTTCACATGCTATTAATTTCTCAAATTCCTATTATGACATCTTTATCCAACATTTTAAACCTTAGAAATTTGATTGGGCCAAGAAAAATTGGATTTGGGCTTGATAGCATCTCAAACCCTAACCAAACCCCCTTTAAACCCCAAATTGAAGCCCACTTGGTTGAGGCCCACTAAGGCCCACTAAAGCCCACGAATTTTGGCCACCTTGGCATAGCTTCTTGGAGAAATTTCCTCCCCCACTTGGCAGACCATTCATTGCATCAAGTTGCACTCATTAATATGGAGGAACCCACCCCATCAAGTCCCATGTCTCATAGCCTTTGTAAGTTGTCTTTTGCCCCCCACTATCCTCTACATTATGTCACATGTCTACACCTCCACTCAATGATCATTAAGGTCCAAATATTCTCCCTACAGAAGTCTTGAGTCGTGCAAGACACACTTACTTCACTTTAATCATTTCTTCACCCCGTTCTTAGAGAGAAACCCAAAAGAGCTCTCTCGGGCAGATTTCTGGGTCTTTTTGCGTGGAGTTTTTCGACCCTTTGTAAGTATTTTCACACGATGACTCCTTCATAAAAGTTGTTCCTCTTTGAGTCTAGTTTCCGTAGATGTATTTTTCGTATCATTCCATGGTCATTTGGTCGGTCAAAAGTATTTTTAACCATGGAAAGGTCATTCTGGGCGTGAATCTGGAGAGTGTGTTATGTTTTGGAGTTTTTGACCAAGCTAATGGATATATCTTGGTCCGAAAATTTTATGGAGTGTTCTTAGAATGTGTTTAAGAGTTTTCATTGAGGTTTTGTTGCATGAATAAAGATTTTGATGATAGATTTTATTAGATCTAGAAACATGAAAACTGGAAGTGACAAAACAGTTTTTATTTGGATAAAGTTTGAATATTTTGAGGTTTGATCTTACTCTAAAGGCTTTGATATTTTTATATGATGATCCTAAGTCTCTTATTTTCATGTTAGGATGTTATTTTGGAGATATTTAGTATTAGTTTCAAAGATATGATTTTTCTATGCAAGAGAATTTCGGTTAGGCCTAAGATTTGATGTTTTTAGGTTAGATCCATGTTTTATTGGGTTTTAGCCATGTGATTTTAATTTTGATGGTTGGATATTCTTTAGGACACGTTTTTAAACCATGTGATACTTTATTTCAAAGATCTCACCTTCTTAAGCCATTGATCAAGAGATTTATCAAAGCTAGTTAAGAAAAAGTTTCTGTTTTTGGACTAAGTGTAAAATCAAAAACTCCAAGTGTTATTTTTGTGATTTTGGTGACTTTAGTTTGATGATTTAAAGCATGGTTTATCTGAGGATGATGTTATGAATATGTTAGAAGTAAGATTAGATTTTTTGGAATTCTTGGAGATGTTTTGATTTAAGGACAAAGCTTGTGATTCAAGTGTTTTGATCTTTTTACAAAAAAGTTTGGTGTTGATTATTAGCTTTTTCTAAATGGATGTTTCAAGTATGGTTTTAAACTTAGGATTGGAAGATGTTTGTTGTAAAATTTTGGTTTAAGCATGAGTTTTGAAGTTGGAAGGAATTGTAACAAAAATCAAGAGAAATGGCCTATGGATGTTTCGGCCATAGTGTGTTTTCCATAGTGTTGTTTTGTTTTAAATTTTTTTCTGAGTTGATATTTGAGTTTAGAACAAAATTTACATGAGGAATGTAAATTTTGGAAATTTTTGGAGTTAGGATATGAAATCCTTAAGTTATGGGTAAAATGGTCGTTTTCCCACATGTAGAGGGTAAAATGATAATTTTACTCTAAGATAACTTGTTTCCATGTTTCTAATTGTTAGTAATTAAATTTCTAACTTTTAGAATGACCTTTTACAGTTTCTCGTATATCGCACTTTATTCTCGTAGAACGTGACAATCGAGGTAAGTTAGCCTCTAACTTACTATCAGTTTATTGTGTATGTGTGATGGGTAAGAGAACTACAATTTATGTATGTATGTTATCGTATATGCCATGTCATGCTATGTCATTACATGTTTATCTGCTACGTATGATTTAATCTCTCATGAATAATTATCTGTTACATAATCTTTTCTATCATACAATGATGTATGTTATAAGTATGCCATGTTAAGTATGCCATGAAATGTTATGATTAAATCATATTGTGTCATTTACAAGTATACGCCATGTTAGAAAAGTATATGATATTAATTAATATCTCATGCATTAAGAAAGATAAGACATGTTATGTTACGTATAATACGTGGGGCCACAACAACTGTGGAGTACGTATTATATTTTATGTTACGTGAATACGTGGGGCCACAACAACTGTGGAGTACGTATTATATTTAATGTTACGTATATACGTGGGGCCACAACAACTGTGGAGTACGTATTATATTTTTTATGTTACGTGTATACGTGGGGCCACAACAACTGTGGAGTACGTATTATTTTTTATGTTACGTGTATACGTGGGGCCACAACAACTGTGGAGTACGTATTATTTTTTATGTTACGTGTATACGTGGGGCCACAACAACTGTGGAGTACGTATTATTTTTTATGTTACGTGTATACGTGGGGCCACAACAACTGTGGAGTACGTATTATTTTTTATGTTACGTGTATACGTGGGGCCACAACAACTGTGGAGTACGTATTATATTTTCTGTTACGTGTATACGTGGGGCCACAACAACTGTGGAGTACGTATTATATTTTATGTTACGTGTATTCATGGGGCCACAACAACTGTGGAGCATGAAGTATGGGGCCACAACAACTGTGGAGCATACACTACGTGAGACACAGCAATTGTGACACGTAGAATACGTGGGGCCACAACAACTGTGGAGTACGTTTTATTTTTTATGTTACGTGTATACGTGGGGCCACAACAACTGTGGAGTACGTATTATTTTTTATGTTACGTGTATACGTGGGGCCACAACAACTGTGGAGTACGTATTATTTTTTATGTTACGTGTATACGTGGGGCCACAACAACTGTGGAGTACGTATTATTTTTTATGTTACGTGTATACGTGGGGCCACAACAACTGTGGAGTACGTATTATTTTTTATGTTACGTGTATACGTGGGGCCACAACAACTGTGGAGTACGTATTATTTTTTATGTTACGTGTATACGTGGGGCCACAACAACTGTGGAGTACGTATTATTTTTTATGTTACGTGTATACGTGGGGCCACAACAACTGTGGAGTACGTATTATTTTTTATGTTACGTGTATACGTGGGGCCACAACAACTGTGGAGTACGTATTATTTTTTATGTTACGTGTATACGTGGGGCCACAACAACTGTGGAGTACGTATTATATTTTCTGTTACGTGTATACGTGGGGCCACAACAACTGTGGAGTACGTATTATATTTTATGTTACGTGTATTCATGGGGCCACAACAACTGTGGAGCATGAAGTATGGGGCCACAACAACTGTGGAGCATACACTACGTGAGACACAGCAATTGTGACACGTAGAATACGTGGGGCCACAACAACTGTGGAGTACGTATTAAGTCAAGTTTCAGATCAAGTGCATGATAAGTCAAGTTTCAGATCAAGTTCATGTTTTGTTATGTACACGTACATGTTATGTTCATGATCAAGTTATGTTCCAAGTTCATGTTCACATCATGTTAAGTTCACGTTTACAGTATGTCTCAAGTTCACGTTTATGTCATGATATGTTCAAGTTTATGTTATTTTCAAGTTCATATTTATGTTATGCATGTTTACGTTCATGCTACATTTCAAGTCCATGTTATGTTTTAAACTCAAGTTCATGTCATGTTAAGTCAAGTTCAGTTCACGTTTAAGTTCTGGTTATGTCATGTTATATGTCAAGTTATGCTATGCTTATGTACGACTTTACTTATGCATTTATGCTTTTACTGCCATGCATGCATCTTTAACCTGTGTGTGAGTTTTATGTTAACTTACTGAGATTTGTAATCAAATCTCACTGTGGTAGTCCCAACTACCATTCCCCCCGAATGGTAGATCTTGTTACAGGACCCAAAGAAGAATTGGAATCTGACCATCTGAATACGGTCATCTAGGCTACGGTGCGATGTTGATGATGGTATAGTATTTAACTTAGGTTAATGCTTGTACTTTTGGAGTTGTATCTCAAGTATTCTTTTGATCACAACCATTTTGGACTAGTGTAGTGATCACGGCTTTTTAGTATGTTTTTATGTATGAAATATGTTTCAAGTATTTGGGATATTTTTAGTTTGGTGCATAGTATTGCTAAAAAAAAAAAAAAAAATTATCCGCTGCGAATATTGCATAATGCTAGATGCATGTTAGGAACATTGCATCTTATATGTCATGAACGGGGGCAGGTAATCTTGTGTTGCATGTCTCGACGCTTCAAATGTCCGTTCAATCCCAAGCGGAATTTGGGGGCGTCACATCCCATTTTCTGAGTAAGGGATCAATTAAGTCAACAACTTTCATCCCTTAAGATAGGGGATTGGATCTATGATATGGGGTGAGGAAGAATGGTCTAGGGAGCCATCTGTCCTCCCATACCTTCACCTGTGTGTCATCACCAATCCTCCATTGCAAACCTTCTTTAAGTAATTCAAAGCTAGCCTGCAAGCTCCTCCAAGCCAGTGAAGGTCGCGCCCCTACTTTTGTTTCTAGCATAGGAACATGTGGGAAATATTTCTGCTTGAGGATAATAGCTGGGAGGGAGGTTGAGTTTTGTAGGATATTCCACCATTTTTGGCAAGAAGAGCAATGTTAAAACTATGAAAATTTCTGAAACCCAGTCCTCCTTGGTCTTTTGTTGTACTGATTTGGCTCCACTTGACCCAGTTTATCTCTGATTGATCCTCACTAAAACCCCACCAGAATTTCTTTAGAACTTGGTCCAACCTGTTAGTGATGGACTTGGGAAGAAGGAATATTCCCATGGTGTATGTGGGGATGGCCTGCAGCACAGACTTTAGAAGCACTTCCTTTCCAGCAGCTGACAGTTTGTTTGTTTTCCAGTTGTTGATCTTGGCCCATACCCTATCAATCAGTTCATGGAAGCTTGTTACCTTTGCCCTTCCCACCATGGCAGGTAATCCTAGGTATTTTCCAAAGGATCCAGTGGGTGTTACACCTGTAATTCGAGTAATGTTTACTTTACACTCAGTGTTTATGTTTCTGCTAAAATAGATTGCTGACTTTTCTTTGTTTAGTTGCTATCTAGAGGCTTGCTCATATACACTCAGAATGCTCATCATTCTCTTCCACTTGAGGGTGTTGGCTTTACAAAAGAGCATACTGTCATCGGCAAAAAAGAGATGACTAACTTTAACTGGGCCTCTCCCAATTGGTACACTTGAGAGCTTACCATTCACCTCTACCTAGGATAATAAATTTGAGAGAGCCTCTGCAAATATGATAAATAGGTAAGGGGACAAGGGGTCCCTTTACCTGAGTCCACAAGTTGGCTTGAAAGCTCCTTGAACTTCACCATTGATCAGGATGGAGTAGGAAACTAAGTTGATGCAGTTCATCACCAAATTGATCCATTTCCTGTCAAATCCTATATTGTGCATCACTAATGCTAGGAAAACCCATTCTACTCGATCAAAGGCTTTGCTCATGTCGAGTTTATTTTTCATGTATGCTGACTTGCCTTGCATTCTTGTGGCCATGTAGTGGAGAGTTTCATATGCCACCAAGATATTGTCTGTTATGGCTCTACCTGGTACAAAAGCACTTTGATTCATTGAAATAATGTCAGGCATAATTTGTTTGAGCCTATTTGAAAGTACTTTTGCTAAAACTTTATAAATTACATTACAGAGGCTAATTGGCCTATAGTCAAAAACTTTTTTGGATCTTTCACTTTTGGGATCAGGGCTATGTAGGTATCATTTACTCCTACTAAGGAGCCAGCATTATTAAGGACATTAAGCACAAACTTTGTTACTTCATGTCTCGTGGTGTTCCAATTGGATTGGTAGAAGAGGGCTGGGAAGCCATCAGGGCTAGGTGATCCCATCCCTTTCATCTAGAAGATAGCTCTCTTGACTTCTACTTCTGTGAATCTCTGTAGGAGCAAATCGTTCATGCTTTCCGTAACCATGTGGGGCATATCCTTGATACATTCTTCCATGCTCGTTGGAAAGGAAGTTGTGAAGAGTTCTGAAAAATAGTTGGTGAAGATGTCTCCAATCTGCTCTTTGTCTGATATCATCATATTCCTGTGATCCATTATCTGTGAGATATTGTTGATTTTCCTCCTATGAGATGCATGCATGTGGTAGAAAGTTGTATTTTTGTCCCCATTTTGTAGCCAGTGTTGCTTGGCTCTTTGTTTCCATTTCAATTATTCCTCATCTAAGGATTGGTGAATCTCATTTTGAAGCTGTTTAGCAATTTCCACATGATCCCCACTGCCTTCTGCTTGTAATTCTCCTAGTCTTTTCAGTTTCTGTCTGATTTCCTTTGGTGCTCTCTTGTTTACATTAGCATTCCATTTTCGTAAGACAGTTTCACAGTTCAACAGCCTTCTTCTCATGGTTTCAATGGCATTTGCCCCATGTGCAGGTTTTCTCCAATCTTCTTTGATAGTTTTTGCACACTCTTCTTTCAAAGACCATGCTGCTTCATATCTGAAGCACTTTGTTTGATAGGGACAATTTTCTAGATGGGATCCCATGGAGATAAGCAGGGGAGAGTGATCTGACATCAGAGCTGGGAGGACATTACAACAAGAGTCTTTAAAGTAAACCATCCATGGTGGGTTGGCTAGTGACTAGGACATGTAATAAATACTTAAAAGTAAAAGATAAAAGCCATTTGCATTGGTGTGCATATTTGAGATGCACATTTGGCATGCACCCTAGTGTTGTTCTCAAAATAATATTGCCTACGAATTAGCTATGTTTAATGTCAATATCGTATTGATGCAGAGATCTGGATCAAATGTCACTGAGCTGACAAATTCGATGTTGATGTCATTGGACTATTTTAAAAAGGCAAATCCGCGTAAATATGATACAAAAAGATGAAGATCCTAGAACTTGAAGAGATATTGAGCACACACTAGTATTTTAGTGATAACTTTGACTACAAATTTTGGGATCGCACATATGACTCCAATTTGGAAAAATATTTACGCTTGGTGGTCACTGTCTCAACCTCAAAATCAGCCCTTTTTTTTTCTCCAAATTGTCTATTTAAGTTAATTTTTTATGGTGACATTTTGCTTTCTGTTTTGAGAAATGATTTTTGTTTCCAATTTGGGGCTAGATGCTCATTTTATTGCTTTTTTGGACAGTTGGCTTTAGCTATTTAAGCTCAACTGATGGGCTTCAGAATGAACTTTTTGACATTTATCAATAAACCCTAATCTTTGAGTTTATCCCAAGGTTTTCTTTCTGTTTGCATTTTTCTCAATCTCAATATCTAATTTTCGCTGCTTAACTAGCCGTCAAAATAAGCCCTATTCTATCCAGTGTCACATATGTTTGCAAAGAGTTCTTTTACTCATCATTTATATACCACACACCTGTTGAGGGAAAGAAATAAAGAGATAAAAAATAAAAGCAGATCTATAGTGTAGAGATGAGAAGCATAATTTTTTGTTTGCAAAAAATGTCTTGACATTTTCACCAATTATATTTTTAGCTTCATAAAGTTTGTAAATAAATCTAGAGCAAACAAGTTAGATGAACCGAGGGTTGTGAAATTCTGTATCATGAGGACTATTATGTAGTACGAATGTAGCTGTCCACTAAGACTTTTTTCAGATTTGTATTATTTTTTTTTTAAATTACAAAAAGGAGCTAAAATTAAAAAGAAAGAAAGAAGAAAACATAATGAAATCAATAACATGAGATTTTATTCCTCTACCAAGGGCTGCAACCTGAGCAGCAAAAAAAAGACTGGGACAGAATCGACCTAATCCGCCAACAGTGATGCATGAACCCGACCAACACTGTTTGGGTCGGGTCGCATGTTTTTTTGCACTAGAATTTGCTTGTCTGATTCTCAAAGATTGTGGCCTACTGTTTTTGCAGCATCTTAATGGGAATTGGGTTGCGTTGGAGTTTGAAACTATATATATCAGCAATAACAAAAATTATCAAAACCATCTCTTATATAGTTATACAACTGTGTGTAAGTTAATCAAAATCATCAATTTTACACTCAAATGAGTTTGGAGAAAGTTCTTGAGTTTTGATACATAAAAACCTCCACACAAACTAATATATAGCAACCTCAAACATGCAAAAACAATGGCAATAAAACAACCCCTGGTGCATAGCTCATGATATCTCAGCAAATCATGTGTTTGTTGTGTATCCCAGACTTTAGACAAAAAGGCAAAAACCATCTTCCCTTCTTAGAAACCTCAAATATGGATAAGTCCAAGCAACTTTCTCCATTATAATCTTGCCCGAATTGTTCACCACAACAAAGGAAGAAACCATTATCAACTACGGTCAAGAATAAAGTTGTGCCCTTTGAACTAAGAAAAAGACAAACAATGTGTGGAAATGATGTAACTATCATTCAAGAAAATTAATATAATTAAAGTTAGTATTACATGAAACCTACTCCCTGGCTTGCCAACTCAAGGGCTTCAAACCAAATCATAAAACCAAGAGTTTTTCTTGTTGCAATGTAAGGAAAGTAAAATCATTATTTTTCTTTGTGAAAGAAGAAAATGTCTAGATATCTATTTCAATTTCTGATTGGAAAAAAAAAATGATAGAGAGAAGTTTTAGATTTTCAGTTTTAGTATTCATGTTGTTCTCTACTTTATATACCAAAACTCTCTGCTTTTCGGCACACACAATCAAAATGAAATCAAAGACGTAGAATTCCATTTCCGGTTCTATTCTCAACTCTACTTTTGAATTCTTTCAATTTGAATTTATTTTCCTGGAAAATTGCACTTAGTAGTTAATAAAATGATCAAATCATTTCACAAAATTTTACCTGGAGCTTCCTTTAGCTATCATTGGAAGTCTTGGACATGTTGTGAATGACCTTCACCTCGGGAGGAAGCAGAGGCTTTGGGTGGAACCTTCGTACAGGTCTTTGAGACCTTAAAGGAGATACCCACATTGGAGGGTTTTAAGAAAATGTTTCAAGGTAGTGTTTGGGTCATATGAGAAGGCGGGGTAAATAAAAGAGACTAAGGATGGGAAAGTTTGGAAATTTTTGGGGTAAAACAAACAACCCTAACGAGAAACAAATGTTGTAGTTTGTTCGTTATCTTTGTGATGCATCTGATATGGGGATCTATTAAGAAAAAATAAAGATGAGAGAGGGAAGATGCAGGAGAGAATTTTGTTTTTTCTTTTGATCGAAAACAAAAGAGAATTGCGATGATGAATAACTGTTAGGGTTTAGATAAGTTATTGAGTGAGAGTGATAACTCATTGGGTCATCCGTTTCAACCGATAATTGTGTGTAACAAACCGGTATTAGGCTTGATCCGATGGACCCAGCTTTAGTTAGGTGGGCTCATGTCAGGTATTTCAAACGAATAGGGCCCAAGGCCTTTTATGCATAGGCCTACCTCTACCTATGACCTAAATCTTTGTGATTGGCTAATAACTCAGAGGACTTATAGGTATGTTTTTTTTTTCCTTTTTTTTTTGTGTTTGTATTTTGTATTTTGTTTTTGTTGGGAGTTGTTGGCCGTTTTTTTTCACTCTTTTCTCTTTTGCTTGGTCAGAGACTTATTGGTATGTAGTTGTGATTGAAGACATTGGTTGGGGACTTATTAGTAGTTGTGAAGACATTATATACATAATTACGAATTGGACAAGTCCATATAATTGGTGAACAATACTTTTTTAATAGTAAGCATCATTTGTTTTTATTTTTACTTTTAATATTAAGCAATACCTTTTTAATTTTCTTTTTTTAAATCAAATATTGCATTAAAATAAACTAAGAATATAAGAAGAGAAGATGGGGACTTCAACAAAAACCTCATAACTATTAATGCAATACAAGCATAAAACATAAAACAAGAGGCAAAATATCCAAGCCGGTTTTGCAATCCAATAAATAGATTATTTAGATACATTTTGAAGCTGCAATCCATAAAAGATAATTATACTCTACTATTTTGGAATTGATTGTAGAAAACTTCCTATTAATTCCAAATATCGCACAACATTCTAGAAGTGGAGAAAGAGTTATTACCAGCCCACTATGACGATCTGGTCCTTATTTAGTGTAGTCAAGAGCCCCCTGCGTGATCCGGTGCGGCTATGCATTTGTCCATGACAGTGAATGAAAAATAAATACTCCAAATATAAAAGAGAGATAGACACACATATTTGCTTAATTCAACATATTACCTATGTCCACAGGCTGGGTTTTTGGGAAGGGAAGAGTTCATTATAATTTGCTTATTTATAGTCTCTCATAACATCTTTTTCCTCAATGTACAATAGAGATCTATAATATATCTACTGGAGAATATCTTCTCGCTGGAGCTCCTCTCCTAAGGTTGAAAAAGTTGAAGAATAAGTCGAAATTCCCTTCAGGTCGTCTGGTTGCATCTTTTATTATGCCCCTCTTTTGCATGCCCCTAGGGAGTGGTGAGAATTTGCCGCCTTCCCTTGTGCCTCTGCCATTCTTTATTCTCTCCTTTCCATATTATTTTAACACCCTCCCTTTGCTTGTCCCTGTTGGCGTGAGTTATCATTAGAAACAAACGAGAAATTATAGGAACTTCACATTTGTAATATCTCGTAGAAAAAGGAGTGCGTGATTCTAACCGTAGCCGTATATATCCGAGATTAGGTTTCTATTCTTGTTACCTATGTATAGTGTTCTTCATGTAAACGTAAAATATACTAAATGGAAATACAGACTTTTGACATGGTATCAGAGCCAGACAATTTTTGGTTCTCTGGTATCACCATCTAAACACCATCTTATCTAGTTCATTCATTTTTCCTGTCCATGGCAGACTCCGGCAATTCACACACGTCTGGTGACTCGTGCCCCCTTTCTAACTCCATTCTTGAATTGACTACCAAGATGACCGAAGGTTTTACCAAAGCCCAGTCCCTGACTATCATTACTGAAACTTCTGCTGCTCCGATGGACATCAAGTTTGATGGTTCCAACTATGCTTTGTGGTCCTAGGTTGTCGAGATGTATATCTCCGGCAAAGACAAACTGGGATAATCAACGGTGACTCACCCTAGCCTTTCACAACTGACCCCTCCTTCTGCAAGTGGCGTATTGACAACGCCATTGTTAAAGGATGGTTAATTAACTCCTTGGATCCCTTACTAATTGGTAACTTCATTCGTTTCTCCACGGCTTAAGCAGTTTGGGATCCCATTACCACTACTTATTTTTATGGTAGTGATACGTCTCAAGTTTATGATCTCAAGTGCCTTGTGACTCAACTACAACAAGGCACCAATTCTATTGAAAAATACTACACTGATTTGCAGAGTCTATGGCGTGAAATTGACTTCCGTCATTCGAATCCTATGGAATGTCCTATTGATATTGAGCACTATAATTGGCTCACCCAAGAAGACCGTGTTTATGTTTTCTTGGATGGACTTGATGATCGATTAGATAAAAGTTGTGGCAATGTACTCTAGATGAATCCTTTCCCCATTGTCGACCAAGCTTATACCCATGTTCAATGCGAGGCCATACAACAACAAGTGATGAGCACAAGGGATGTCGACGTCACCCAAGGTGCGGTTTTGGCCTCCAAAGGTCTCACGTTGGGCCTATTTACCCATGGCAAATTTTCCAAGACTCAAGCCCCCATCGAGGCTACCAAATGCTCTCACTGCGGCAACTAGAATCACATCCGTTACAATTGCTTCCAATTGAATGGGTATCCTAATTGGTGGCATGACCTACAAGTCTGGAAGTGCCACGATGTTGTTGGCACTAGCAGAGGCACAAGTAGAGTTGTTATCGCCGCTATCGAACCAAATATTTTCTCTCATTCCACTAGCCACACGGTCCTAAGATGAATCCCCTCAATAGAACCAAGGTACCTTTGGTTTTGCTTTTCTTAGTCCTAACCAAGATGCGAATAGTTCTACTTAGCTCCTTTACTTTGGGGCCACCGACCAGATGACCTTTGATGCTATGGACTTCTCACAGACTTCTCCTCCACGACGTACCAATAGTGCCAATGCTAATGGGACTATCTCCCTAGTCATGGGAGCAGTTTTTGTGACTCTATCTCCCTTTCTACATTTATCCAACACTTTACTCATTCCATCCTTTTCCCATAAACTGTTGTCTGTAAGTCAAATTACTGAAGATCTGGGATGTGTTGTACTGATTTATCTAACTTTCTATTTTCTTTAGGACATTCTCACAAAGGAGATAATTGGGAGTGGTACTAAGTGAGGGGGACGATATTATGTGGATGACTTCAGTACGGGACGGGCGCATCACATGCATCATCTGATTAGTGCTAAAGAGCAACATATTTGGCTTTGACATCATTGCTTGGGGCATCCCTCTTTTACCTATTTGAAGCATGTTTTTCTTGATTTGTTTATGCATTTACAAGCTTCTGCTTTGAAATGTCATACTTGTATTTTGGCAAAGAGCCATTGAACTACTTATCCGTTAAAAGCATGAATAAAAGTGTCACTCCATTTGCATTGATTCATTTTGATTTGTGGGGTCCCTCACCTATGACTAGTATGTTTGGATTCCGTTGGTTTGTCATATTTGTGGATGATTGTACCTGTATGATGTGGCTTTACTTAATTAAAAACAAAGATGCAGTTCTTCGTATATTTGAAACATTTCAGGGTATGGTTCGCACTCAATACAGTGCCAACATTAAGATCTCCACTTTGACAATGGTAGAGAGTATGTCAATCACCGACTTCAAGCTTATTTCAATCAACATGGCCTAATTCATGAAACTTCATGCCACAAACACCTCAGCAGAATAGTGTTGCAGAGCAGAAGAACAAACATATTCATGCACACTTGTTTTTTGCCCGATGCTATGTCTACTGCGATTTACCTTCTCAACAGGATGCCTTCCAAGGTCTTGAATTTTAAGACTCCCCTCCATGATCTATCCACTCATGTGTCACTTCCCTCAACCTTGATGCTTCCTCCTCGAGATTTTGAATGTGTGGCATATTTGCACCTCCATAAAAACCAACGAACTAAGTTTGATCTTTGTGCACTTCGGGTCTTTTTTTTGGCTATGGCAATCACCAAAAAGGGTACTACTGCTATAATCCTACCACCCAACGGCTTTATGTGATTATGGATGTGCAATTCTTGGAGACCGACTTCTTTTTTTCTACTTCAGCATCCACTTCTCCTCTTCAGGGGGAGAAACAAGGTAAAAAGTTGAATTGGTTGAACCTTGATGGATTTGATTCCCATGATAATGAAGTATTATATACGGATTCCCATATGAACATGATGATTCGAGTGGGCTGAATGACAAGTCAGGTCCTGTTTTGAGTTCTAGAGATAGTATATGTCTTAACGTGGAGCCTAATATATGTCCCAATGTACTTGCACCATCTGTGATTGAACATGTGTCCCCCCATTCTGTAGTACCCACCGACTTATTTCTTGATAATATTCTTGAGGTAAGTGATCTCATTACACCCCTACATTTTTATAACATGGATAATTCTGTGGAATATAGCTTACCTTTTAAGCATAATTGTGGCAAGCCATCAAATAGATATTCACCAGACATTGAAGAGTGAAAGTCAAGGTACCCGATTGCCAACTATGTCTCCCCCAAGGGACTCTCTGTACCCCTCAAGAAATTTTCACAAGAGCTCTCTTCATGCTAGGTTCCCCCTAGTGTTCAGGAAGCATTGGCAAACCCAAGGTGGGCCCAAGCTATAGAAGAAGAAATGAAGGCACTACTTAAAAATGATACATGGACACTCATTCCATTACCTGAACGAAAAAAATAATGGGATGCAGGTGGGTGTTCTCCATTAAACACAAGGCAAATGCATCTATTGAATGATACAAAGTAAGGCTAGTAGCGAAGGGATATACATGTACAGACATATAGTGTTGACTATTAGGAAACCTTCTCACCGGTTGCCAATTTGAATACATTTAGAGTGTTATTGTCTCTCGCAGCAAACCTTGATTGGCCTTTGCATCAATTTGATGTTAAGAACTCATTTCTCCACGATAATCTTGAAGACGAGGTCTACATGGATGTCCCTCCAGGTCACACGGCATCATCAAAAACTGAAGTGGTGTGTAGATTGTAGCGATCATTGTACAGCCTGAAACAATCACTTCAAACACGGTTTGGACGATTTAGCTTGGCAATGAAGAAATATGGCTTCCAACAAAGTAATTCTAACCAATCGGGCAAGGTAACGTCTTTGATAGTCTATGTAGATGATATGATTATCACAGGAGATGATGCAGAAGAAATATCTAGATTTGAGAAGCAATTGGCAACTGAATTTAACATGAAGAATTTGGATGGACTCAAGTTTTTTCTGGGAATTGAAGTTGCCAAGTCTAAATAGGGCATATTTCTTTCTCAACAAAAATATATACTAGGCTTGCTAACCGAGGTAGGAATGTTAGAATGTAAACCTGCAGACACCCCAATTATCCAAAACCACAAACTTGGAGAGTACTCGAGCCAAGTACCAACAGATAAAGAAAGATACCAAAGGTTAGTTGGTAAACTTATTTATCTCTCGCATACTCGTCCAGATATTGCATACGCTATGAGTGTTGTAAGTCAATTTATGCGTAATCCAAGTAAGAGTCATAAGGAAGTAGTGATTCAAATACTTTGATACTTGAAGTCATCTTTGGGCAAAGGCCTTATGTTTTCAAAGAATAATAGTCAAGTGAAGGTTGATGGCTATACAAATGTGGATTGGGCAGGTAATATCACTGACAGAAAATCAACCTTAGGGTATTTTATGTTTGTTGGAGGAAATGTTGTAACTTGGAGAACTAAAAAACAAAAGGTGGTGGCACTGTCAAGTGCGGAAGCAAAATTTAGGGGAATGGCTAAGGGTCTTTGTGAGCTTCTCTGGCTAAGAAAGCTTCTAACTGAAATTGGTTTTGCTCCACTTCTAAAATGAACCTATTTTAGGACAATAAGGCGGCAATTTCCATTTCTCACGATCTTGTTCAACATTACCGTACTAAACATGTGGAGGTAGACACTTCATCAAAGAGAATCTTGAAGCAAAAACAATTTAGTTCCATTTGTGAAATCTGAAGATCAATTGGCAGATATACTTACAAAAGTTGTGTCTAGCAAGGATTTCTGCAGCTCACTTAACAAGTTGCACATTCAAAACCACTATACATCAACTTGAGGGGGAGTGTTGACTTGACTTATCATTAGAAGCAAACAAGAGAAATTATAGAAACTTCATATTTGTAATATCCCGTAGATAAAGGAGTGCGTGATTCTAGCCGTAGTCGTACATATTCGAGATTAGGATTCAATTCTTGTTACCTATGTACGTATATTGTTCTCCATGTAAACGTAAAATATACTGAATGGAAATACAGGGTTTTGACAGTCCCCTGCTTGTCAGATCTTCTCTTCCTCTTTTTCATCCCAACAAAGTAGGCTTTAATCTTCCGTGACTTCGGTGTCGGGTATTCGTTCTACCCTCAACAAATTCTACGTAGTAGCTAAATATTCGAAGTTGTTTAACTATAGGAAGTCCTCGTTCGTGTTACCTATCGGTGAGAATTGAATTGAATATTAAAATTGGGGATAGCTAAATTAAAATATATTCACTCGCTTTATGTGAGTATTTGGGTCGATCTTAACAAGTTTTTAATTAGCATCAAAGTTGGTTCACTAAAGTTAAGATTATTCTAATGAGTGATCCTGGATTTAAGTTTCAGACCGACAGATTCCCAAATGGATTACTAAAAGCTCTGTATGAGCAAGAAGCTGGATATGAAGGACAAGAAAAACTACATGAGTGGTATTAACGAGATCAAGAAACATCGATGAAATTAGATCCCGTTGAGAAAAATGAAAAAATCTATATAATTTTTCTTCTGGGCTGAAAAATCAATAAATCAATGCGTTGTATCAGGTAGTTGTTTTAGAAACTCGATCGACTTATCACTTTCCAACAATAATCATATGCATGAAAGACAACATATATATAATATCTGTGTATTTAAATAACAGAGCATTTGCTCATTACAGCTTACAATTTCAGATATTTCTTCATCAACTATGTATTCTTATACCCAGTCTAAGTTGTTTAACATCTCCCCTCGTGACCAGCACGGCCTGACATTTCCCACCCCCATGCCATTGCCATGTACAAAGTACATGTACCGTATGTATTCTTTTAGGACTTCTTCACGCAACGGCGTTCTCGGAGAACTCACTGCCTGCCCGTGAGTCCGTGACTTTCTTCAGATCACCAGATTAGACCACTCAATTGGGACCCCAACAGCTTAAGTACATGACCGTCCTCAAAGACTCTTCTGACTTCTTCATTTTCTCTCTTCCTTTGCTTGAAACCACTGCAGAAGTTGAAGAGGAGAGGTTCTTAGTCTGAGATAACGACCGGAGATGGTTCTTCGTGTTTTGCTGAGCGGATCTTATAATATTATTCCACCTGCATATACCCATCTGGTCTTTCATGGCCTCCACAACTCCTACGCTGGCTGCTACAATAGCTCTGCTCGTTGAACTCATCTTCTACTTACTCTTCACAAGACTGTTCTTTGCTCTCGAAATTAGAGAAAAGGATTTGTGCTTGATGTGGATAATCATATGGAGCTAGGGGCCTCTTTTTATACGGGGAGAAAGTGATGGAAAGGAGCTCCAGTTTTGGAGAAACCATCAAACTAAACCATTTACTGGTGGTTTTGGGGTCTGGGGAGCAAATGGTTTTTTCGATTGTATAGGGATGCCTTTTTTCTGTCACTTTCAGTTAAATAATGCTGTCCGCTTGAGTTAAATGCGCACGCTGTTTTCCAATATAAATTGTTCGCGGATTGCCACCCCCAATCTTTTATTACGTGTCTCTCTCTCCGCATCAGTCAGCCAGAGTGAAATTTGGGGTATATGAACCTTAATTATGCGCACTGTGGAGCAACCACTTGCTGCCCGTATACGGGTTTACAGAAAGTCATCGACAATCACGTGAGAGCGATCTAATCTCCCAAGTCTAATACTCATATAAAGTCTCATTTGAGTAAGAGCATTAGATGTTCTATTAATGACTAACCTACAATTAAGAAATTATTGCAGACAATTGAATAACAGTTTGTTCGTTCTAACAAAGTTTTAGCTAGCACTCTTATTAGGAAATTCGCTACTAAAGCTTTTCACAGTTCTAAGAGGCTTTCTCCATCTCCCATATTTCTTTCAGCAAAATCGCCTTCTGCCAACACATGATTCAAGTCTTCACATCCCCCAATAACACAACAATTACACCTTGAAACAATCGGGATTCTAAGCTTTCGAACTTGATCAGCAACACTCAAAGCATTAAGAAAAGCCTTCCAAACCATCACTAAAATTTTCATTAGTAGAGATGGATGCCATACCCAGTTACACTGGTTTACTTTTGGAGCACAAACTTGAATATGACTCCAAATAGTTTTCGTTGAAAACTTACCATACACATTCTTAGTCCAAACAAGGATATCATCCCCTTCTCTATTTCTTCCTAAATTGTCCACCACCGACATAACATTTTTGGAACCCACCAGCTGAGAAATGAGCGCAAGGTCCCAGCCAACTTCAAGTTTGTAGTCTTTGACGGTAGTTTTCAAAAAATGAACATTGTGATTTCAATTAATTAGAAGGCCCTCATCCAACCATCTATCATACCAAAAACAAATCTTACCTTCTCTCGCCTTCCAATGGGACAAATTAAGAACCATCAACAAACATTTCGCAATCATCCGCCAATTTTTTGAGCTCTTATTCGAATCCACTAACAAGACATGATTATTCTTCACATACTTTGCTTTAAAAAAATTTGCCTGTAAGGAATCCTCAAAAAGCAAATTCCAAGCAAATTTTACATGAAGAGAAAACTGGACATCATCTAGGCGTTTAATACCCAAACCACCTTCCTCTTCTGGTTGACACAGCTTTTTCCATGCCCTCCAATTTCTTTTCTCCTTTCCTTTCGAAGATCCCCCAAAAAACTTACTAAACCAAGCATTTAGTATATTCAACAATCTTTGGAACCTGAATAGCATATAGCAAATGAATAGGCATGCTCCCAAAATCATGCTTAATCAGAAGCAATTGGGCCCATTGAGAAAGCAATTTTGATTTCCAGTACCAACTCTCTCCCAAATTCACACCACTAAATTCTCCAAATGAATAGCTTTTCGCTTTCCTGAGACAATTGGAACTCCAAGATATCAGAAAGGAAAAAGACCCTCCTTTAAACTTGTAAACCAAAGAAGAGTACATCAACAAGCAGAGGTAATACATTTGAAAAAAATAAGAGAAGGTTTATCCACACTTACCTCCTGCCCCGACCATATAGGTGTAAAAAATATTCAAGATATTATGAAGAGACTTGAGATTGCCATTTGTAAAAGTAACGACATCGTCACTTGGATATGAAAAAGAATCAATGTTACCTTCCACAAAGCCTCGCTTTAGAAGACGAAATAAGATTTCGTCCACCAAAATAAACAAAATGGGAGATAATGGGTCCCTTTGCCGAAGACCCCGACCTCCTTTAAAAAAACCTTTAGAAACCCCATTCATCACCACCGAAAACCATGGTGAAGATATAAAATTATGAATCAAAACACAAACTCGGTTGGAAAAACCAAATGCTTCAACAACATATAATAAAAAAATCTCATTCCACACTATCATATGCTTTCGCGATATCTACATTCATCAACACATTTCCACTCCTCCTCTTCTTATTAATTGAATGAACAATATCCTAAATCAAAAAAATATTATCAAAAATGCTTCTCCTAGGAAGAAAAGCACATTGCTCAGGAGCGATTAATCTAGAAAAATAGGTGTAAGGCATTGTATAAGGATTTTAGAGCAAACTTTATAACTGACTGAACATAAACTTGTAAGCTAAAACTTATCAAAAGTTGCCAGATTCTTCACTTTTGAAATAAGCACCAAGGATGATGTCGTATAAAACTGAGGAAAAGAATTCCCTCTAAAAAAAAAATACGAATCATCTCCACCACATTAGTTTTTACAATATCGCAACAAGATTGAAAAAAATCCCGAACCAAGTCCATCCAAATCCAAACAGCTATCCACTACTATATAAAAACTGCATCTTTCACTTCCTCAATGGACGGCACCTAGCATAACAACCCATTTTCATCCTCCACAATGTTTTTCTCTACTAAATTTGACAAATCGGGTAGACAAGACCTTGGCCGAGATCTCAAAAATTTATCAAAATATTCAACGGCATTTTGATGAACTTCCTCAGGAGAAGATAAATATCACCCATCTGACAAAGTCATTTCATAAATCATCTTTGTTTTAGCTACCTTTACCACATGGAAAAATCTAGCCAAGGCCTCTCCTTGTTGAATCCAACACACCTTAGACATCTACCTAAGCCTTGTTTCTTCACACCTAAGCCAAGTATGCCTAAGCCAAGTATCCAGCTCAAGTTCTGTTATAGCCAAATCTAGTTCCACCTCCTCCGAAAAAGTTTCCTGTAAATTAGTTTCCAACCCTTCAATTCTGAGTTCAAGCTCCCAAATATGCATATCTATCTTCCCGAAAATAGTTTTGTTCGATTCCCGCAAATGATTGTTGGCTCACTTTAACTTCCTTGCTAACCGAAATAATCCCGAATCCCCAACTTTCTCCTCCCACACATTCTTAATCAATGGCAAGAACAACTCATGATCCACCCATATTTGATGGAATTTAAAAGACAGAAAACAATAGAGCTGAGAACTAATTAACTTTAGAACTAAGGAAGCATGATCGGATGTTATTCTAAGCAAATATTTTTAGTGAATATCAGGCCAAGAAGGCAACGCCTGAGAGTTAACCATAGCATGGTCCAACCTCACCCAACTTGTCGCCTATCCCCCTTGACCATTGCACCATGAGAATCAATTACCAGAAAAAGGCACATAAACAAAAACACAGGAATCAATACATTCATTAAACTGCAACAAAGCTGACACTGGCCTAGAATGACCACCCCAACGCTCAGCATCCGATCTAATTATATTAAAATCACCCTCAATCACCCAACTCGAACTAGTCAGAACCAAACTAGTCAACTCCTCCCATAAGCCTCTACGTTCCACTTGAGCACAACGTGGATACACGAAGGAGATATAAATGTCTGAGCCATTCACACCCATACATACTGTAATTTGTTGAGAGCCTTTTGAGACCACATGAATTTGGCAACCATGATTCCAAAGTACCCATATTTTTCCTCCATGATCTTCATTAGTCACACTATTAGTAAAGTTCAAACTATTTTTCAATGTAATCAAGAAATGTTAGGATTGAAAAGTTTCAGCAATCCCTAAAATACATGGCTTAAATGTTTTCACCAAATTCCTCAACCTCTTTTTTGAAGTGCCCAACCCCCTAATATTCCAAAACAATAAAGATTGCATCATATATTCATACGGATGAACTTGCTAGCAGCCCTAGTAGAACTTCTCAACTTAATGCTCACATATTTTTTTTTTTTACTTTTCTTTCTTTTTATCATTGTCAGAATCATAGACATTCTCTTTGTTAAAAAAAATTTTCACTTATGTTGCCTCCCCATCAAAAAAATTTTCAAACTCAGCAATAACCAAAAAAGTACCCTCCTCCTGTCCTCCCTAAATATCACTACACGACCCCACATGCAAAGTCTGCCCCACCTCTTGAGACTCACTATTTTCCATAGGCATATCCGTAGAAGAAGAAACCAAGACAACAACATTTTCTTTTTCTTTAGTTAAGCCTTTGTCAACACAATCTTCCTCGAAAACAAAATCATTTTTCTTTGTCAACATATCAATCTCTTCAATCACAACCTGTTGTCCTAACGTATCATCCTTAGGAGAGACTATCAACGATCTGTCTACAACCTTTTCCTCTCCACCCAACTCAAGCATTACAAACGAGATCAAAACCATTTTTCCTTCACTGACTTTTAAAGAGTCCACATCAATACTATTACATTCAATAAGGATAGTATCCCCCCTATCTTATTTAACTTTTCAACCCCACCATCTGTGCCATCACCAGCATTTTTTCTCACCCAAACATTCTCTCGCGACCAACATCTAGATCATGCTTATCATCCTTAATTTTTTTCCTTGCTCCCTTAGAATTCTTTAAGGAGTGCTCTTGAACCTTATAGCGTCGACAATATGTCGGTAGAGTTTCATACACTACTTCTCGATACCAACTATTAGGATTTTGAGGAATCCCAATCCAAAACCCAGGAATAGGATCACTTGATGCATCCATCTCAACACATACTCGAGCGCTGTCCATTCTCGTAGCACACTTTGTGCAATTATACCGATGTAAAAAATTTTCAAGCTGGCTAACAATATTCCGAAGAAATGCCTCATGATAATAATTCGGAGGCAAACTGTGACGCCCCCAAATTCCGCTTGGGATTGAACGGACATTTGAAGCGTCGGGACATGCAACACAAGGTTACCTGCCCCCGTTCATGACATATAAGATGCAATGTTTCTAACATGCATCTAGCATTATGCAATATTCGCAGCGGATAATCTTTTTCTTTAGCAATACTATGCACCAAACTAAATATATCCCAAATACTTGAAACATAATTCATACATAAAGGCATACTAAAAAGCCGTGATCACCACACTAGTCTAAAATGGTTGTGATCAAAAGAATACTTGAGATACAACTCCAAAAGTACAAGTATTAACCTAAGTTAAATACTATACCATCATCAACATCGCACCGTGGCCTAGTCGACCGTATTCAGTTGGTCAGATTCCAATTCTCCTTTGGGTCCTGTAACAAGATCTACCATTCGGGGGAATGGTAGTTGGGACTACCACAGTGAGATTTGATTACAAATCTCAGTAAGTTAACATAAAACTCACACACAGGTTAAAAATGCATGCATGGCAGTAAAAGCATAAATGCATAATTATAGTCATATATAAACATAGTATAACTTGACATATAGCATGACTTAACCAGAATTTAAACATGAACTGAAACTTGACTTAACATGGCATAAACTTAAGCTTAAAACATAACATGAACAAACAACATAACATGAACGTGAAACATAACATGGACATGAACATAACATAACATGAACGTGATCTTGAACATATCATAAAAGTGAACATAACATGATGTGAACATGAACTTGGAACATAACATAAACATGAACATAACATGTACGTGAGTATAATATAACATGAACTTGATCTGAAACTTGACTTAACATAAACTTGGAATCTTATTTAATTGTCTTGATTAATAATGTGCATTAATACGTACTCCACAGTTGTTGTGGCCCCACGTATTCAAGTAACATAAAACATAATACGTACTCCACAGTTGTTGTGGCCCCACGTATTCTACATGTCACAATTGCTGTGTCTCATGTAGTGTATGCTCCACAGTTGTTGTGGCCCCATACTTCATGCTCCACAGTTGTTGTGGCCCCATGAATTCACATAACATAAAATATAATACGTACTCCACAGTTGTTGTGGCCCCACGTATTCTACATGTCACAATTGCTGTGTCTCATGTAGTGTATGCTCCACAGTTGTTGTGGCCCCATACTTCATGTAACATAAAATATAATACGTACTCCACAGTTGTTGTGGCCCCACGCATTATAAGTAACATAAATATAATACGTACTCCACAGTTGTTGTGGCCCCACGCATTATAAGTAACATAACATAAGATATAATACGTACTCCACAGTTGTTGTGGCCCCACGCATTATAAATAACATAACATAAATATAATACGTACTCCACAGTTGTTGTGGCCCCACGCATTATAAGTAACATAACATAAATATAATACGTACTTCCACAGTTGTTGTGGCCCCACGCATTATAAGTAACATAAATAATAATACGTACTCCACAGTTGTTGTGGCCCCACGCATTATAAGTAACATAAATATATAATACGTACTCCACAGTTGTTGTGGCCCCACGCATTATAAATAACATAAATATAATACGTACTCCACAGTTGTTGTGGCCCCACGCATTATAAGTAACATAAATATAATACGTACTCCACAGTTGTTGTGGCCCCACGCATTATAATAACATAACAAATATAATACGTACTCCACAGTTGTTGTGGCCCCACGCATTATAAGTAACATAACATATAAATACGTACTCCACAGTTGTTGTGGCCCCACGCATTATAAGTAACATAAAATAACGTACTCACAGTTGTTGTGGCCCCACGCATTATAAGTAACATAAATATAATACGTACTCCACAGTTGTTGTGGCCCCACGCATTATAAGTAACATAACATAAATATAATACGTACTCCACAGTTGTTGTGGCCCCACGCATTATAAGTAACATAACATAAATATAATACGTACTCCACAGTTGTTGTGGCCCCACGCATTATAAGTAACATAAATATAATACGTACTCCACAGTTGTTGTGGCCCCACGCATTATAAATAACATAACATAAATATAATACGTACTCCACAGTTGTTGTGGCCCCACGCATTATAAGTAACATAACATAAATATAATACGTACTCCACAGTTGTTGTGGCCCCACGCATTATAAGTAACATAATAAATATAATACGTACTCCACAGTTGTTGTGGCCCCACGCATTATAAGTAACATAACATAAATATAATACGTACTCCACAGTTGTTGTGGCCCCACGCATTATAAATAACATAACATAAATATAATACGTACTCCACAGTTGTTGTGGCCCCACGTATTATACATATCATAACATGTCTTATCGTTCTTAATGCATGAGATATTATTTAATATCATATACTTTTCTAACATGGCGTATACTTGTAAATGGCATAATATGATTTAATCATAAACATTTCATGGCATACATGTATCATATGGCATACTTAACATGGCATACTTATAACATACATCATTGTATGACAGAAAAGATTATGTAACAGATAATTATTCATGAGAGATTAAATCATACATAGCAGATAAACATGTAATGACATAGCATGACATGGCATATACGAGAACATACATACATAAATTATAGTTCTCTTACCCATCACACATACACAATAAACTGATAGTAAGTTAGAGGCTAACTTACCTCGATCGTCGCGTTCTATGAGAATAGAGCGCGAGACACGAGGAACTGCACAACAGCTGGAAGAGGAACACTCAAGTCCTTAAGATTTTCACTTCTGAACTCAATTGCCATATTGTAAGCACTTGCAACACCACGGCCAACTTGAGGTTTCACTATACTCGGAAGAGATAAATTGACTTCAGAAAGCCTTTGCACTAAAACAAGTTCATTAAAATTATCAATAACAACCAAACAAACAACTCATTTCTCAATCCATATACTCTTAGCCATAGTCAACCACAAGATGACACCAGTCATCCCGGACTATAATCCATATCATCACTGCTTCGGGACACTGTCATACAGTTTCCCAACATTACACCATACGCTCCACACTTCTCTGCTACGCCATTCAACCCTTCGTGACACGCCATCCGATGTATCACGACTTAGTACAGAGTACACTCACGTAACTCTCTTCCATTCACACTACAAAACCCATCACTGCGATACACGTCTCACGGAGTACGCGCTACGCGTACTTCCTTCGCTACAACACTCATCAACACGATGCACATCACACGATGCATCGCCATACCACACGGAGTACACTACATGCGTACTCCCTTCCTTCTACGACCCACATCACTACAGCGCATGTCGCGCGGCGCGTCGCTGCATTACACAGAATACGCTACACGCGTATTCTCTTCACACAACCCGCCGTATCACATCTACGGCATCCATCTCACGCCTATACTTCACAGCACAGTCCACAAAACTACAAAATCAAGCCTAACACTTCACAACCACACTTCGTTTCACAACTACGCAGCGAACTCCACAAACACTAACTACACAGTCTACAGCCAACCAAATCAACTATGTTAAACATAAATAACTAAAGATAGAGGGTTAAGACGAGAGAGATGTGATTGCTGTCGGGAAAGAATCCAAAACTGATAATTTTAGCGGGCTGTTACATCCTCCCCTCCTAAAAAGAAGATTTCGTCCTCGAAATCGACGCAAGTACAAACGTAAAACACGCTTAAAACACTGTAGATAGTTTGAAAAAAAAGAACCGTCCGTCACCCGACAAGTGCTGCAAAGTCTAGGGGCCTACTCTATGAATTTAATACAGCTGGCGATTTGAACAAACGCCTGATGTTGATAACAACCGTGATTGAAGGCTTTAAGTTTCTATAAAAAAACAGGATCATCTTCATCCATCGGAAAGAAAAACATCGCTTCTTGACCTGTGTTTTGTTTTTCCATAACAAAATAATGGCTGGGCAAAACTCTTCCACTAATGTTCCAGACTTGAATCAGGAACCCTTGACGCATCAACCATCAATCTTTTCTCCTGAGGTCGTCAATACTACGATAGGAGCAGCGAACTGTTCTTCTAGTAGGACTGATTCTGAGATTATTACAGAATCATGGAAGCTCAGTAGTCAATATGCTGCCTCTGTTACGATCATGTCTCGGAGGTTACTGGCGAGGGTAAGTGAGATTGATCATCTTAACATCCAAATATCTGAGTTACAACAGAAGCTTGCTAATAAGGATAGAGAAAATAAAAGGCTACAGCAAGAAAACCAAGAGTTGAAGAAATTTGCAGATTGGTATGCTCATGATCTGCAACCACGAATAGAAGAGCTGGAACGAGAAAGGATTCAGATACAGGGTCAACATCGACAGATAACCGCAGAGGTTCATCGTTTTCTAGAGAAATAGGGACAAACTACTGTTAATCTAGCTGGCTTAGTAAGAAACTTTTGACAAAGCGTGTCCAGCATATCTTGTATTTCTTTTGACTAAATAAAATTTGAAGAGAAACTAGTTTGTCTTCTTCTTTATGTTATCTCTATAAAGTCAGTCTTCAACTCAATCCAATATGCATCAAAACTTATTCTCATCTCTATAACTCCTCTGCATTCCTTCAACATTCTCGCCTTAAGTTTTCAGTTCTTTTCTCAATGGCTCAATCTTCTAACATTTCCCTAGATCCATCCATGAGGTATTCAGCACCTCAACCTCCTGTCCTTTCTGCAGCTGCCATTGGTGCCATGATGCAGCAAGAAAATACTAGTATGGCTAATAAGTCAGACTCCGATGCTATCTATGACTTGGTGAGTCTTGGGACTCGCTACTCATCCTCTATTGTGGCTTTTTCCCAGCGGGTACAAGCCAAAAACAATGAGGTTGAAAGGCTTAAAGAACAAATTGCTGTACTACAACGAATTGTTCAAGAGTCTCACACCAGGGAAGGAATCCTTCGGCAGCAGAATAAACAGCTGAAAACTCTACTGGATTCTTCATTCCGTTTGCCAGTTCCCATGAATAGGGATGATATGATATTGTATGAAGAGAATGAGCGTCTCCAACATGAGGCTAAGAACCTCAAGTTTATGTAGAAGCATTTTATTAAAAAAAAAATCTCTATATTTATGAACTCTGGTTTTATCCTTTAAGAGATATTCGTAACATGCTTCATACCTATTTCTCTTCTAATCATACATAATCTATCTTCTGGTAAAGGTTTTGCGAATAAATCTGCTAACTGATCATGTGTGTTTGTGAACTCTAACACTATATCGCTTTTCTGCACATGATCTCAAAGAAATTCAAGCCTAATGAAGACTAAAATCTCAAACCTAGTATTTGGTGCATTTCCTAAGAACATATGGATTTACAACCCAGAGACGTATTGCTCTGATACCACCTGTGACGCCCCCAAATTCCGCTTGGGATTGAACGGACATTTGAAGCGTCGGGACATGCAACACAAGGTTACCTGCCCCCGTTCATGACATATAAGATGCAATGTTTCTAACATGCATCTAGCATTATGCAATATTCGCAGCGGATAATCTTTTTCTTTAGCAATACTATGCACCAAACTAAATATATCCCAAATACTTGAAACATAATTCATACATAAAGGCATACTAAAAAGCCGTGATCACCACACTAGTCTAAAATGGTTGTGATCAAAAGAATACTTGAGATACAACTCCAAAAGTACAAGTATTAACCTAAGTTAAATACTATACCATCATCAACATCGCACCGTGGCCTAGTCGACCGTATTCAGTTGGTCAGATTCCAATTCTCCTTTGGGTCCTGTAACAAGATCTACCATTCGGGGGAATGGTAGTTGGGACTACCACAGTGAGATTTGATTACAAATCTCAGTAAGTTAACATAAAACTCACACACAGGTTAAAAATGCATGCATGGCAGTAAAAGCATAAATGCATAATTATAGTCATATATAAACATAGTATAACTTGACATATAGCATGACTTAACCAGAATTTAAACATGAACTGAAACTTGACTTAACATGGCATAAACTTAAGCTTAAAACATAACATGAACAAACAACATAACATGAACGTGAAACATAACATGGACATGAACATAACATAACATGAACGTGATCTTGAACATATCATAAAAGTGAACATAACATGATGTGAACATGAACTTGGAACATAACATAAACATGAACATAACATGTACGTGAGTATAATATAACATGAACTTGATCTGAAACTTGACTTAACATAAACTTGGAATCTTATTTAATTGTCTTGATTAATAATGTGCATTAATACGTACTCCACAGTTGTTGTGGCCCCACGTATTCAAGTAACATAAAACATAATACGTACTCCACAGTTGTTGTGGCCCCACGTATTCTACATGTCACAATTGCTGTGTCTCATGTAGTGTATGCTCCACAGTTGTTGTGGCCCCATGAATTCACATAACATAAAATATAATACGTACTCCACAGTTGTTGTGGCCCCACGTATTCTACATGTCACAATTGCTGTGTCTCATGTAGTGTATGCTCCACAGTTGTTGTGGCCCCATACTTCATGTAACATAAAATATAATACGTACTCCACAGTTGTTGTGGCCCCACGCATTATAAGTAACATAAATATAATACGTACTCCACAGTTGTTGTGGCCCCACGCATTATAAGTAACATAAATATAATACGTACTCCACAGTTGTTGTGGCCCCACGCATTATAAGTAACATAAATATAATACGTACTCCACAGTTGTTGTGGCCCCACGCATTATAAGTAACATAATATAATACGTACTCCACAGTTGTTGTGGCCCCACGCATTATAAGTAACATAACATAATAATACGTACTCCACAGTTGTTGTGGCCCCACGCATTATAAGTAACATAACATAAATATAATACGTACTCCACAGTTGTTGTGGCCCCACGCATTATAAGTAACATAAATATAATACGTACTCCACAGTTGTTGTGGCCCCACGCATTATAAGTAACATAACATAATATAATACGTACTCCACAGTTGTTGTGGCCCCACGCATTATAAGTAACATAAATATAATACGTACTCCACAGTTGTTGTGGCCCCACGCATTATAAGTAACATAACATATAAATACGTACTCCACAGTTGTTGTGGCCCCACGCATTATAAGTAACATAAATATATAATACGTACTCCACAGTTGTTGTGGCCCCACGCATTATAAGTAACATAAATATAATACGTACTCCACAGTTGTTGTGGCCCCACGCATTATAAGTAACATAAATATATAATACGTACTCCACAGTTGTTGTGGCCCCACGCATTATAAACTAAATATAATACGTACTCCACAGTTGTTGTGGCCCCACGCATTATAAGTAACATAAATATAATACGTACTCCACAGTTGTTGTGGCCCCACGCATTATAAGTAACATAAATATAATACGTACTCCACAGTTGTTGTGGCCCCACGCATTATAATAACATAAATAAATATAATACGTACTCCACAGTTGTTGTGGCCCCACGCATTATAAGTAACATAACATAAATATAATACGTACTCCACAGTTGTTGTGGCCCCACGCATTATAAGTAACATAACATATATAATACGTACTCCACAGTTGTTGTGGCCCCACGCATTATAAGTAACATAACATAAATATAATACGTACTCCACAGTTGTTGTGGCCCCACGCATTATAATAACATAACATAAATATAATACGTACTCCACAGTTGTTGTGGCCCCACGTATTATACATATCATAACATGTCTTATCGTTCTTAATGCATGAGATATTATTTAATATCATATACTTTTCTAACATGGCGTATACTTGTAAATGGCATAATATGATTTAATCATAAACATTTCATGGCATACATGTATCATATGGCATACTTAACATGGCATACTTATAACATACATCATTGTATGACAGAAAAGATTATGTAACAGATAATTATTCATGAGATATTAAATCATACATAGCAGATAAACATGTAATGACATAGCATGACATGGCATATACGAGAACATACATACATAAATTATAGTTCTCTTACCCATCACACATACACAATAAACTGATAGTAAGTTAGAGGCTAACTTACCTCGATCGTCGCGTTCTATGAGAATAGAGCGCGAGACACGAGGAACTGCACAACAGCTGGAAGAGGAACACTCAAGTCCTTAAGATTTTCACTTCTGAACTCAATTGCCATATTGTAAGCACTTGCAACACCACGGCCAACTTGAGGTTTCACTATACTCGGAAGAGATAAATTGACTTCAGAAAGCCTTTGCACTAAAACAAGTTCATTAAAATTATCAATAACAACCAAACAAACAACTCATTTCTCAATCCATATACTCTTAGCCATAGTCAACCACAAGATGACACCAGTCATCCCGGACTATAATCCATATCATCACTGCTTCGGGACACTGTCATACAGTTTCCCAACATTACACCATACGCTCCACACTTCTCTGCTACGCCATTCAACCCTTCGTGACACGCCATCCGATGTATCACGACTTAGTACAGAGTACACTCACGTTAACTCTCTTCCATTCACACTACAAAACCCATCACTGCGATACACGTCTCACGGAGTACGCGCTACGCGTACTTCCTTCGCTACAACACTCATCAACACGATGCACATCACACGATGCATCGCCATACCACACGGAGTACACTACATGCGTACTCCCTTCCTTCTACGACCCACATCACTACAGCGCATGTCGCGCGGCGCGTCGCTGCATTACACAGAATACGCTACACGCGTATTCTCTTCACACAACCCGCCGTATCACATCTACGGCATCCATCTCACGCCTATACTTCACAGCACAGTCCACAAAACTACAAAATCAAGCCTAACACTTCACAACCACACTTCGTTTCACAACTACGCAGCGAACTCCACAAACACTAACTACACAGTCTACAGCCAACCAAATCAACTATGTTAAACATAAATAACTAAAGATAGAGGGTTAAGACGAGAGAGATGTGATTGCTGTCGGGAAAGAATCCAAAACTGATAATTTTAGCGGGCTGTTACACAAACCAAGGAGAAACACCCAAACAAGCACCAGTGCAGGTTCATTTTCTTCACAAAAATCAGTCGTCCAGTGGAAAACCCTATAATGATAACCATCCACATCACAAGATTCACGTGCAAAATCTTTCAAGAAATCCTCTTCATTAGCAAATCGAACGAAAACATTCCAATGCTTCCTTATAGAAGAAACCATAGGCTAATTATCAAGACCCCAACGATTCCTAATAAAGGATCTAATAATATTTAGATAAGGCCTTTGACGGAGAAATTTCATCTCCAAAGAAAACTTGAACGGTTATGTCGAGAGTGCAATTTCTTCCATGGAAAAAACCACACAGAAATCTCCATCAACCATTTTTGGAGCACACAAGGGAATCATCACCTCCAGCAGGGGTTATGGTGATTGCGCCACCATATATGAAAGAATGACTAGAAGAAACCGACGCCATAGGCCCACCCAGGGCCCTGGCGGTAGCCATGCAAGCCCTAAGACATCAAGAAAAGCAAAATCACCAAATTGCCCTTAAATTACGAAGCAAAATTTTACGGAGATCGATTTAGGAAAGGATGAAGCATGATCGACTTGAAAGTGAAAATATGATCTTGAATCATAAAGTTAAGGCAGAGAAATGCCAAGGTGGACCTTAAAAGAAAAGGAAGCATAATGTGCCATCAAAATCCAAAGGATCTAATGGCAAAAAGCTGACCTATTTCTTTTGCAAGAAATATGGTCATGTAAAGAAGTGGTGCATCAAGTATAAAGAGTAGCTTGAAAAGAAATGTAGCTCTATCTCTCATGTGTGTCATGAATCTTTTTTCATTCATGCTCCTAGAAATTCATGGTGGATTGACTCTGGTTCTTCAATCCATATTGTGAATATATTGTAGGGTTTTCTCACCAAATGAAAACCAACAACAAGTGAGCTTTTGAGTTTTCACCGAAAATAAAGGGCATTCACAAGTTGTTGCAGTTGGAGTTTTTAGAGTGATTCTCAAATCAAGACATGCTTTGGATTTAAATAATGCCTTTTATATTTAAAACTTTAGTAGCAATTCAATTTATGTTTCCAAACTTATTATCAAAGGTTATTGTTTCCTTTTTTAGAATACTATGACTATTTTTAAGAATAAAATTTATGTTCATTCTGGAACTTTAGTTGATACCTTGTTTAAATTAGATATTCATCCTGAATTTGAGGAGAAGTATCTGTCTTTGTATTTAGTTGGCATTAAGAGAGACCTTTTGAATGAAAAATCTTCTATACAATAGTGAAAGATATTCGGACATATCTCTATAGAAATGATGAAATAGTTAGTAAAAGAATGGGTCCTACAGGATCTCGATTTTACTGACTTCAAGAATTGTGTGGATTACATAAAAGTCAAGCAAACCAACAATAATTCTAAAGGTTCAAGAAGGAGCTCAAGTGCTCTTGAGATTATACACACAGATATCTGTGGACCATTTCCTACCTCTTGCTTGAATGTTCAGAGATAATTTATCTTATTTATTTATGACTATTCTAGGTATATATATCTCTATTTTTTGAATGAGAAGGCTCAAGTATTAGATGCTTTCAAAGCCTATAAAGAAGAAGTAGAGCATCAAAGTGAAAATAAAATCAAGATCGTAAGATCTGATAAAGGAGATGAATATTATGGTAAGCACATAGAACAAGGACATATGAAGGGTCCATTTGCAAATTTCCTTCAAGAGGAAGGCATTGGTTCCCAATATTCAATGACTGGCACACCACACTAAAATGGTGTTGCAGAAAGAAGGAACTGTACGCTAGTGGATATGGTAAGGAGCATGATTAGTAAATCCCAGTATTCAATGCTTGGCACACCACCACAAATTTTCTTGTGGAGTGAAGCTTTTAAAACTGTAGTGTATATATTGAATAGGGTTCTATCAAAGTTTGTCTCTAAAACACATTTCGAGTTGTGGAAATGGTGGAAACCTAGCTTAAATCATATACACATATGGGGCTATACTGCTGAAATTAGGATTTATAATCCTAACATAAAGAAGTTTGACCCAAGGACAACTAGTGGTTTCTTTATTGGGTATCTAAGTAACATCAAAGGATATAGATTTTATTGTCCTAGTTATAGCCCTAAAATTGTCGAATCTAAAAATGTAAAGTTTCATGAGGATGTTAAACCTAGTGGGAGTGTGAATCCTCGAGAGGTCACTTTTGAGGAAACACTTGAACATGCTACTTTGCCTTCTTTTGGAGGAAAAATAGATCGCAAGATCATGCAATGACACCAATTATAGAACAACATGTTCCCATAAATGAGGTTCAACCTAAAGTTATTCTACATTTATAGTCTGAGCCAATTGAGTCATCTCCAAATGACAATGTAGTGGCTCTAAGAAGATTCTCAAGAATACGTAGGCCTTCTATTCTAGATAATTACATTGTATACCTAACTGAGTCTGATTGTGATGTTGGACTTCCAGAAGACCCAATTACATTTTCACAAGTCATGAGTGGAGATAAATTTACATTTTGGTTGGATGCCATGAGGAATGAGTTAGAATTCATTTACAAGAACTAAGTCTAGGATCTCGTCAAACTACCAGAAGGGGTGGCAACAATTGGCTGCAAATGAATTTATAAAACCAAACAAGATTCTTCTAGTAAGATCAAACGATATAAAGCTAGACTTGTCGTTAAAGGATTTACTTAAAAGGAAGGCATAGATTATCATGAAACCTTTTCTCCAGTCTCTAAGAATGATTCGTTGAGGATAATCATGGCCTTAGTAGCTTATTTTGATCTAGAGCTACATTAAGTGGATGTGAAAACGACTTTTCTCAATGGGGATCTTGATGAAGTGGTATACATAAAACAACCTGAGGGTATCAATGACGACAGTCAGAAAGTATGCAAGTTGAAGAAGTCTCTTTATGGACTAAAACAGGCTTCCCGTCAATGGTATTTAAAGTTTTACAAGATTCTCATCTCATACAATTTTATTAAAAATCTTGTTGATCAATGTATATACTTTAAGGTCAGTGGGAGCAAATACATTTTTCTAATCCTTTATATAGACAATATTCTTCTTGCAAGCAGTGATTAGGCTTATTATATGAGACTAAACAATTTATCTCCCAAAAATTTGAAATGAAAGATATGGGTAAAGCCTCTTATGTCATTGGCATAGAAATTCACAAAAACAGGAAACAAATAGTCTTAAAACTATCTAAAAAGGTCTACACTGAAAAATTTTTACAAAGATTCGGTATGAAAGATTGTAAAGTCTCTGTATCTCCCATAATCAAAGGTGATAAATTTCTTAATGTCAATCACCTAAAAGTGTATTTGAACAAGAGCAAATGAAAAGTGTGCCTTATGCATCTACAGTGAGTAGCTTGATGTATGCTCAAGTTTGCACATGTCCAGACATATGTCTAACAATTAGATTATTGGGCCGCTATCAAAGTAGGTTTTCAACATTGGATAGCTACAAAAAAAGTGATGTAGTATTTGTAAGGAACCAAGGACTACAAGCTAACCTACAGGTATATAGAAAATTTGCAGATGGTTGGCTATTCAGATTCAAATTTTGCCAGTTGTGTAGACACCAGGAAGTCTACTTCTCGATATATCTTTCTTCTTACTGATGGAGCTATATCTTGGAAGAATATGAAGCAATCTATAGTTTCTATGTCTACTATGGAGGCATAATCTATTGCATGCTATGAAGCAACGACACAAGCCATGTGGTTGAAGAATTTCATTTCTAGTCTTAAAGTTGTTGATTCCATTCAAAGACTAATAAAAATTCTTTGCGATAACACCACTGCAGTGTTTTTCTCAAAAAACAATAAGAGCATAAACAAAAGGAAACATATCGACATAAAGCATTTAAGTGTGACAGAAAGCATAAAAAGTAATGTGGTGTATATTGAGCACACCAGTACATATTTGATATTAGTCGATCCAATGACCAAAGATTTACCAGTACAACAGCTTCAGGGTCATGTGGATCATATGGGTCTATTTAAAGTGTAATCTCTCTCATGTTGCTATATATTCCACAAAGAATAAATTTGAATTCAATTTTAGTTTTGTGCATAAAGTAATGAATTCGTTATATCCATTAGGTGATTAAGTTGGAGCAGAATGACTTTTATTAGTTGTTCATAAAATATTTTCAGGGATACTATGTATTGTGACACATGGAAGAGAAATGCTCACTATGGAGAGCAATACGCCATGGTTCTTGTATAGGATACCTTGACAGAATTGAGGGCATTATTTTTGGCCATTTCAGTTTTACATATTAAGCGAACCAAGTGGGAGAATATTAGACTTTTGTTTTCCCTAGAAAATCATTTGTCTTCCCTAAGGTGGTTCACTTCATCTAAAATGATTCACTTTATCTATCAAGTATAGGTAATTTCCCTTAAATAAATAAAGTGGTTAACCCTTGCTATTATTTTATGGATAAAATAATGACGGTAACCCAAAGGTTGTATGAGTAATAAGTAAGGGTCCCTATTCTTGCCTATATAAAGGGACTTGTGTTTTCCATTAGACTCATCCATAAAGTTCTAAGGCAGAAGACTTAGAACTTTATAAGTCTAAGTTGTGCTTGGCCACACAAAATTTTCATCTCAAACACAAAATTCTCATCTCATAATTACAACTTTTCCAAATTTCCATATAAAATATAATAAACTATTCAACTTTTTCTTAACTTTTTCAAATCCCAAAATAATAATAATATTAAAATATAATCTTTTAATATTTCATCTTAAGCTCAAAATTTTTATCTGAGAATTCTCAGTAGCCAAGCGGAACCTAAAAGTTATCTCTCTATAGAAAATCTCTACTCTCTTTTCATAGGTTTTTCAGTTCTCAAACCCAAATAGGTGGAGGTAAAAGATCCTATAGATTTCTTTATTCTTGCAAGATGTTTTTTTTTTAAATTATGGTAGTGAAGTGTATGTCCATGGGTCATGGGTGTAAAGTCCACTATAAGTAGAGCTTTATACATGCCCTTACTCCTCACCAAGATCTTTAAAATTACTTCCATGGAGTTATAAATGATGAATCCTCTTGGAGTTCTCTTGTATCCTTTCTCCCATCCATGTGTACTCGTTATACCCTTAACAGATTCTATGTCATTCATGTTACCTATCGGTGAGAATTGAATTGAATATTAAAATTGGTGATAGCTAAGTTAAAATATATTCACTCGCTTCATGTGAGTATTTTGATAACAACATAATACTTAATATTCATTAACAACAACAAAGATTCTGACCAAACAATTTGTGAAATACATTCAGGGAATGAGTCCCACCAAATTATCAAATCATTTAGATGCTTAGCAAATCTTGCTAAGGTATGAATTACAACATTTTCCATGCGCCCTTTATGGTGTATTGAACACCTTGGAAACCTCTTCATCATTTCTTGCACTTCATGAACCAGATTACCCCAAGCAGACCTCAATTCTCTAGCATCATTCAGTTCTTGAACCATAGACAATGAATCACTCTCAATGATAAGCTCTGAAATGCCCATTGGAATACAAAATTGCAACCCTCTCAGTATTGCAAGTAGTTCCACCTCCATTGGATCAGTAACAATATTTTCTTTTTACTTGCAGAGAACAAAACCCCACCTATTGCATTCCTCAATAGCATTCCCACCCCTACTTTATCCAGTTCTTCAAGGATGGCACCATCTACATTTAACTTGAAGACCCCTTGAGAATGAGGTTGCCAGCAGCAAGTTGGAATCTTCCTCTATTGCCTAACATCTCTTACTTCCTTGTGTTTAGTAGCAATGATCAATGCTTGTTCAATAACTATTTCAGGTTGTAGATTTTTATCCTTTAAGGTTTGTTGGCTCCTCCTATAACACATACCCTAGGCTATGAGAAAATTGTTTTTCAAGATCACCATTTTGTCCTGCTATCATTACATCCATTGCAATCTGTATGAATTCCCTTCTCATGTTAGTATTTAATAATCCTTCAAAATGATGTTGCCATGACTGAATTACTAATGGACAGTAACATAAAGCATGCGCCACATCTTCCTCATTCATGCACCAAATACATTGAGATTCATTAATGATTTGCCTCTCATTTAGTTTCACACGAGTTGGAAGTCCATTCTTGCAGGCTCTCCATGCAAAAATTTTGATTTTATTTGGCAGCTTCATCTTCCATAAGTTTCTCCAAATCTTACATTGACCCTCGGCATTAGAGCACTCCCCATCTTGTTTAGCTAGCTTCTAAATATAGCTATATGCATTTTTAACACTAAACATGCCATCTTCTCATGATCCCATATAATGCAATCAGGTCTCATCTTAGAGTTAAGCATGATTTTCAACACTGACTCTGTTGTTGAAGGTGGGAGCATCCTTCTAACCTTCTCAACATTCCACCAATTTGTCACCTCATCAATTAGATCATTAACTATTAGAGATTCATCATTAATTCCTTGCATAGAGGTCTATAGCAATCTGTGGCCAGGTATCCAATAACCAGTCCACACCTTAATTGATTTACCATCCCTAACTCTCCATTTGCATCCTCCCTTTAGCGTACCTGCCTTTGATCCCCATATGCCTCTCCATACATAGGAAGCAGGTAGATCCCAACCTTGAATTACTGAAAGTAGAAGATGGAAATTACTTTGCCTTAAAGAGCTTATGTAGTAGTGTAGTCTCATCTATCATGATCCTCCAAGCTTGTTTTGCAAGAAGAGCTTGATTGAAAGTCTTAAAATTTTTAAATCCCATGCCTCCCAAAGATTTAGCCTCACACATTCTCTTCCAGCCTACCCATCTGGTTTTCTCTTCCTCTTTCTTCTAACCCCACCAAAAGTTTGCCATCATTTGTTCCAATTCACTACAAAGAGTAGATGGTATTTTAAAACAACTCATAGTGTATGTTGGGATGGCCATTGCAACTGCCTTTATCAACACTGCTTTACCTCCCTGAGACAATAGCTTCTCTTTCCATCCATTTAACTTGTGCCATACCTTTATTTTGAGTTCAAATAAAGCTTGCTTCTTCCTTTTTCCAACCATAGGAGACAGGCCAAGAAATTTCTCATATTGCTAGTATTGCTAAGCCCTCCAAAAATTCATAATCTCTTCCTGTTGGCTGGTATTGACATTTTTACTAAACACCATCGAGGTTTTTTCTTTATTCACCTTCTGTCCTGATGCCCTTTCATATATGCCAAGTAAATGTGGTAAATTCAAGCAATTTTGCAAGTTTTCCCTGCAAAATAACAAAGTCATATGCAAACATAAGGTGGTTTAGCTTCGGAGCACCAGTATAGATTTGTACTCCTTCAATCTGTTTTGATCTTTTTGCCTACTGCAATAGGAAAATCAAACCCTCAGTGCATAGTAGGAACAAGTAAGGGGAAATTGGATTCCCTTGCCTCAGTCCTCGAGTTGGAAAGAAAGGCCCCTTTGGTGCACCATTCTCCAGTATAGAGAAGAAGATAGATTTGACACACACCATAACCAACTTGATCTATTTATCAGCAAAACCCATTCTTTCCATTATGGCTTCTAAAAGCCCCATTCCACCCTGTCATATGCTTTACTCATGTCAAGCTTTGAGGACATAAATCCTTTCCTTCCACTCATTTTCTAACTCAAAAAATGCACAAGCTCATAGGCTACTAGTATATTCTCTATTATTAATCGTCCAAGTACAAAAGCATATTGTAACTTTGAGATAATATGAGGCAAAATCTCTTTCAGCCTATTGGCTAAGACCTTAGAAATTAGTTTATATATGACATTACCTAAACTGATTGGCCTACAATCAAAGATCATCTCAGGCTGTTTCTTCTTAGGGATCGGAGTAATGAAAGTTTGATTTAGTTCTTAAGGGAATTGACCTTGGTTTAGGGCCATTAGAACTGCGTGAGTAATATCTTTGCCAACAACAGACCAATATTTTTTATAGAAGTGAGAAGCCATGCCATCAGGTCCTGGAGCTTTATTTTGATCCATTTGAGTAAGGGCTAGAACCACTTCCTCTGCACTTAAATCCTTAACCAGATTCTCATTCATATCAATAGTCACCCTTCCCCTCAAACCATCTAAAAAGTCCAACTGCCCCACCTCAGCAGAAGCCTTGAACAGTGTACTAAAATACTCAATAGTCAACTTATCCCTATCTTCATTCAATTTCCATCTTCCTTCCTCATCCCTCAGTCCCTTAATCAAATTTTTCTTTTTTCTCTAAGAGGCTTTGTTATGGAAAAATCTGGCATTGGTATCCCCTTCTTTTAGCAATAAAGCTTTAGACCTTTGTCTCCACCTGATCTCCTCCCTCTCCAACCAAGTTTGCATTTTTGTTCTTGCCTCCCTATATTCATCCCTTCTTTGACAGTATGGATCACTAGTTTTTAGGCACTTCAGTTTAGATCTTGCCCTTTCAATACCTTGTTTTACATGCCCAAACTTTTACTTGTTCCATACAGTAAGCTTTTCACCACATCTTTGGAGCTTTCTCATCACAGCATTGCAGCCAATAGCACTTAGCTCCACCTACCATACAGCTTCAATAATGTTTTTACAATCTAAGGATTCCACCCACATAGCCTCAAATCTAAAAAAACAAATTTCATGTCTATGGATCTGTTCTTCATGAGTCCTTAAAATAATAGGCACATGGTTTAAGTAAGCAACTGTACCATGTTGAACTCGAGCTATAGGGTAGCATGAGCACCAACTAAGATTTGTAAGGACCCTATCCAACCTCTCACTGAAACAATGAGCAAACTCCCTTCTATTACACTAGGTGAATTGAGGGCCGGTATATGCTAGATCCCTTAACTCACAATCATCCATCAAATCTCTAAAAGCTTGCATCTACCTCTTAGGTCTTTGTTGCCCCCATGTTTCTCAATATTTCGTTAAACCTCTTAGGTCTATGTTGCCCCCATGTTTCTCAATATTTTGTTAAAGTCCCCCATCACTACCTAAGCTTTGAGGGAAAGCCACTTTCAGTGCTCTAATTATAGCCCAAGTTTCCTTTTAGTGGCATCAAAATGTCCATATATTCCAGTAAGAAACCAAGCAGTACTAGCTGAATCATCACCCATAACTTGTGCATGAATATGTGATCTTGAGAAACTAATTATTGTAATGTTCACTTCCTTCTTCCATAGTAAAGCAATGCCCCCTTTCCTTCCATCACAACTCACAGCCAAACAACTATCGAACCCCAACCTGTATTTCAGTCTTTCCATCTCTTTAACATTTAACCTTGTTTCTTGCAAAAATAAAATCACAGGAACTTCCCTTCTAACCAAGTCATGAAGGACATGGATTCCATGTGGGTTCCCAAGCTCACGTGAATTCCAACATAGGAGGATCATTGGTCTCAGCAAGGCTGTGTAACAGCCTCTATCGATTCATTTTGTAGTGCAATTGGCCCCTCCCCCACCTTCTCTTTTCCTTTAAGCTTCTATTTCTTAAGTGCAACACCTCTTGTACATTCAACTATATTTCTCTTTTTACTATGTATCTCAACAAGAGGATTAGATATTGTACCTAGCACACATGCACGTTTCTTCCATGATCTTGTATTGTGCTGGACTTGCTTTGCAACTACTGGCAGTTGGGCTTGAGATTGTGATATAACCAGACCCTCAGAGATAGGCCCAGTAGGTATGCTTCCTTGACTTGCAGCATCTTCATTACTTACTCCTCCCATATCCATTACCATATTTGAAAATCCATCACTTGCCCTACATGAATTAATCTCCACCCCATCATTCTTAGCAGTTGGCTATATTTCATGCTCCATTCGACAGCTCTCCCCCCTTCTACACCTAACGTATTCTTGCCATTAATAGCAACATTAGTATCCCCTTGATTATTGCCAGAAACATAGAAACTTACGTTACGATGATTTGAGCCACCATTAGCCATTGCACTACCACCCCCTACCTCCCTGTTATCCACCATGTTGGTTCTTCTCCTGGGCAATGAACATTGTCTTCTTCCATCTAAACCAGCACGCAACCACACCCTAAATTGAGAAGAGTTTGTTTGTTCTTGTTTTGCAACCATGCAGGCACCACTCTCATGCAATATTCTTCCAAATTCAAAACAGAAAAGAGGCAACTTTTCATATTGTATTGGAATCCAATACTTCATAACATGCAATGTAATTGTTCTTCCTCTAGCCAACGACTTGTAGAGATCCAAGTTGACTCGAACTCTCTAGAAATTGCCCCATGCCACATTATCTTCTTGTACATCCACATATTCTACTTCACCCAAAGAACCACCTAGCTTTTCACCACATTCCTTATTTATTCCCACCAATGGCATGTTATGAAATTGTGCCCACAGAGTTGTTGTATCAAACTTCATAGAAGTCAGTTGAGTGAAGCCATCAAAAAGATCATTCACAAATATATGATTGTCAAATTGCCACAAACGTCCTTCAAGTATACGTCCTTGATTAGCATGATTGGCAAAAGAAATTGTAAACACATTAGATCCAACTTTTGTAAACATTGCTTGTTCACTTAGCCTCCATATCTTCGACATCATAGCTTCTACAATATTCTTCCTAATGGATTTGTCCATCTAAATTTTATCAATGAGGCACAACTCCCCCTTACGTTGAACATCCAGTGTTGCATGTTGCATCTTTCTCCAAAACAATCGTTGTATCTTCCTCCTCAATGCTTGTAACTTCTCCATTTTGCTGAACCTCACAATTAGAAAAACACTCACTCTTGCCTTCCACCACCCTCAATGACTATTTGGCAAGAATATTTTGACACCAACTTAATCATCCGTTTAAGAGAAAAGAGAAGATACCTTCTTAACTTTATGTGAGTATTTTGGGCCTATGTTAACAAGTTTTTTATTAGCATCAAATCATTAAAGTTAAAATTATTTTTATGAGTGATCCTGAATTTTTTCTTATTCTCTCTTTCCTTGATTTTCCTTTTTATGATTTTTCATACTATTTATCATAAATTTTCCTTATTTGGATTTTTCATACCATCATAATTATGCACATTTCACAACAAGCTCTATGTGCCAGAAGCTGGATATGAAGGACAAGAAAAACTACATGAGTGGTATTAACGAGATCAAGAAACATCGATGAAATTAGATCCCATAGAAAAAAATGAAAAAATCTATATAATTTTTGTTCTGGGCTGAAAAATCAATAAATCAATGCGTTGTATCTGGTAATTGTTTTAGAAACTCGATCGACTTATCACTTTCCAACAATAATCATATGCATGAAAGACAACATATATATAATATCTGTGTATTTAAATAACAGAGCATTTGCTCGTTACAGCTTACAATTTCAGATATTTTCATCAACTATGTACTCTTATACCCAGTCTAAGTTGTTTAACATCTCCCCTCGTGACCAGCACGGCCTGACATTTCCCACCCCCATGCCCATGCCATTGCCATGTACAAAGTACATGTACCGTATGTATTCTTTTAGGACTCTTCACGCAACGGCGTTCTCGGAGAACTCACTGCCTGCCTCGTGAGTCCGTGACTTTCTTCAGATCACCAGATCAGACCACTCAATTGGGACCCCAACAGCTTAAGTACATGACCGTCCTCAAAGACTCTTCTGACTTCTTCATTTTCTCTCTTCCTTTGCTTGAAACCACTGCAGAAGTTGAAGAGGAGAGGTTCTTAGTCTGAGATAACGACCGGAGATGGTTCTTCGTGTTTTGCTGAGCGGATCTTATAATATAATTCCACCTGCAGATACCCATCTGGTCTTTCATGGCCTCCACAACTCCTACGCTGGCTGCTACAATAGCTCTGCTCGTTGAACTCATCTTCTACTTACACTTCACAAGACTGTTCCTTGCTCTCAAAATTAGAGAAAAGGATTTGTGCTTGATGTGGATAATCATATGGAGCTAGGGGCCTCTTTTTATACGGGGAGAAAGTGATGGAAAGGAGCTCCAGTTTTGGAGAAACCATCGAACTAAACCATTTGCTGGTGGTTTTGGGCTCTGGGGAGCAAATGGTTTTTTCGATGGTATGGCTATGCCTACTTTTGGTCACTTTCAGTTAAAATAATGCGCACGCTGTTTTGCAATAAAAATTGTTCGCGGATTGCCAACTCCATTCTTTTATAAATAATGATAGTTTCACCATTCTACTATTATTCTTTTGTTAATTTTTTTTAAAACTATTTTCTTAAAAAAGAATTTACTTGATTGTTAAGAAAATTCTATTAAGAAAGTTGTATATTTTTCAAAAAAGTTTTAATGATTAAGAATGTTAAAAAAATACATAAAAAAAGATAATAAAAAAACAAAAACTTCAAACACCCTATATATATATAGTAGATGGATGGCAAAATGGTAATAAGTTTATCTTTACTCATCTTTTATTACGTGTGTCTCTCTCCCCGCATCAGTCTCCTTTTATATGTTGGCTTCAAATACCCTATAGAGCAAGTCGGAGTCTCCTGCTTGAGCTGAGGAGTTTTTCTCTTGCGATAGGCAAGGCCAGTCCCCTGGTTTCTTGAAACCGAGGGGTTTAGTGAGCAATCCCGCTTATCAACTTCCTTACAGTGAGGAAGTTCCTCTCTCATTCTCGTCCTGCTCAGACAGAGAAAGGAGATCCCTTTAGAAACCTCTTACCAGAAGCTTTCCCTGGAATCCAGTGCTGGTTAGAGATGGAAGAAGCTCTTATAGAAACATGGGGAAAACTTAAGCTGACCGAGCGTGAACAAACTGATGTCCTATTCGATTTAACCACGGAAGAGGCAACTCTCAGACGAGGCAACATGAGTTTACTGGGGCTTGTCATTACAGAGAAAGTGATAAACAGCGAAGCCTTCAAAACTTCAATGAGAAGATTATGGAAGTTACAGGGGGATCTACAAATCAAAGTAGTAGGAAAAAACCTGTTCTTGTTCGAGTTCAACGAAGCTACGGATATGCAAAAAGTAAAGCTTGGAAGGCCGTGGTCTTTTGATCGTCAACTTCTCTGTCTAAACGATTATAATGGTCTGATCTCCCCCAAGGACATGGCTTTCGATAAAGAGCCATTATGGGTACAGGTTCACAACATCCCGCTGGGCGGTATGACAAGGAAAGTAGGTGAACAAACTGGAAGACAGATGGGAAAGGTCCTAGACGTGGATGTAGATGAGCAAGATGTTGGCTGGGGGCCTTACCTACGAATCAAAATTTTAATCGATATTACTAAGCCACTGATGAGGGGAGTCATGGGATCATTCAATGGTACCAGAAAGTGGCTACCCTTTCAGTACGAGAGACTACCCTCTTTCTGCTTCAACTGTGGAGTCATCAAACATAGTCCAAATGGGTGCCAATTCCAAAATTCAGAAAGATCGATGCATGGGAGGAAAGAAGTACAATACGGGGTGTGGTTACGAGCTGTAAATCTGAAGGAAAATCCGAAGGAAGTGAAGGCAAGCAAAGGAGGTACCAAAGAAACCCCAGAATATCCAACAGCCCATGAGGAAGAAGGTGATGACGTGGTGAAGGACTGTAGTCACCAAGGAAAAAAGTCAAACAATCCTGACAAGTTGGTAGAAGAACTGCGTCCAACCTTTCCCCAGACAGAACAGCCTTTGGAAAAGGCATTTGACAGAGGAGCAGGTACCTCGGGCGCACAAACAGGTATGGTTTCTGATCTACAAGCAGTTGAATCCCCATTTGTTTCAGTTTCTTTTAGTAAACAAATAGAGCCCGAAGTAGCAAGTCAAAGTCCTCCTGTTGTTACTAAAGTTACTTGAAATACAATAGCTGAAGGTTTGGATTCCAACCTTGGGAATAGGAAAGGGTTACAACATAAAGAATCTCAAAAACAGAACTCTCCCCCGACCTTAGTTCTTAAGGAGATTGACCCAAACTTACCAACCCCCCACCAAACCAGAACATGGAAGAGAAGGGCGCGTAGGGAGGGACATATGGATATTGAAAACTTCATAACTGGGGATAACGAAGAGAGTCAGTGTTGTACTAATGAAAACCAACAGGCTAATACTGCAAAAAGGAAGGCCGGATACAAGGAATCGAACAGAAAGAAAGGGAAGTACTCTTTGGAATTGGTAGATGAGGACATAACAGATTTGGCAGAGGCTGGTGTCCAGCCCTGCCTATCCAAATGAGTCTAATAAGCTCGAACTGTCGAGGGTTTGGGAACCCTCGAACAGTTAGAGTACTTAACATGTTAGTTAAGGATAAGTGCCCGGGTTTAGTTTTCCTTATGGAAACTAAATGTAATAGCAAGAGAATGGAAGCAATTAGAGTGAAACTGAAGCTTGAAGGATGCTTTACAGTGGAAAGTTATGGAAGTAGTGGGGGTCTTGCACTACTATGGGGTCATGAACTTGTGGTGCAGATCCAAAGTTTCACAAGATGGCATATAAGTGCGTTGGTGAAGGAGAGAAACAACCAGCATCAGTGGTTTTTTACTGGCTTTTATGGCCACCCCGATACCTCAAAACGTGATAGTAGTTGGGGATTATTAAAGGCTATTAAGGACCAAACCTCTTTGCCCTGGATCTGTATAGGAGACTTTAATGAAATAAAAAGTCAAGAGGAGAAATGGGGTGCTGCACCTAGGCCTTACAGGCAAATGGAGAAGTTTAGAGAGGTTCTTAATCAATGTTCACTCCATGATCTAGTCACTAAGGGTCCTATTTTTACATGGTCAAACAACAGAACTGGTCCCAATTTCACAAAAGAGAGACTCGATAGAGCCATGGCTACACCTGCATGGATATCTATTTTCCCAAACAGCATCTGTCAAGCCCTTCCAACTGTAAGTTTAGATCATTCTCCCCTCCACCTAAGGCTGAATTGCCCAAATCCAAGCTGCAGCAAAAGAAAATATGTTTTCAGATACGAAGCAGCATGGTCTCTAAGGGAGGATTGGCAAACAATGATAGCTGAAGCTTGGCAAACATCTACAAATGGGCACCACCTGGATAAGCATTTCAGAGAAAGATTAACAAACTGTCAAAGAAGGCTGTAGCAGTGGGCAACCAATAATAAAAAAACAATATCACATGGTATCCGCAAACAGTTACAGCAGATTTCAGAAATGCAAAACACAGGTCTAGGTGACCATATTAATAGCATGCAGCAACAGCAGGAAGAGGTACAGTGGTTCTTAGCAGAAGAGGAATTAAGATGGAAACAGCGTGCTAAACAACATTGGCTTAAACAAGGGGATCGAAACACAAGCTTCTATCACAAGTATGCATCCCAAAGGAGGAAAACCAACAGTATTAGATTCCTACAAGACCACAACGGAAATGATATTGTCGACCAAGGGCAGATTGCAGCAATGTTTACAGAATTCTTTTCCTCTTTGTTCACTTCATCACACCCTTCTTCAATAGAGGCTTGCATTTCAGGCATGACATCAAAAGTTAGTGAAGAAATGAATAGAAATCTCCTGCTGGAATTCACATATCAGGAAGTCAAAGAAGCAGTGTTCCAAATGACTCCCCTAAGCTCTCCAGGCCCGGATGGTTTCCCTGCTCATTTTTACCAATCCAACTGGGAACACATTCAGCAAGAAGTGCTAGAATTCTCCCTGCAAGTTCTGAATAACGGAGGCCCTTTGAAGGAAGTGAATGACACCTTCATCACTCTGATCCCTAAGATTAAAGAGCCAAAGAAAGTGAGTGACTACAGACCTATAAGCTTGTGCAATGTCATCTATAAAGTCATAGCTAAGGTACTTGCTAATAGGCTCAAAGCTATTATGCCAATGGTGATTTCACAAAACCAAAGTGCCTTTGTGCCTGGAAGGTTAATAACTGACAACATCCTTATAGCATATGAAACACTCCATGGGATGAACACTCGGGGCAGGGGCAGAGAGGGCTTCATGGCACTCAAATTGGACATGAGCAAGGCTTATGATAGGGTAGAGTGGAGATTCTTGGAAAGAGTAATGTTGAGAATGGGTTTTGATGTCAAATGGGTCAATCTAATCATGAAGTGTGTATCCTCTGTCACTTATGCAGTACTTGTAAACGGGCAGCCCCAGAATTCCTTTTCTCCCTCTAGAGGTTTAAGGCAGGGGGACCCCCTCTCCCCCTACCTTTTCATTCTTTGTGCTGAAGCCTTATCCTCTATGCTGAATGAGGCAACAGGAACTGGCAGTATAACAAGTGTGCAAGTTGGGAAACTACCAGTGTTTATCAATCACCTATTCTTTGCTGATGATAGCCTGCTCTTTTGCAAGGCTAACTCTCTAGAATGGAGTAGGCTTCTTTTCATCCTAGAAACTTATGAGAGAGGATCAGGCCAAGTCCTAAACAAGGAGAAGACTTCCATCTCCTTTAGTAGAAACACCCCTCTAGAAAACCAGCAGATGATCCTACAACTAGCAGGTGTTAAATGTGACGCCCCCAAATTCCGCTTGGGATTGAACGGACATTTGAAGCGTCGAGACATGCAACACAAGGTTACCTGCCCCCGTTCATGACATATAAGATGCAATGTTCCTAACATGCATCTAGCATTATGCAATATTCGCAGCGGATAATTTTTTTTTTCTTTAGCAATACTATGCACCAAACTAAAAATATCCCAAATACTTGAAACATATTTCATACATAAAGGCATACTAAAAAGCCGTGATCACCACACTAGTCTAAAATGGTTGTGATCAAAAGAATACTTGAGATACAAATCCAAAAGTACAAGTATTAACCTAAGTTAAATACTATACCATCATCAACATCGCACCGTAGCCTAGATGACCGTATTCAGTTGGTCAGATTCCAATTCTCCTTTGGGTCCTGTAACAAGATCTACCATTCGGGGGGAATGGTAGTTGGGACTACCACAGTGAGATTTGATTACAAATCTCAGTAAGTTAACATAAAACTCACACACAGGTTAAAAATGCATGCATGGCAGTAAAAGCATAAATGCATAAGTATAGTCATACATAAGCATAGCATAACTTGACATATAGCATGACTTAACCAGAACTTAAACGTGAACTGAACTTGACTTAACATGGCATAAACTTAAGCTTAAAACATAACATGAACAAACAACATAACATGAACGTGAAACATAACATGGACTTGAAATATAGCATGAACGTAAACATGATAACATAAATAAGAACTTGAAAATAACATAAACTTGAACATAACATGTACGTGAGTATAACATAACATGGACTTGATCTAAAACTTGACTTATCATGTATTTGATCTGAAACTAGACTTAACATAAACTTGAAATCTTATTCAATTGTCTTGATTAATAACGTGCATTAATACGTACTCCACAGTTGTTGTGGCCCCACGTATTCAAGTAACATAAAACATAATACGTACTCCACAGTTGTTGTGGCCCCACGTATTCTACATGTCACAATTGCTGTGTCTCATGTAGTGTATGCTCCACAGTTGTTGTGGCCCCATACTTCATGCTCCACAGTTGTTGTGGCCCCATATTACAATGTCTCCACAGTTGTTGTGGCCCCACGTATTCTACATGTCACAATTGCTGTGTCTCATGTAGTGTATGCTCCACAGTTGTTGTGGCCCCATACTTCATGCTCCACAGTTGTTGTGGCCCCATGAATACACATAACATAAAATATAATACGTACTCCACAGTTGTTGTGGCCCCACGTATTCTACATGTCACAATTGCTGTGTCTCATGTAGTGTATGCTCCACAGTTGTTGTGGCCCCATACTTCATGTAACATAAAATATAATACGTACTCCACAGTTGTTGTGGCCCCACGCATTATAAGTAACATAAATATAATACGTACTCCACAGTTGTTGTGGCCCCACGCATTATAAGTAACATAAAATATAATACGTACTCCACAGTTGTTGTGGCCCCACGCATTATAAGTAACATAAAATATAATACGTACTCCACAGTTGTTGTGGCCCCACGCATTATAAGTAACATAAAATATAATACGTACTCCACAGTTGTTGTGGCCCCACGCATTATAAGTAACATAAAATATAATACGTACTCCACAGTTGTTGTGGCCCCACGCATTATAAGTAACATAAATATAATACGTACTCCACAGTTGTTGTGGCCCCACGCATTATAAATAACATAAAATATAATACGTACTCCACAGTTGTTGTGGCCCCACGTATTATACGTATCATAACATATCTTATCTTTCTTAATGCATGAGACATTAATTAATATCATATACTTTTCTAACATGGCGTATACTTGTAAATGGCACAATATGATTTAATCATAACATTTCATGGCATACTTATAACATACATCATTGTATGACAGAAAAGATTATGTAACAGATAATTATTCATGAGAGATTAAATCATACATAGCAGATAAACATGTAATGACATAGCATGACATGGCATATACGAGAACATACATACATAAATTGTAGTTCTCTTACCCATCACACATACACAATAAACTGATAGTAAGTTAGAGGCTAACTTACCTCGATCGTCGCGTTCTATGAGAATAGAGTGCGAAACACGAGGAACTGCACAACAGCTGGAAGAGGAACACTCAAGTCCTTAAGATTTTCACTTCTGAACTCAATTGTCATATTATGAGCACTTGCAACACCACGGCAACGTGAGGTTTCACTATACCCAGAAGAGATAATTTGACTTCAGAAAGCCTTTGCACTAAAACAAGTTCATTAAAATTATCAATAACAACCAAACAAACAATTCCTTTCTCAATCCATATACTCTTAGCCATAGTCAACCACAAGATGACACCAGTCACCCCGGACTATAATCCATAACACCACTGCTTCGGGACACTGTCATACAGTTTCCCAACACTACACCATACGCTCCACACTTCTCTGCTACGCCATCCAACCCTTCGTGACACGCATCCGGTGTATCACGACCTAGTACAGAGTACACTCACGTGAACTCTCTTCCATTCACACTACAAAACCCATCACTGCGATACACGTCTCACGGTGCATGCTACGCACGGAGTACGCGCTACGCGTACTTCCTTCGCTACAACACTCATCAACACGATGCACATCACACGATGCATCGCCATACAACACGGAGTACACTACATGCGTACTCCCTTCCTTCTACGACACACATCACTACAGCGCACGTCGCGCGGCGCGTCGCTGCATTACACAGAATACGCTACACGCGTATTCTCTTCACACAACCCGCCTGTATCACATCTACGGCATCCATCTCACGCCTATACTTCACAGCACAGTCCACAAAATACACAATCAAACTCAACACTTCACAACCACACTTCGCTTCACAACTACGCAACGAACTCCACAAATACAACTACACAATCCACAAACCAACCAACTAACTATTTTAAACGTAAAATAACTAGAGATAGAAGGTTATACCATCGACGGGATAACCCGTGCGTCGCTCGTTGTTCGTCACGAACATGCGTCGGAGGAACGTACGTGGCGGCGTACGGTGGCTGTCCACCACATAAAGTGGTAGTTTGGGCTTGAGAAAGGCTAGGCGTGGCCTTGGAAGGTTCATGGTCGCCTTGTGATGGTCAAAGGTGGCGGAGCATGGCGGCGTCACGCCGTGAACAGTAAATCCGAACGGTGAGCGGAAACGCGAGGTAGCGAAATTTCATAGAACTTCATGGCAAGCTAGGGATAGGTAGATGAACATGTGGTGGAGCTGTGGTAGCGAGGTGGTGGTCGGACGGTGGCTAACGGCGGCGGATCGGCCGTTTGAAACCATTTTTGGCCTTGGAGAGTGTAGGAGAGTGAGGGCTCTACGAAGCTCCGTTGGTCATGAAATTTCTTGGGGAGGTTCATGAGGATGAGAGGAACAAGATGGTGGTGGTGAAACACCACGGGTGGCCGTGTACGGCGGCGCACGGTGGTGAAACCGAACGGGTGTTTTTAAGAAACCCATATGAGAAAAGTGAGAGTTTGGGAAAAAGAAAGACATGGGGAGGAAGCCCTTGATGAGGTGAGTCCAATGGTGGTGCTTGGTGGTTGATTTGGCCGTGTATGGTGGTCCAAAAATGAGAAAAACCCCTAGAGACCCATATCTTTGAAGGGAGAAAGAGAGAGAGTGAGAAGTCGGTTTAGTACACCACCGGCGTGGTTGGACTCGCCGGAGGGAGAGGAAGAGGCCGGAGTGGGAGGTGGGGTCCGGCGGCCGGAGGTGGCGCCGGCTGGAAGCTCCAAACCGAACGGCAATGGAGTTTGCTTCTCCATTCCGTCGGCCAAGAGAGAGAGAGGGAGAGAAAAAGAAAAAAAAAAGAAAAAAAGAAAAAGTGAAGAGAAAAAAGGTAGGGCCAGAGTATATCGCTTCAAATCTACATTTCGGGATCCTCAAATAAACCAACAGTGAGTTAAAACACTGATTAAAAACGCGTAAATGTTTTATTTTAAATAAAACACTTTAAATAAAACACTACGATGAATTAAGGTAGAATATTATTTTATAAACTAAAATTTATAAAATAATATTTCCTCATCATTATATAAAAATGATAAAGTACCGTTAATTAATCGAAGATGATAAAATCATTTAAATTAATAAAACACTTAATTACTACACTGAGAAGAATTAAGATAGAATATTATTTTATAAACTAAGGTTTATAAAATAATATTTTCTTCATCATTATATAAAATGATAAAGTATCATTAATTAATCAAAGTGCATAAAACACTTAAATTTAAATAAGAATTTTCAACGTAAAATTAAACCTCTTAATATCTTAAAACAATTAAAATATTTAATCTAAATAATTATCCACAATTATAATATTTTCAGAGCTCACTAAATTATTATAATTGTGCTACTTTAAAAACAAGCTTATCTAATACTTTGAAATTCGATGGATAAGATCCGGGAAAACGCCATCGAGGTAAACGCTTAGGATAAAACTGTTCATGATTTTACAGCTGTCGGTGAAGAACAAATTACGTGATTTACGGAAAAGATAATCTATACGCGTGATTCCAGATGAGGGTAAAGACGAGAGAGATGGTGACTGCTGTCGGGAAATAATCCAAAACTGATAATTTTAGCGGGCTGTTACATTAAATCCCAGGGATCCTTTGAGAAATACTTGGGTCTCCCCTCCATGGTGGGCAGGAAAAAGGTGGCAGCTTTCCACTCATTAATTGACAGAATCTGGGCAAGGATTACTAATTGGAGGACTAAGTTTTTATCGGCAGCAGGCAAGGAGACACTTCTCAAAGCTGTGCTTCAAGCTATCCCAACCTATTCCATGGGCATTTTCCTCCTCCCTCAGTCAATCATTCAAAGACTCAATATCCTACTTAAGAAATTTTGGTGGGGGTACAACGATGATCACACAAAGATTCAGTGGGTGAAGTGGAGTCTCATGGGGAAAGCAAAGGATCAAGGGGGGCTGGGTTTTAGGGATCTTAACAGCTTTAATATTGCAATGCTAGCAAAGCAAAGCTGGCGCATTTTAAAATTCCCAGATTCCATACTAGCCCAAGTTTTCAAGAGTAAATACTTCCCTCATTCAGATTTAATGGAAGCAAAACTGGGAAACAGGCCCTCCTTTGCTTGGAGAAGCATTATGAAAGGTAACCAACTACTTAAAGAGGGCCTAATTTGGAGAATTGGGAATGGGAAAAGTACCAAAATTTGGGAAGACCATTGGATCCCATCATCTCCACCACATATAGTTGATACAAGAGGAGAGGAGAAGAATCTGAAGTGGGTATCCGAGCTTATTGATCCTGAACTAAAACAGTGGAAGGAATCCATCCTTAGGTCCCATTTTAATCTAGAGGAAATTGAGAAGATAAAAGCCATTCCCATCAGCCTAGGAGGCAGGGAGGATCAACAGGTATGGGCAGCCTCACCGAATGGTTTATTCAATGTAAAGAGCGCTTACCTCCTGCACAAGGAGGTGATCAACCAGAAGGAAGGCGAATCCTCAAGTAGCAGGGAATTCTCGGATGAATGGAAAGTTGTTTGGCATCTAAAGACCCCAAATTCAGTTAAGTTGTTCACCTGGAAAGCTTGTCAAGATGCCCTTCCCACGATGGTAAACTTGTACAAAAGGAAAATAGTTGAGAATATGGACTGCCCTATATGCAAACTGGAACCAGAAACTGGAGTTCATGTGCTATGGAATTGTGAGGCTGCAAAGAGTGTATGGGGACAAGGTTGTATCAAAATTTAGAAGATGGCTGGAAACAGATCCTCATTCAGGGAGATTTGGAGCCAGATGGTAAAGAACCTTAAGGAAGAAGATCTTGCCGAAGCAGCAATCATAGCCAGGCTGATTTGGTTCAGAAGGAACACCTTGATCCATGAAAATTCCTTCACCCCTCCAGGTCTAATTATTCGAGCAGCCAAATTGGAAATGAAGAACTTCAAGGAAGCCACGGAGAAGCCACAACCCAGTCCAAGATGCAGCTCAGGTCAAACAATCAATTTATGGAACAAGCCTCCAAAGGGTTCATATAAACTTAGCTGGAGTGCGAGAACTGACAAAGCTACAACTAGAGTTGGGATTGGAGCAGTTATTAGAGATCCTAACGGTCAGGTGATTGGAACTCTCCAGGCAACAAGATTATTAATAGCGGATCAATTCACAGCTGACTCATATGGCTTATTGATAGCATCTTCCTTTTGCAAAGAAAGTGGAATCTCAACAGTGATTGTGGAGGGTGACTCTCTAAAAGCAATAAACATCCTTAGAAATGAAGTAACTAATTGGAGTCAAGAGGGTTTGATTATCGGGGAAGCAAAAGATGTCCTTAACTCATGTTTGCCGTGGACGGCTAACCTTATGAAGAAAGAGGCCAACAAAGCAGCTTGTCTTTTAGCTAGAAATGCACTTGTGATGTGTGAAGACGTGTACGAGTTGGAAGATATTCCCAACTGTATCTTATCCACTGTTCTCAGTGAGATGATGTAATTTGTTTGTTGATCAATAAACTAACAAGTTTATTTCAAAAAAAAAAAAAAAAAACCCTATAGAGTAGTAGTAGATGGCAAGAGAGTAATAAGTGCATCATTACTCATCTTTTATTATGTGTGTCTCTCTCTCCGCATCAGTCTCCTTTTACGTGTGTCTCTCTCTCTGCATCAGAGTGAAACTTCAAAGAGAATTGAATTCCACCTCCGGTATAATAAAATAGAATATTGCTATCCAAATAATTTTATTAATAGACCTGATTTTATCCGATATGTTATATGTATTTGATAATAAAAATAATTTTATAATTTAAGAAATTACATCAAATTAAATCCATTTATAAAATAATTTTTATATAATTTTTTTATGATTAAAATATTTTTGAATAAAGTATTTGTACATGTTTCAAGTCTTTTGATAAGTATTTTGAAAAGAAAAAGGTAGTTTCACTCGAGAAAAACTAAAAATAATTTTAGAGAGAAGCTTACTCCGAAAACATTTAACTAATTATATGTAGAATTGCTCTGGTAAATAACTACCACTCGATTTTCTAAACAGAAAAACCCCTCAAACTAACCTAAAGAATGGTAGAGTCAAAATAAGAAAAATGATAGTATAACTCTCAAATATATCCACTAAATGTTCATACTCATATTTTAATTTTTTTTAATGATTAAGAAAGTGACTATTAGTGAAATTCTATTTTTTTCTATTTTTTCTTAATGATTAAGGATGTTTAATAAATGCTTAAAAGAAAAAGAAAAAAGTTATTTGCATTGTTGTGCATATTTGAGGTGCACATTTGGTGTACACCCTAACATTGTCCTCAAAATAATATTGCCTACGAATTAGCTAAGTTTAATATCAATGTCATATAGATGTAGGGTTCAGGATCTGACGTCATTGATCGAGCTGGTAGATTCGATGTTGATGGCAATGGAATATTTTGAAAAGGTAGATAGGCACAAGTGTGACAGGAAAAGATGAGGATCCTTGAACTTGAGAAGATATTGAGCATGCACCGATATTTAGTTATAACTTTGACTACGAGTATCGAGATCGCACATGTGACCACAATTTGGAAAGCTATTTACACTTGGTGGTCATTGTCTTGACCTCGAAATCAGCCATTTTTTTCTCCAAATCGTCTATTTAAGTTAATTTTTTATGGTGATATTTCACTTTATGTTTTGAGAAATGATTTTTGTTTTTGCTTCGGGGCTAGATTTTGGCGAGATACTTATTTTGTTGCTTATTTGGACGGTTGACTTTAGCTATTTAAGCTCGACTGATGGGCTTCAAAATGAACTTTCATACATTTATCAATAAACCCTAATCTTTGATTTTATCCCAAGGTTTTCTCTCCATTTGCATTTTCTCAATCTCAATCCCTAATTTCTGTTGCTTCACTAGCCATTAGAATAAGCCCTATACTATCCGGCGTCACATATGTTTGCAAAGAGTTCTTTTAGTCATCATTTCTACACCACACACCTATTAAGTGAAAGAAATAAAGTAATAAAAAATAAAAGCAGATGTGTGGTATAGTGATTACGCCCAAAGAATAACGCGATAATTGTACCACAGTTTTGGGGTATCGATTCCACAAGGAAACTAAATAAAAATATTAAATGATTAATAGAAAACACAAATTAAGTTTAAATGTAAATTAAAGTGAAACAAAATTACTAACGGAAAAAATAATCAAATTAATTAACAGTAGAGCGTCGAGAATCCCTTAAACAAATCTGGTATTTTAATTATTCTTAATTCATTGAATAACTCAATTGGAAACTCAATTCTCGAAATTCTCAATCGGATGATATAGATTTATAAGCCAAAATTAAACCAAATGTAACCCTTTGAAAAATCATTCACCACTTTTAAAATACACATATTATTATCCCTATTGAGAAAATCTAACGACGACAATATACTCAGGAAACGATATTGCAGAAAAGAACTAAATTAATATAGATAAATAATTGATCCTAACATAATCAAAGAACCAATCCATTCAATAGAAAAAGCATAACTGAATCCATTAACAGAATGAATTCTATGATTATTCAAAAAAGAAAACATCAACAATGAATTGAGAATGATAAAATAAAAGAGTTTTAATAATTAAAAATCAAATACATAAATTAAAAATACAATCTAATATGCAAGTTTATCCTTTTCCCTACTTAAGAATTTAATTACCTATAAATATAATGGAGATAAAAAATCTCAAAAGAAAACTGAAGTGAATGGTGGCCATGGAAGTGATTTTCTCCTCTCTTCAAATTTGCCCCTTGTGCATCTGACTCAACTTATAATGTTGTCTTCCAAACGTAGAAGCTGTCAAAGTAATACAAGGGTAAGTCCCAAGATCGAATTCACAGGGACAAAGGGATTATCAAAGCGTTTGTGAGATTTTCTTTGTGTAAAAGATGTATCGATTATGAAGGATGAAAATTGATGTGGATCTATATTTTTAAAATTACCAAAACTAAGAGACTTAGAGAAAGTGTGTAGCAAATGAATTAAACTTGCAAGAAACAATAAACAAACACTTGGGTTGGGTTTGAGATTCTTTCTATTTCGGATTCTAGATAATTTCTCGATTAACAATCCAGTCAAGGAATTGATATTCGGAAGATAAAATTAAGCTCAAATTTTTGCAATATTTTCTCAAGAAATTCTCTAATTTACTAGCCAAATTTATATTCATAATCAATCGAAAGAGGCCTTGATAAATTCAAGCTTTTGTTGTGCCTTACGTCAACAACAAAACAAGAGCAAGAGCCGCAATCTATTTTCCTTTTGAATCCGACTAGTAATTTAGTGAAGTCAACATAACACAACAAAATATTGCATCACACTAGAATCTAAAATAAATTAAATCTCATTCCACAACCCAAGCTATAGAAATTAGTTACACATGATATTTTTAATAGCAAAAATAAATCTAAGTAGAACCATATCAAAAAACTATAACAAGGTAATAAAATTGAAACTAAAACAAGGAAATAAAATTGAAACCATAACAAAGTAATAAAAACTGAAACTAACTAGGAAATAAACTTCAAACTAACAAGGAATTAAACTTGAAACTAACAAGGAATTAAACTTGAAACTAACAAGGAAATAAAACTTCAAAACAAACAAGGAATTAAACTTGAAACTAACAAGGAATTAAACTTGAAACTAACAAGGAAATAAAACTTCAAAACAACTCCAACAAGGTAATAAAATTGAAACTCCAAAACTCCCCAAAAAACTCCTCCCTTCCGGCCTGCCTTCCCTTGGTTTTATAGGTGTTGTCCGTGAGTTATACAAGTGGGAGACTTGCATGTGCGTGTGAGTGGAGTTCTAGCTGTCCGTTGGTTTGAGCTGAAAGTATTTCTTCATGTGCCTCTTGTTTCTATCCGTGTGATGCATATGCTCTAGCTGTGAGCTTCTCTTTCTGCATGTGCCGAGTTGCTGCAGTGAATGTGAGTGCTTTATGTGAGCTGTCCAAGTGATCTACATGTGTGCTGAACTTTCTGGTTTGCTGCTGCATCTTTTGCACTTCCAGCCGTGAGTTTTCTGCATGTGTTTTGCTGTGTATGAGTGGTTCTTGCATGTGCATGAGCTGTGTGCTACCCAAGTGGTCCATGTGTGCTGTCCACATTTTCTGCATGTGAATGTTACTTTCTGCATGTGTTTTCTTTTTCTGCATGTGGTGTCCATGTTGCTTTCTGCTGCTGTCCAAGTTCCAGCCGTGAATGTGCTTGCTTCTATTTATTTTTCTGCATGTGTGGTGTGATGAGCTGCTTTATTTTCTGCTTCATGTCCTGCATGTGCCTTGGAACTTTCTGGTTGTGTGCTACCCGAGTGAAAGCTGCTTCATGTGCTGTCCAAGTGATGCTTTGGTCCGGTTTCATGTTGGTGAGTGATGCATGTGTTTCCTTGGCTTTTCCATTTTCTGCATGTGCACTTCCTGCTGTGTATGCTACTGCATGTGCATGAGTGAGTTTTGAGCTGCTTTGCTTCATGTCCGAGTGCCAAGTTCCTGCATTAGTCTGCCCCACATCAAAATGCATGCATCTAAGTTTAATTAGGGGTAATATATTGTTTCGCATGTCAAAGAAAATTAATTCACATTATCTAACTAATACTCTTATTTTAACTCATAAAACACTTTTACTCAAGATATTTAAGAGTATTAATGTCACATAATTGACCATTTATCAGCATCTTCTTCTCCTCTATTTCGTGCTAATGATATGCTTATGTAGGGTAGGAAAGAAATCCTAATGTCTTTATAATTTTCGAATACAAAAATCGTTTAAATTTTAGGACTCATCTTGATAGTCTCATACGCACTTCAGGAGTTCGAATTTGGAAATCCTTATTAGAGACAAATTTATAGAACTTTAATATATCTTTCCAATGTGTCAAGAATTGCATCAATCTGATATGTGAGTAAAAAATTACAGTAAAAAAACTAAAATATGTTCAGACTATCTCCTAACAAATTTCAGATTTAGACTTCTTGCAGTTTCGTTTTGTGATTTTTTTCTTGATCCAAATTGCTCTCAAACCCCATAAAAGTCCTCCTTTCAATTTGACTGGGTTTTAACTTGTTCTTTTATAAACTCTGAAATTAAATATAGAAAAACTGCTTATGAGTATCCCAACGTAAATAGAAAATCAATTCAAGAATACACATTAATTTCTATAATTTATATTCACATTTTAGCATTTTAATCCAATAATAGGGTATTTAGAGTGCACTTTCACAGACTCATCATGTAGAGATGATAAGTAAAATTTTTTGTTTGCAAAACATGTCTTTGGATTTTCACAAATTATATTTTTTAGTTTTGTAAAGTTTGTAAATAAATCTAGAGCAAACCAGTTTGATGAACCGAGGGTTGTGAAATTCTGTATCACAATGACTATTATGTGGTACGAATGCAACTGTCCACTAAGACAGCTTTCAGATATTTTTTATTTGTTTTTAAATAACAAAAAGGAGCTAAAATTAAAAAGAAGAAAAATTGCTATGCACAACCGCGAGATAACCCCACTGCGGCCTCGTGTCATACGTGGTATAAAAAGAACAGTTCTTCTATTTGCAACTGCCGTCGCGGAATCGGTGGGGAACCGTCTGACATGGCAGTGCCACGTCATTTAAAAAAAAATCGAGCCAATTGAAATATGCGGGAAAATGGGAGGGAAAAAGCATTGTCTCAGAACAAGGTAAACCCAGAAAGAACGAGGCAAGGTAGGTCTGAAAACGTCTGAAACTCTCTCCGATTTTGTCTGTATCTGTGGTAGCTGCCGTGGACGAAACGTACTGTTGCGGTCGCCGTTCTCACACGTTCCAGAGTTTAGCTCTTCGGGTAGTGGGTTGGAGTAGATTTATGTTGCTTCGCTTCTTCCACTGCCACGGTTGAGTGTTTAATATTTCTTTCTCTTCCACAAGCTGATTTTCTGTTGTTCTTCAAACATTATCTTATTTGGAAGTCTTTCTTGTATTTATTCTGCTTGCAAAACGAACTGAAAAGGGTAAATGCGACATCTTTAAAGCATTTTCAGAGCTAGAAAGCACCATTTTTGTGTAATAATATTCTGTAATAGTTTTCCTTTACATCCTTGAGCTTTAGACCACATCTACTCAACTTGTTGTTCCCATTAGTTTCTACACATTTTATTGTCGCTACGTGGGAGGTGGCTGTCTGTCTGTGTTAATGGCAACATTTAAAAATCTGTTCTTGTGATGGACTTTGGCCATTTTATTGAACTCCGGACTTTATGGGTCAAAACACTTAATAGAATTTTTTATGTCTGAAATTTTTGGTTATTCCCTTAGATTGTCAATATTTTTCTTGTTTGCAATCAACAAGAAATAGAGGTAGAAAAAAGTTATGTTTAATGTTGAGTTTGCTTCATAAAATAAAATAAAATAAAGAAAGAATCTTTTTCTTGAGCATAACTCTAACATGATTGTGAGTTGTGAATCTATTTGACAACTTTTGTAATTAGCCAATAATGTACAGGAAAATCAATATAGAAGACCATTTATAACAGTCTCTTCCCACCAAAACATCAACAAACATTGCAATTCCAACATAACACTAAGGGAATTTTTAGAAGTTCACCAACATAATGCACGAAAATAATTAAAAGCATATTTTAGCTTCAAGGTATCTGTTTCACTTTAATCAAAGAATTTTATATTTTTGTTTCCATGACCAATGGAGATTTTGTATAAAAATCGTTCATTTATACGCGTTGATGAATTTTCTCGGCATGAAAACATCCCCAAAATAACCGGAAGAGATTTTTATTTTCCTTATAAGGTGGCATGATGTCCATCTTAATGCATAAAAATATATTTTATGCTAAATTTTATGCTCCCAACATTTCAGTAATTATTGTTCTATTTCAAGTTTGTTAAACTTATCATGCTTGGATTAGTCCTAGACTAACCTCTTGGCCATCTATTATATTTTATGGCTCTTCAATGCTTGAGTTGACTGAGTTGTATCTATAGTCTTTGTTTTGGGTTAGTGTGGCCCAAAATTATTATATTTTTGTGGTAAATAATGTTGAGCCTAAACTTTAACTCAAATTAATGAACCATAATTTAGTGCAGTTTTACCTGCAAGTATACAGGTGTTGTAGTACCTTACAGGATCGAATCTACAGGGATTGAATTATGTGAAAAATTCTCTCAAACAAATGAAAATAAAATACTAAATTGATAAGCTGTGTTGATACGGAAAAAGACTAAGATTTCAAGGATCCGTTTAATAATTTAAAATATTGTTTCCGATCGAATTACTTCAATTAAACTAGAATAATGATTCCGTTTAATTGGAAGATTTAGCATTTAAGATCAAGAAAAATAGTTACGAATGATTGAGCATGAACGATTGATGATTATAACATTTACAAATCTATTTGACTATCACAGGGATTCCTCAAGCATTCACTGTATTCGGAAATCACAATGAATCAAGATGAATATATAGATAATCAAAATATCTTACAAATCTATTTGACTATCATAGGGATTTCTCAAGCATTCACTGTATTCGGAAATCACAATGAATCAAGATAAATATATAGATAATCAAAATATCCAATAATAAAATCCTTCAATCGATCAAACTCGCAAAATAAATTTATCGTCGATCCGAAAACAATTTTCAAATCATTAAACTTCACCTCTAACCTTAGTATGAAAATTTAGCCAACCATATTTATTACAAATACTATAGAAATCACAGAAATCTGGAAAGCCGAAAACCAACTTCCTTAAATGTAAAACGTAAAAAAAAAAAAAAAAACAAAAGCAAAATGAAGTAAGCTGCCGAATTTAAGTCTGGACAAAAACTCTGCTTCAGCAAAATAAAACTCCCTCCACCGACTTCTCTCTTGTTTTTTTTTCACTGACCGACTCTCCTGCAAGAGAATTAAAGCTGCACCAACTTCATCTCTGAAATCAGCCAAAAAAATAAATCCCAGCCAACCTCAACTTCAGCCCACCGACTCTTGTAAAATAAAACTCAAGCACCGACTCCCTCAACTAGAAAATCCAAATGACCGACACACCTTTTCTTTACAATCAACCAAGACAAATCCCAACCAATTAACTTACTCCAGCTGATTCCCTTCAACTCTAGCACATTTGCCTCCAGCCAACTCCCCCCGTCCAGCTCTCTCTCCCTTTTAACCAAGACAAATCTCCAACCAATTAAATTACCCCAGCACCTCTCCTTCTTCACTTAATGCACCCACCGAATTTCACACTTTCCTTTTCTCACTCTCCGTCCCTTTCTCAAGTCTCCCTCTAGCTATCCTCTTTCCACTGAAATAAACTCCACCCAATGAAATTCCTCCAGCCCGTCTAACCAATTCCCTTCCTCCAGCACATCTAAAATTTTTGCTCTCACGTAAACCCCCAAACTCTCTCTACTATAATCCAGCTCCCCCTCTCTACCATTTCTCACATACCAGAATAGAGCTTAGCAAAATAAAAATCTGACCGACACTTCAATTAAAAGCACCCACCGACTGCACATGTTTCTCTCTATTCTCTTCTCCTGAAAAATCCTACACCGAATCACTCCTCTCCAATTAAAAACATCCACCGACTTCCCTCTCTTTTCTACTTCCCTTCACTCAATTTAATACCTCAATGACCGACTCAATGACAGACTAATCAGCTCCAGAAAATTCAGCATCTCTCAACTCCCCTGCATCGTTCACTACCAAATGTCTTTCCTACCAATCTTTCCCTTCCACCTCCTAGCCAAGTCTCACTCCAGCTAGGAGGGGAAGTCCCCCCTCCTTTTTTTAAAAGCAGCACCAAACTCCTTCTTATAGACTTCGTGAAGATGTTGTATCCAATCCAAGTCAAGCAATCCAAGTCAAGCACGACTCCTTTTCCATTCTTCAATTTCAGCACATCTTCAATTTCAGCACGTCTCCAATTTCTTTCCAACATAAAAGAGTTCTGATTACTTCAATCAATTACCTCCGAAAATTCAAAATCACCACCGATTCTCTCCCTCCTTTTCGTATACGTCCAGACCAATCTCCTCAATCAAACTCTCCAGCAATATATATATAGCTGCCTCAAGTCCAAGTCTCTGGCGCCACTCCCACGTGATTGTTCCCATTATTCTTTGACTGAAAATAGTGACTTTACCCACCAACCGTAGATTGCTTGTCTAAAATAATAATAATGATAACGTGTTATTCTTTGCTACGTGGAGCAACCTCACCGCACCACTGCAGTCTGCACACTTTTTGATTTTATCGGCAATAGATGTGCTTGGTGTCGGCCACGTTTATGGAGCTTAAAGTCGGTGCCTATCATCATCAATAACACCAGAAAAATCCAGAAGAAATCTAGTAGAACGAAGGCTGGTCTGTTCGGTTTTGTTAAATTGAAGTACTACAAGCTCCAGTACTGGAGAACATGCTTTTTGACATTGAAAGGACCAGGGTTCAGCGTGAACTCCCAGTGGCTCCCTTCTTAGACTTTGACGTTGCATGTGATGTCCACCGAAAACCATTTTCTTCTTTAGTTAAAATCCACTTTCGACTTGCCTCTGTGATTCATTCTCGCCGAAAATTCTTTCAACATTTTCTGTTGCCCAAATCCACTGCTTTGAAACTCATATAGCATGCACCGTGGGTCAGATTCGGATCTCCTTTGAATTTTATTTAACTAAAAATAAGGAAAAACACTCGAAATAAATTAAAAAGAAAATAGATTATTAAAAATATATTATATATTTGTGAGGAAATATTGTCCAATTAAATCATAGTTATAAAATTAAGTATAAACATGATATTAATCAATTAAAAATCACAACTCGAATTTATGCTTATTAACTATTTTTCCATCTAAAACCAATAATAATGTCACGAAACAGTTAAAATAAATTGGTTTTAAATAGCTAAAATATGCAATTTTTCAGCTCAAACAAATAACCAAATTCTATTCCCCAAGAAGAGAATGTTAATGGATTGGTGAGTGGTGGTTCAAAATGTCTACCATATTTTTTAATTTATTTTAGTATGAGATCATCCGGGGTTTTTGTTTTACAATATTGCTATTGAGAAGTTGCATTTGTCTTCCTCTCAGCATGTAAAAAGGAAAACAACATCCTAGCACGCTAAGACCATCTAGCTCAAATCCCCAATACGCGGTATATTATTTCAATTAATATATCAATAACATTAGAGTAGAGATTCATTGATATTTATTTTCAAAATACATCAATAATTTGACAAGTATTTCATTTTAGGACATACCATCAACTTCTCTGAACATCCCAATTCACGGTTACTATGGACCAGTGCCTGCGTAGTCACCGGCTTTTCTTGCTACCAACCAATATCCAAGCAACCTATAGGTGGTGGTGTCATGTTTTACGTAGATTTTTAATAAGTTGGTTTGTTTCAAGAGTTTAATTGCATTGAGTTTTTTACTTATTTCCAGCATGCTAGTTATCCATTTCTACATGGCATGGAAGGCCAGTTGTCGAACATCAATACAATTCAGGTTACAAGCAGATTTCAGGGTACAGAGGATAATAGACCCGATGTTGGGGAAACCGAATCGCCATGTACATCTTCTAGAGTTGATGAAATTAATTCTGATAGACCATATGCAGAAGAAACCGAATATGGTAGTGCCGGAACATCTAACAATGATGAGATGGATGGTGATCTTGAGCCAAAGTCGGGGATGGAGTTTAATTCCCTTGAAGATTTAATGAGTTCCTATAAAGAATATGGTAAGAAATGCGGATTTGGGGTGATGACTAAAAGAAGTGAGAGGGGAGAGGATAACACTGTTAGATATGTCACCCTTGCCTGTGCCCGTGGTGGGAAGACTCGAAATAGAATCTTGAATGTCGCCAACCCACGGCCGACAGGAATGACGGAGTGTAAGGCAAAAATTAATGCCTTAAAAGCTGCTGATGGAAAGTTCAAGCTGACTACAGTTCACAATATCTACAACCACGACCTCAGTCCAAAGAAATCCCGCTTCTTTCAATGTAATAGAGAAGTGAGTGAATCTGTTAAAAGAGTGCTAGATACAAATGATTTGGCTGGCATCCAAATGAACAGGAGTTTCGGATCTCTTGTTGTAGGTGCGGGTGGATTTGAAAACCTCCCGTTTTTGGAAAAAGATTGTTGTAACTACATTAACAAGGCTAGGCATCTACGACTAGGCGCAGGTGGTGCTGGAGCACTTCGAGGCTATTTTTTACGGATGCAATACAAAAATTCGGGATTCTTTGCATTGATGGACTTGGATGATGACGGGAGGCTAAAGAATGTATTTTGGGCAGATCCCCGTAGTAGAGCTGCGTACCAATATTTCAGTGATGTGGTAACCTTCAACACCACATACTTGACTAACCAATATGGGATGCCCTTTGCACCATTTGTTGGTGTAAACCATCATGGGCAGTCAATTCTGTTGGGAGCTGGCTTGATTTCATCTAAGAATACTGAGACCTTCGTGTGGTTATTCCAGACGTGGTTGCAGTGTATGGATGGTATAGCACCGAAGGCTATTATCACTGACCAAGATAGGGTCATGAAAAATGCAATTGCAATTGTTTTCCCAGAAAGCCGACATAGATTTTGTCTGTGGCATATCCTGAAGAAAGTCCCTGAAAAGCTTGGTTGTTATGGTTCCTACAAAAGTGGAATGAAAACTACACTGATGAAATGTGTTTATGACACCCAAAGTCCGAGAGAGTTTGAAAAATGTTGGGATGAGTTGATCAGCACGTATAACTTGCATGATAATGTCTGGCTGCAGAGTTTATACACTGAGCGTACCCATTGGGTACCGGCCTTCTTGAAAGAGGTTTTTTGGGCTGGAATGAGTACGACGCAGCGGAGCGAGAGCATGAATGTCTTTTTTGATGGTTACGTTCATGCTAAGACGAACTTGAAAGAGTTTGTGGATCAGTACAATAATGCCCTGAAAAAGAAAATTGAGAACGAAAATGTGGCAGACTTCCACTCATTTAATCTCACGATTCCTTGCATCTCTAGATCGGCAATTGAAAAGAGATATCAAGATTTGTATACAAATGTTAAATTCAGGGAAGTTCAGAACCAACTTACCGGCATTATCGACCTGGACCCAGTTTTACATAGAAGAGAGGGTACAGTAAAGACCTATATGGTAGAGGATGAAGTCCGTGTTGAAGATTTCACTAAGCTAGTGACACACTCAGTAGATTTTAATCAGGAAGATGTAGTCACCAAGTGTTCTTGTGGTTTATTTGAAATGAGGGGGATAGTGTGCCGGAACTTCTTCGCCGTGTTCAAAACTAACGGGATTAAGACAATGCCTGATAGGTACATTTTGGATCGATGGTGGAAGGACATTAAAAGAAGATACATGTTAATTCACAGCAGCTACGATGCAGGCGAACAGCGGGAAGATGCTAATAGATATTCGAGTCTGTTGAATATCTGTTATAAAATGATTACTTATGCAGCGGGTTCAAAAAACCATACTGAGGATGCAACAACTAAGTTGTATCAAATGATTGACCTATATTCTGAAATCCAAGAACCCCCATCTCTGACTCAAAATTGTTTAAATGTTGGTGGCACGACAAAGGATGCAACTACAATTGGTAGTTCAACGCAAGTACTCAGTCCAAAGATTGTTCGAGGGAGAGGCAGACCCCCATATCTAAGAAGAGCATCTAGGATGGAGAAAGACCTTCAAAAAGTTAAGGAGAAGACAAAGAAAGCGCAGGGAAAGGGAAAACACAAACAGGTGCATTTATGTAATATTACCTATGGGCATGGTTAAATTTTAAAAATGCTATATGACAGTTTGATTTGTATTTTATTAGCGATATGGAGATGATACACCAGTCGTGGACACGTGCAGGAGGTTATTTGGCCCCTCCAAGTTGGACGTCTCCAATGTTGGACACTTTCAAGTAAAATAAATATGTTATAGAATATACTTGAGTTATTATTTGTTGCTGTGTTTTTTACAAGTTTTTATCATCAGGCTAATCCAGATAGCATACTAGAAGGTAACATGAGTGGAACCCAAGCCGAAGAAACAGTAAGTCAAAGTCAACAAAGTGTAAGTGGATCTGGATAGTTTATCGTTATTTTAATGACATTAGTCGACATCACATTAATATACTAGTTATTATTTTTTACAGATGCAATTTGGGTTGGACGGATCACAACCTATGCACGATGAGTTTGATAAATCACAACCACAACAATGATATTGAGTATCTTTTGTGGTTGGTATTTTATAATATTTTTCTTATTCTTCTAGTTATTATTTCATTACACTATGTTGGATCTCATTATGGTTACATAGCAATTTTTTTAGTTTAAAGATGACATATATCACGCAATTCTTACTTGAGGTACATTTTCTATTAATTGTTACTTCAGAAAATTGAGGAATCTTTAATCTGGAAGGTATTTTTTATGGTGGAGGAGAAAAACTTGTAATATTCATCGTATATATATTAAGTTCAAAAAATGAGGACCATATATCCAAAATTGAAAAAAACTAATATTGGTCCTTCCAAAAAGTAAAATAGTATTTAAATGTTGGAAAGCTTGTTGCATTACACTGAATTTGTCATTGGCTTGACAGGACAAAGTGTCTGGATGCTATAAAATGCTAATGGATTTTGTTGGGAGCAGTTTTGAGGCCTCCCGTATTTCCAAAGTCACGTACAGGAGGGAGTTAGAAGCTGTTTTTTTTATGCCTGGGAGGGGTTTTTAGGTTTCAGTAGTTTATGGCTATTTTGTTGGAATTTATTCTGATGTATAAAGCAATTATGGCAGTCACAGGATTTGTTGTTTGTTATGGTCATATATTGTGCCGAAATGACAAAGTGTGGTTTATAAGATTTTATTCTGCACAGGTGTTTATGTGATTGTAATGACATTAGAGACATTGTTGGTGTTTATATTATAGAAAGGAGGAAGCAGTTGTTTATAATTCACAGGCTGTTTATATTATGTGTTGTGTATGCGTGCATGGTTATGGATAGTTTACGTGTTGCTGGTTCGTGGATCAATTTGGAATATCTTACAAGTTCTTTACTTTACATGGTTAGTTGGCCCCTTCTGAGTTGAGTTTGTGAACATCTGTAAGTAAAATAAACCGATAAAAATTTTATACAACCTGTGCGTACTGCATCAATTCATGGAAATAAAATAATAGAGGAGCTGTAATCTAGACTCAGTCCAAACTTTTACTCATTATTCATAAAGTAAAACTTTACATTACTTAGAGGAGCTGGAAATAAAACTTTTACTTGCTATTCATAAAGTATTTACATTACTTACATCACACTTTCAAAAGTCTCAACAACTCTAAAGTAACTGAATGGACAAATAGTTAGTTCACACCAACTCCGTTCAACACCTTCAGGGAATAACCAAAACTAATTCACAGTTTCTATACTCCTTCCAACTCTAAAGTACAAGAGCCTACAAATATTCATGAGCCAAAATAATGTCATTTCCCAACATCATTTGCTTCATCATTCAAGGAATAAGCAAATATACAAACACCAAAATACATAAAGTCTGGAGTTCAAAACAGAAGCCAAAGTCCAAAACAAAAATAGAGTACTAATGCAGCACCCCAATATATTCGGTTTAGTGATGCTAGACGCTTCCTTTCAGCGTCTTCTGCGTGACGCTCCAACTCCTTTTCAAGATGAACCACTATCTTGCGAAGGTCAATTTCCCTCTTTTAGAGAAGCTCAACTATCTTCTCGAGATCTTTCTCCTTCCGTAGCAGCTCATCAATTCTTTCTCGAAGTTGGAGCTCAGTTACTTGATTACTATCTGCCCATTTGAAATACTTGCAGAATGGTAATCCCTGAGCATTAAAATTTAGAATATTAGTGAACAAAGTTCTAGATATGTTTAATGTACATTTAAAGAATGAGCTCCGTTACCTGTGTGTTGTAGTTTGGACACCCTAAGAAGGCTCGTCCCGGATTTTTTGCAGTAGTTGAGTATTTCAATGTGGGTTTGACCTCACAGAAGCACAGTGGTTGACTTGAGGTTTGTTTAGTAAAAGAAGAAGAAGACATTGATGATGATGATGACATTTCTAACATGAATCAAAATAACAATCAGGTCAAATAGAAGAGAGGGAGAATATACACGTGTAGAGTGGTGATTCAAGAAAACTAGGCACCAATGTAGCACCTAGCAGTAGCAGTATGAAGAGACTTTCAGTATGTGTTACAATATGATCAGGTTATCTACACAATATCCACACTTCAGTAACTCCTAACATTAGCAATCCCAACTAATCCCCATGAATAAGTGTCACATATAATTTACAAAACAACATCACAAGCAAAGTCCCATTTTTCCACTATAGCATTTAGGGAAAACAGAATGTATTCCAGAAAGCCAACCACATTTACTATGCCACTTGATTAGACACAAGTCTAACCCCCATCATCCCTCAGAATCAAGTTCATACAAGCAGTACAACACATTTCAAGATAGAACATGAAATAAAACCAGTAACTCCTAGCAATAGCAGTACCAACACATTTCATACCAAAATGAACCTCTACAATTAAATATGCATGGCCAATGTGTGCCTAACTCATACTGACTACAGCCGGTAATATCCGCCGGCACCGAGATGTTGCTTGTCACAAATTCTATGTTTTTTGAACTATCCTGCAAGATGTCTGATCATATTAAAGCTTTACTCATAAACCAAGAATAAGAACAATTAATATTGAAACTGTAAACCTCTGTGAATTAATATACATTGAAGAAGATGACAGCTTACAGTCAAATGAGAATATGTATAAACCTGCAAGAACAATTGAAGGGAAGGGAATGATGAGGGTCGTCTCATATGAGTTCATTTTTTCATACCCTTAAACACATTTTGGTATTCTATAAAATACAGAATTTTAAAACACTTACTTAATCTCTGTGGCATATGGCCCAAAATAATTATATTGACACCCATCCTCGGGACAACTAGCATTAATTATTCAATCATGATTAGCACAAGAGATAGTTAATTTCATTATGATATTCAGTACCCAATTATCCAATCTAGTGAACAAAACATGAGTTCCACTTAACGTAATTAGTCAATATATATAAGGAAATTATGCCTTAAAAAAATATTTACCAATATTAGAAGAACTTATTGATATTCCCCTTGCTCGAAGGTCCAATTGCACCAATGGTAGTCAGGAAAGACTCCAATTGCACCAATGTACATCAAAGAAAGAAACCAATGTAAAACAAAAGCAAAATCAATTAAAGTAACGTTTCTAGGCATAAATATGAACAATTTCAACAAAAAAATACCATAAATCAGAAACCTTATTAACTCACTTTTAATAATTTTCCATATGCAAATAAAATTACTAACCTTCACAAACAGATGACATTGCCCCCCAAAGTTAAAAGTCTTCTTTTTTCTTTTCATCAGATATGAGCAAAACAGACACGGTCTAGACCACTACTTTTAATTCGAAGCTCTACAATTCCAATACACATGCCTCACACTCGAGGGCTCATCAAATAGAATTTTAGAAACCATAAATAGGGGGATTCAGAGTGATTTTCGCCTTTGATTCATTCCTTTAATTTTTATATAGGAATCAGTCACCAATGTACATCAAAGTGAAATTCTTAATCAGAGCTCAAAAATATCAAATAAATATAAACAATCATTGCAATAACACAAAACCAAAACGCATTAAAAGGGAGAAAACTAACTTGATTGATGAGTATGGCAAATTTTGTTAGGGTTAGGGTTTCGGTGCTCTATGGGCTTCACATTTTAGATGTGGTGGAGAAGATGACAGGGCTTCATGGCTCTGGTTAGTGGGTTCAAATCGGGTTTGTGGCTCTTTGGGTATGTGGTTCGTGGCTCTTCAGTGGGAGCCTAAAACTTGGGTTTGTGGGTCTTGGGTTTGAGAAGAAGACGAAGATGAAGACCTTGGTGCCTACGGGGACTGCTATGTGGACTTCAGCTTTCAGATCTGGTGGAGCAGACGAAAGGTCACCGTGCTTTCAAATCGGATATGTGTTTTCACTTTTCTTCAGTACGTCTCCACAACGTCGGCCAGTTGTTGGGTCTTCGATATTCAGAGAAGATGAAGACAAAGAACAAAATATTTGGATGGAAGGTAGCAGCATTCTAGGGAAGACGATGGAAAACTGAGATGAGGGGAGGAGGGTCTTCGAGAGCGGGAGAAAGTGAAAGCCTTTTGGGAGAAATTGAAATGATGGATGTCAATCGAGTACGGGGGGTTATTGTTGTTTGGCCATTTCAAAACGACACCGTTTTGGATATATTGAGTTTGCCACGTAGGACACCAGTTCCGCAAGGGTTCCGCCAGCAGGTTGCAAGTAGACTTTTTGTAAAAAGAAAACAACGTCTTTTTCTTTTGTTCAAATTCCCTCTTTGTTCTCTCATTCTCATGTTTTCGATTTTCCTCATACCTCTCTCTCCCCTTCAATTTCCCTTCTCATTCTCATCCCATTAGGACCTCCAGAAGCAGAAACGATTTCCCTTCTGATTTCCCACTGTGATTAGCCTCCACTGCTAAGAGCTGCCACTGCAATCACTAGTCTGCAAGCCCGAGCAGCACCACCGTGAAGGGCTCACTATCCCTGAACCACTCCACGTCTCAGCCACCTTGGTTGCACAACTATGAGACATTACACCTCCTCACGCCACCACCACACCCCACAAGAAACCACACAACCAGAAGCCTCCCCATTCAACCACCGTAACCCACACACCAACACTGTCGCCTAGCCACTTGAACCACCGCCCCCAGTAGCCACCTCAATTCCCCACACACGGCCAACAAGCCACCTGCAATTACACGGAAAGTCTCTGTTTTCACACCCAAGAACAGAGCAACTCATGCCCAATAGCTCCTCCACAACTTTTTCATCAATCGTGTCGTCTCTCACCACGGTTGCACTGCTCATGAGCCTCTCTCCTCCCATGGTCACGTTCAAGAAACCACTACAAGAAAATGTCATTTTTACAGCCAAAAAGCTATGCGGGGAGCAACAATTGGATGGCAGAAGTCGTTTGCAACTGTAGCCGTGTTTTCATTCTAGCAAGCAAAAACAATCATGCTAAAAGACCTCATGTGGCAAGTTTTCATGGATGCAAAAGGTTATTATGAAAACCTCGCGACTTTTCTCCCTAGCTACTTTCTTTCCCCGCCGCCCCTCCCCCCTTGTTTCTTTTCCTTCTCCCTCATTTTTTCTTTTTCCCCTACTCGATACTCCCTCTCTATTCTCCGTGAGTTTGTTGCTGCCCTTCCCAAGCCGTGCCTGCTGTCGTGCTGTCGCAACCTCGTTGAGGAGGTGAGTCTCCCAATCCTCCGTCTGCATCTTTCTCTATTTTCGTGTCTCTCTCTCTCTCTCTCTCTCTCTCTCTCTCTCTCTCTCTCTCTCTCTCTCTCTCTCTCTCCGTTTCTCCCACTCTCTATTTCACCCTAATTATCTCTCTCCGGTCGTAGCCCTTAATCTCTCTCTCTCGATTCCATCTTTGTATGTGGGTGATCTAGACCGAAGCATGGACGAGGGGCTGCTACTCAATGAATGGCTCTGTGTTCTTCAATTTTTTTCCCTCCCATTTTAGGTAAATGTATTGCAAGCATGCTATTTGAGCATAGTGCTATTGCCTTCATCTTTGTTTGTTTTGATTTCGTAGATATGGACTTCCTATGTGTTTGGGTAAATTCAATTTTTTTTTAGATATTTCTATGTGCTTGGTGTTGGGTTACTGTAGATGTTTTAGCTCTCCCCATCTAAAAATCTGGTGTTTTTCCCTCCGAGTCTTCTAAATTGTTATGCATTTTTGCGGAGTTACTTCAAATTTCTCAAACCATTGATGTATTACAGAGTGTTGGGTTCATAGGATTGGGAAATATGGGCTCCAGAATGGTGAATAATCTAATAAAGGCAGGATACAAAGTGGCTGTCCATGACATGTAATGTATTTGGCTTTTTTTTTTTTTTTTTTTTACTTCTTCTTGACTTGCGAGAAAAAAAAGTAAGCAGATTTCAATTGATTATTTCATTCGTTTTGCGTTTTGAAATGAGAATGATTCACTTAGTGTAAATTGAATTGATTCTATATATGTGGAGGCCAATGAACTTGTAGTTCATACCAGTTAAGCCCTTTCAAGTGTGATATTAGCTAACTTGGGATATTTGATTGTTTTCAGAAACTATAATGTCTTAAAGAAGTTCTCTGGCATGGCGGTTTCCACAAAAGAAACACCTTTGAAGTTATTTTACACACATGACTTTTTCGAATTGAAGAAAACAATTGGACTTGGTGCCAAGAGGTAAAACCTTTTCAGCTGTTTCCACTTTTCTAACTTGAAGCATGTTATTATTTTTACTGTCTGTAATGGTAAAGATATGTCCAACTTCTTTAATAACAATCGTACTAATGTTCAGCAGGTTAGTTCAATGCAAGGCTACAAGTTTTGTTTGAATATGATCTAATAACAAACATGTCTTTTACTAGGATATTCACATGAAATGCTAGTGGAGTTGGAAGGAATTGGTGGTGGTGGAAAGATGCAGCTAGAGGCTTGTTCCTTAACTATAGTTACTTTAAGTTGTTCCTTTGTGCTTTTGAAATCACTTTCTTATTGAGTGATTCTTGTCTTAGGAATCAAATAATGGCAAGAACTTGGTTGGCTCATAGATTAAGGTTTTCATGGAGCTCTCTCTCTCTCTCTCTCTCTCTCTCTCTCTCTCTCTCTCTCTCTCTCTCTCTCTCTCTCAGGACATGAGAAGAAAGGAAAACAGTATGTGTAGATCACATATGGGTGTCCCTAAGTTTAGTATCTTTGCATGCAATTACAAATAAGGTATTTATTTTAGTCATATACACCGAAATTTCCAGTACCCAAGATAGCATGTCACTTTGTATGGTTTATCTACTTCTTCAGTAATGATTTTTGTAGTATCTCTACATAGATTGGATATTCTTGAAATCATTCTACCAAATGACCGTCTTTCAAGGGTTTGCCAAATATTCAATGTATTCAATATATTACTCAATTGATTAAACAGTTGAAGAGTTAGCTTCACATAAGCAAGTTTTTGTATTTTTGAAGCATGTATAGGTTGGTTTGTGTGGACATTCTATTGCTTTTTGTACATTTTTTATACAATATTTGTAGTTGTAACTTGTTTCTTTGACTATAGTTATTCTCTTGTGCTAAGACACACAATAGAGGAAGTGATTGCTGCATGCATAGTGTTTAACAAAACATGGTTGGTTTACAGAATTTGATATTTCTGATGAACCACCTGCGAGATTTTCTTTGAGGGAGTGGATCAAGCAAGCCAAGGAAGTTCAAGCAACGGTTTTTATTGCAGGTTTTGATTACCATCCATTTATTTTCTAGTGGAGGAATATTACATTTGTTTCTTTTTCTTTGAGTCTCAAAAACGTATAAATATGTGAAAGAAAATAGTAGCGTATTATTTGCCTTAAAATGCTGGAGACATAGCTTGAAAATACATTAAAGATCACAATCAATGCTTTGCAGACACCAATGATCAATGCTAGCATGGTAAGTTGTTCAATTTTCTTTTTAGGTTCTTTCTATGTTTATTTTTAATGTTGTTTCCCTGTATATTTTATTTTTCATCCCAGGTTCTTTGTGACAGGCATTTTGTGGAATTAACTACCCTGTTGGTAACTTGGTGGTGTTGGTTGGATTGCTAAGTCCTTGGCAAAAGGTCTGATTGATCAGGGCAGTGAAATACTTTACAAGGCAAATGTGACTAGCATTATACTTGAGCAGGGAAAAGTTGTGAGTCTGATATTAGTCTTGTATTAAGTAACACAATACTTATCAAGGATTCATTCTCTGGGTCAAAAGGATGCTTTTGTTGCTTATTTTATTTTATCCTGCAATTTTTAGGTGGGAGCTAAGCTGTCGGATGGAAGGGAGAACTTTTCCAAAACCATAATATCAAATGCTACTAGATGGGACACTTTTGGTTAGTTTTGGCAAGGAGCTTTGAAATTTTCATTGGGATGACAATCTCTTCTTCTTTTTTTATTTTTTGCTATATTATGTGCTGGTATGTTTAATTCTCTTACTTATATTTAAATTTCATCAAACTTTGCTTTTGTGAGGGAAATCTCTTGAAAGGAGAACGCCTCCCTAAGGAAGAAGATAATTTTCAGAAAGTTTAAGCTCCATCTTTTCTTTCTATTCACATGGGGGGTTAAAGCTGAGCCCCTGCCCACCAGATACGGATGGCCACCATTTTGTGCTCGTGGTACTTGCTTTATTTCATAGCTTCATTTCCTCGGCAATTTCAAATTTTTGGGTCTATACTGAAGTAGTATTTGATTAAAAAAATTTTGCTTGATACCTTACCTTCTTGTCTTTGCTTCCGCTTTAAAAATCTACTCATTATATTTAGAGGACATTTATTTTTATTCTTTTGGTTACTTTTTATGGATTTTCTTTGAAATATAAAATTAGTGCATGGCTTGGATTTTGATGAATGCGGTTTTATGCTTTTATACTTTTTTGGGGGATAATTGTTCTTTGACGTGAATTAGGATTCACTGCAGAATTTTTTAAAAAAAAAATGGTTATTCTTATTTGCGGCGAAATAAGAATTTCCAGAGAACTAAGCTCGCAGCAAAATAGTTACAGCTCTATTGAAAACTATTATTTCTGATAGAAATCAAAAGATATTCTATCCGACCAAATCCAAAGGCCACCGCAATTGATCAACCCAGACTTGTTATTCTCGACCAAATTGCCGCGAACAAATTTCTATAGAGGGAAATTGTTTGCAGCAGAAATGATGCTTTTCGTGGCGAAATTACCTCACCTCAAAAGCCCAAGTTCCTTGTGGTGAATCAACGTGCACTCTATGTGAACCAGTCGGCCCTCGCTGACAACCATTACAACAGTGCCAAAGATAGTGATAGAGGCTCCTCCATCGCTGACCACCATCCACCCCACACAGCATCGTGACATGTCGCCGCCCCCAACACCGTTACCTCCGCCTAGCTCCCTACTTCGTTATGCACCTCCTTCCTTTTCAGTATGAAACTATCTTCTCTATTGCACGGGTTGGTCTGGAGGCAATATGTAGTTTTAGAAAATTTTTATTGAATTCCAGCCCTTCCCAAAGAGCCCATGCATGTTTTGGTCAAGAAAAATGCTGGGACGGCGACCAGAAGGAACGACAGCAAACAAAGACACGCACGATGGTGACCGAACCCACAAAATGCTCAGATCTCCCTCTTTGACTTCAGATCTCTCTCTTTGGCTTCTTTTTAACAAAATGCTTATCCTCACTAAATGTTCTCAAAATCGAGCTTTTCCTCCTCTTTCTATTTTTTTTAATTGATTAATTAATTAATTATTATTTAATAATATCAGCTAACGTGGCTGTAAGCCGAGGCCGCGATAGGGTTCTAGGGACGGTTGTCTCTAGAAGAACTGTAAAAAGAAAGAAAGAAGAAAACATAATGAAATCAGTAACATGATATTTTATTCCTCTACCTAGGGCTACAACCCAAGTAGCAAAAAACAGGTTTGGGATAGAACCAACCTGATCCGACAACAGTGACGCATGAACCCGATTCAACCTGACCCGCACTGTTCGGGTTGAGTTGCACTTTTTTTTTCATTGGAATTTGCTTCTATGATTCTATGAGTCAGAGATTGTGGTTTCTATTTCTGTGAGGTCTTGATGGGAGGTGGGTTGTGTTGGAGTTTGAGACTATATATATCAGCAGTAACATAAATTAGCAAAACCATCATTTATACAATTATAGCTGTGTGTAAGTAAATCAAAACCATAGGTTTCACACTCAAATGAGTTTGGAGAATGTTCATGAGTTTTGATACATAAAAACCTCCACACAAGCTAATAGATAGCTACTTCAAACATGCCACAACAATCGGAATAAAACAAGCCCTAGTGCAAAGCTCATGATATCTCAACAAATCATTTGTTTGTTCTATATCCCAAACTGAAAAGCCCAACGTACCCCTGTAAAACCACGAAATTGTATATCAATTTCCTTGAACAAATTGATTAGATCTCAATATCTAGAATTAATAAATGAATCAAAATACTCAAAGAGAATAAACAAATTTGTAAGACACAATGATTGGTTACGAAGGGAAACCCTTTAAAGAACTCTTTAAAGTTAAAACCCTACGGGGCAACCAAACTCAGGAAAGTCAATCTTATTATTTGAAGAACAATTACAAGCAATCATCAATTACAAAACTTTTGCAATTTAACTATCTTACTTGCCAAGACAAACGACCCGTTTGTCTTCTATCGCAGTAGCAGCCAGAACCTCTGGCGATCTTCAAATGTTGCCTTTCCTCCTAGATCTCTAGGGGCTGAATTCCAATCACACGATCCTGCAACACCGGAGCACGATCACACTTAAAGAGAGATGAAAAACTCCATGAAAATTCTCAAGTGAATTTTCTCACACATATGCTCAGAATATCATCTCTGAAATTCGTGGCTCAAAGTTCATAAGAAGATACAAAACCGAATCCCTTTAAATAGAAAGTCTGGAAAGAGTTCCAGTCACAGTAAGACTTTGCAGACGGTTAGCAACAATCGCGAAGACGTGTTTCGACAGACTGCTAACATTTCGCGAATAACAATTTTCTGGATTGACTAATTTGTCCAGCTTTCTTTAGGATATACCAGGACTCGATTTCAACTTCAATGACTTATCTAAACAACACCTAAGACTTCTAGATAGACTCAACATTGTTTAGAGATAAATAAATAATTATTTTACATTGATCCAACAAATTCAAATATAATGATAAGATAAGCCTTATCATTTAGTCAAATAATGATAAGATAAACCTTATCATTTAGTCATCTAATCCTAATCAATTTTTGCCTTAACACAAACTTTAAACAAAAAGGCAAAAACCATCTTCTCTTCATAGCAACCTCAAATATGGATCAATCCAGGCAACTTTCTCTTCTATAATCTTGCCCAAAGCTAGCCAAAGTTGTTCACCACAACAAAGGAAGAAACCATTATTAACTACAGTCAAGAATAAAGTTGTGCCCTTTGAACTAAGAGAAAGACAAACAATGTGTGGAAATGATGTAACGATCATTCAAGGAAATTAATATAATTAAAGTTAGTATTACATCAAACCTACTTCCCGGCCTGCCAACTCAAGGGCTTCAAACCATATCATAAAAAAAGAGTTTTTCTCGTTGCAATATAAGGGAAAGTAAAATCATTTTTTTCTTTGAGAAAGAAGAAAATGTCTGATATCTATTTCAATTTCTGATTGAGAGAGAGAGAGAGAGAGAGAGAGAGAGAGAGAAGTTTTAGATTTTCAATTTTAGTATTCCTTTTGTTCTTTGCTTTATATACCAAAACTATCTGCTTTTTGGCACACACAATCAAAAACCTAGAATTCCGTTTCCGATTCTATTCTCTCCTCCACTTTAGAATTTTCTCAATTTGAATTTATTTTCCTGGTGAACCGGACTTAGTAGTTAATCAAATGATCAAATCATTTCACAAAATTTTACTTGGAGCTTCCTTGAGCTATCCTTGGAGGTCTCGGACACATCGTCGACGACCTTCACCTCGGGAGAAAGCAGACGCTTTGAGTGGAACCTCGTATCGGTCTTTGAGAGCTTAAAGGAGATACCCAGACACCCATATCGAAGGGTTTTGAGAAAATAGTTCAAGGTGGTGTTTGGGTCATAAGGGAAGGTGGGGGAAATAAAAGAGAAAAAGGATGGGAAAGTTTGAAAATTTTTGGGCAAAGCAAAAAACCCTAATGGGAAACGAATGTTGTAGTTTATTTGGTATCTTTGTGATGCATCTAATCTAAGGACCTGTTAACAAAAAATAGAGATGAGAGAGGGAGATATAGGAGAGAATTTTGTTTTTCTTCTAACCAAAAACAAAAGAGAACTGCGACAAAAAATGGAAATGAAGAACTACGGCCAAGAACTGGGATGATGAAAGGTTGTTTGAGGATAAGTTCTCGAGTGAGAGTGATAATTCATCGGGTCATCGGTTTCAACCGATAATTGTCTGTAACAAATTGGTATTGGGCTTGATTCGATGAACCCGGCTTTAGTTGGGCAAGCCCATATCGGGTATTTCAAATGGATCGAGCCCAAGGCCTTTTATGCATAGGCCTACCTCTACTGGTAACCTAAACCTTTGTGATTGGCTAATAATTCAGGGGACTTACAAGTACTTTGTTTTTTTTTTTCTTCTTTTTGTATTTTGTTTTTGTTAGAAGATGTTGGCGACTTTTTATTTTTTCTCTTTTCTCTCTTGCTTGGTGAGAGACTTATTAGACGTAGTTGTGATCAAAGACATTAGTCGGGGACTTAGTAGTTTATTGTCTCCTAGATGAATAGTAATTGGGAATGACTTTTTATTTAATCAATGTACTTAGGAGTCAAATTTTGCAAAATGAATTACACCATTACACTCATTTGGTTATTTAGGATTTTATAGTGCAATAATATTTTTTTATAATTTTTTGATAAATAAGAAAGCCTGAGATAGTGCCACATGGCACCCGGTTCAAATGATTGAGATTGGTTTTGTATTGAGGATTAGGTTAATGGCATGGTCTTAAGTTTGGGAAGGGAGTAAGCCTTTTGGCTCCTAGAATACATTAGTATATTGCTCTAACAAGGACTGTAATGCTATTGAAGGCTCATTTCCCTTTACTTGCTCTCTGTTTTCTTCTTCCTTTATCACTTGTAGGACCACTCCTTTCTTCTCAAGTTTATTACATTTGTTAAGAGAGCCTTCCTCAATCATTTGAAACCTTTTAACTCCACTAGCATCCCTCTATAGTTGAACTTCACAGTTAACTCTTCAGAATTTCAAAGAATAGGCCCTAATTCCATGGGTCATTTAATGCCCATAAATATGTCACAACCAGCTAATACTAGCATATGAACATAAGGGGAAAAAATGTTACCCTACATTTTAACTTTGACCCCCTCACTCTTCCATTCACTTGGGGATAAATCTCCATTGGTCACTCTCACCTTAACGTTCTCGGAGAGATCTAGAGGGAGTCTTGCCTTATCAGCCACTGTTGGGTCTAGAAATTTGTCAGTGGATTCAATGTCAATAAAGATAGTTACCCACTTAGACCCTATATTTCCCTTGACTTTCATTGGTTTTGGGTTGTGGGAACCTGTTAAGGCATGTAAGGATATTTCTAGGCTATCATTGATAGTACTCAAATCCTCTAGTCCTCCCTCTCCCTCCTTGGATGGAACTACTTCCTACCCAATTTCAACCTCTTTTCTTGTAACGTTTTCTCTAATAAATAGAGTTTAGGACTCGAGCACTTATGACCAAGTTTCCATTTACCATCACAATACGAACATAATCCATTTTCTCTCCTATCTTTCGTTTGGTTTCAATTGATTCTTTGGATAGGAAATGTGGTTTTAGGAGGATTTGGGCTCTTTAATAATCCATGTTCAGGCGAGTAGGGTATGGCAGATTTGTGTTATCTCTTAGATAGTGTTGACCTAAGATTTCAAGTTTTGTGTAATTATATATCTACACATGAATTTTGATGATAACAAATGATTTCAAAGAATGAAGGAGTCTTAAGATCAAGTTGTCCACACAATGGAGTCAAGCACATCAAAGAACCAAGCATGAGCAAGAAGGAAACAAGTTCACATTAAAGTCATAGAGTAATATTGTAAATCTCTTAAAATTCAAAATTAGGATTAAGGCTCAAAATTAATATTTTATCATAAAGCATTAAAATACATTTTCCACATGTGCATGAATATTTTTAAAAATTAAATTTGAATATTTTGAAAGATAATTGATTGTCATCTTTCACATGTGCATGCCATGATTAAAGGTTTGAACTTTGAAAATATTAAAGATGATTGATTGTCATCTTTCACATGTGCATGTTTTATTTGAATAATTTCAAAAGTAATTGATGTTTTTCTTGACTTATGCAAAAGGAAGATGTCTTTGTTTGAAAATTTTGAAAAGTAAAGTGTGCTCCTTTTGTCATATGTAAAAAGTAAAAAATTAGGTTTGATTTTTTTGAAAAGCAAAGTATGCTCCTTTTGTCATATGCAAAAAGTAAAAAATTAGGTTTGATTTTTTTGAAAAGCAAAGTGTGCTCCTTTTGTCATATGCAAAAAGTAAAAAGATTAGGTTTGAAATTTTTTTATTTTTGGGCTGAAGCGGTAAGTACTGCATGTTATGTTATAAATAGAGTTATGCTAAGGTCTAAATTAGATAAAACCCCCTATGAGCTTTGGAATGATAAAAAACCCAACATTGGTTACTTTCATGTATTTGGATGCAAATGTTTTATTTTAAATGACAGGGATAATTTAGGAAATTTGATGCAAAATTTAATGAAGGTATTTTTCTCGGGTATTCTACTAATAGTAAAGCTTATAGAGTATTCAATAAAAAGACTTTAACTGTACAAGAATCTATGCATGTAGTATTTGATGAATCTAATTCTCTACTCTCTAAGAAATCCATTGATGAAGAAACAGGAGTATAAATAATACAGAAAGTCTCAATCTCAACAAAGAGAACACAATAGAGGAAGTCCAACATGGAGCATCAGGAAAGATCATCAAAATTTAATACAAGATGCAACCAAATAGTGGAAATTTGTGAAAGATCATCCAGTGGAACAATTCTGGAGAACCTTCACAAGGTGTAAGCACTCGATCATCTCTTAGAAATATTTGCAATCATACTGCTTTTCTATCTCAGATTGAACCTAAAAATATTGATGAAGCACTTCTTGATGAATCTTGGATTCTAGCTATGCAAGAAGAGCTTAATCAATTTGAAAGAAATGATGTTTGGACACTTGTTCCTAAACCCAAAAATCATACTATTATTGGAACAAAATGGGTTTTTAGAAACAAGAAAGATGAGTCCGGAGTCATTACTAGAAATAAGGCTCGACTTGTAGCCCAAGGTTTAATCAAGAAGAAGGAATCGATTATGATGAGACATATGCACCAGTCGCAAGATTAGAAGCTATTCGAATGCTACTTGCATATGCTTGTTATAAAGATTTCAAACTTTTTCAAATGGATGTTAAAAGTGCTTTCTTAAACGGTTTTATAAATGAAGAGGTATATGTTGAGCAACCTCCAGGTTTTGAAAATCATATTTCTCCAAATCATGTTTTCAAACTCACAAAAGCACTATATGGACTCAAACAAGCTCCTAGAGCTTGGTACGAGAGACTCAGTGGTTTCTTGATTGAAAAAGGTTTTTCAAGAGGAAAAATTGATACAACTCTTTTCATTAAATACGAAAATGATGATATTCTTTTGATTCAGATTTATGTTGATGATATAATATTCGGTGCTACTAATGAAAATATGTGCCAAGTTTTTGCTAAGACTATGCAGGAAGAATTTGAAATGAGCATGATGGGAGAGCTTACATTCTTTCTCGGATTGCAAATTAAGCAAGCAAAAAGTGGGACATTCATCAATCAATCAAAATATATTAAGGAATTGCTGAAGAAGTTTGGGATGGAAGGTGCTAAGGAAACTGGAACACCAATGAGCCCATCCACTAAACTTGATAAAGATGAATCCGGTAAGCCAGTTGACTCGAAGGTATATCGAGGTATGATTGGTAGCTTATTATATTTGACAGCCAGTAGACCAGATATTATGTTCAGTGTGTGCTTATGTGCACGCTTTCAATCATCTCCAAAAGAATCACATTTAATTGCAGTTAAGCGCATTCTTAGATATCTTAGTGGTACAATTAACTTAGGGTTATGGTACCCTAAGCACACATCTTTCGATCTAATCAGCTACACAGATGCAGATTATGCTGGCTGCAAAATAGATCGAAAAAGCACTAGTGGAGCATGTCACTTCTTAGGTCATGCACTAGTTTCCTGGTTTAGTAAAAAATAAAATT